>OU015745.1:106330112-106374719 GCA_907169655.1 Acomys percivali | reverse complement strand
CACACACACACACACACACACACACACACACACACACACACACACACTTACATACAGCAAGAAGAACCACGAAAGAATCAGGAATTATATAAATGTTGCATTCATAGTGTTTTGGCTATTTGTATTTGGCAACCTGGAAGAAAACATTTTCCTATCTTCGTGAGTCTAAAATTCTGAATGTAAATCAAGATCTATCATGTCTCATTTCTATCAACTTAAAACATCTATGTAGACCTAAAAACATCTTAACCCCTAAACAACTAAGCTTAATTGTAAAACTAAACTATCTAGTCTTCAACCTCATCAGACAATTGAGAAGGAATAAATTAATTACTTGAGTAAACAGGAAGTGCAGGTAAGCAACTTCCACAATGAGAAAATGACAGGGACAATTTGATGCCTGAGCAGTCATCCAAAACTCTCTATAACGTTGGAGCATCATCTTCAGCCTTCTGGCCCAATATATCTGACAGATATACTTGTGAAGCAGGAACTACTGAGGACTTGCTTACCCTCTCTTGGCAGAGTTTGGTTGTCGACTCTGCCTGTGTCCAAGCTTTCTCATTTTTAGGCAGAAGTCTGTCCACAGCAGAAACTCTTAGCCATAATCCTGACAGTATTTTAACATAGCTCAAGTATTTAACCCTCTGAACCACTTCTAAAACATTATAAATTGAGTAAATTGGATTAAGTCTACGTAGTTTAAGATTTGTACTAGTAATATGTCCACTGAAAGTGATAAGTGTTTCTAATAATAACTCATTGCTCAATAGTAAAAAAAAAAAATCTGTGATTAGTGTCTAAAATGGGATGTGAGCTGCTGTTAAATGCAAATCATAGGTACAATGTATGATGTTTTTATAACTTAAGGAGACTCTATAGATGTTTTAGGAAAAAAAGCAACAATCTAGTAGCCTGTATAAACGAGTTATGTATAGTATGCAGCCTAAACTATGTTTAGTCATCAATAGCATTATCATCAGAACATACGGATGTTTTATTACATGGAAATTGCCTGTGAATTAAGATGACTTCAAAATGGAAAGAGTTCCCTAAACCACCTGGGTGAAGCCTATATGTTAAATCTCCTTGAAAGATGAATGAGGGTGGTAGAAATGTCAGTACCAGTGCAATGCAATTTCAGAAAAGCAGTATTGGCTTTGAAGACCAAAGGAGACACAGAAGACAAAGGCTCTATGAAACTGGAAAAGCAAGGAAACAGGTCACATCCCATAGAAGCAATGGAACAGTACTGAAACTAACACCGTGTTTTAAATTTAGGGAGACATATTTTAGATTTCTGAGGGCCAGAACTGAGAGCTTAAACATTTTGTGCTGTAATTTTCTGTATCAACAATAGGAAATGAAAACTGAAAATCTATGGCAATTTGCAGAATGCTTGCCCAAGAAGTGTTTCTATTCAGCTCTAGCCAAGATGTCTTTAAAGTAAAAAGGACCAACACTCCCATAATTTTGATTTTTCAAAGAAATATGGAAATGTAGATATCTATGCAGAAGTTACTGTTTTAATAATTTCATCTATTTCAAAGAATAAAACAAGTGCTTACAAATGTGTACAAATGCACATTTTTAGGATATTCATCATAGTATAGTTTGTGAAAATACACAATTAGAAACTAAATGTGTCTATTAAGCTTGAATATAGGTAACTAAATGTAAATATATGATAAAATGAGTGTTAGTAAAACTGTGAAGTATATATTAGGAACATATTAAGATATAAAAATGAGATACGTAGCATGACACTCATTGGCAAGCACCAAAAGGTACCAGTGTGCTACAGTTTGAATATACAATGTCTTTCACAACTTTGTGTGTTAAATGCATGGTCCTCAGATAGCAATGCTACTTTTGAAGTTGGCAGAAACTTTGAGACATGGATCTTAGATGGAGAAAGTAAGTAATGGAAGTCATGATTTTGAAGGTTATCCTTGGTCCCTGGTCCTTTCCTCATCCTCTGCTTCCTTAATTAAAGAGGTGAAGAACTCCTACACTACAAAATTTGCTATTATTATTTTCTACCGAAGTATATGAGGCCAAGTAACCATGGACTGAATCTGGAAGCAAAGGGAATGTTTCTTTTTCAAGTTGCCCTTTCAATAATTTTGGCCACTGATATGTAAAAGTAACTACACAGAAAAATTGGGCAGAGAAATGCAATCATTGTGAGATCCAGTCTGGCTCTGTGGCTCTTAAGGTTTAGGAATGGATTTGCAGGAAGCATTTGATAACGTTTGAAAGAGTGGGCTAGAGAGAGCCTAGGATGCTAGAAGCATGGCTTTATAGATGGTTATAGTGGGAACTTGAAAGGTACACCATTGACAGGAGACTAGGTTCTGAGGTTTAAGATGGGACTTAGACTAAAGGCCATTTATGTGGTGTAGTGGCAAAGGACTTGCATACGTTCATTTTGTTTGTCCTCCAAGATTTCATGGGGGGGGGTTGTTGGATTTATTTATTTATTAAACATTTTTTATTTTTACATATATATTTATATTATTACACATATATACAATAGACTACCTATAGCAAGAAGAGCCATGACACAATCTAGAATTATATAAATGTTACATTTTTAGTGTCTTTTCTATTTGTACTTGATAGCCTTGAAGAAAACATCTTTCCTATCTTGGTGTGTCTAAAATTCTGAATGTAAATCAGTCTCCATCACATCTTGTCATTATCAACTTAAAGCATCTATCTAGACCTAAAAACATCTTAACCCCTAAACAGCTAAGCTACCTGGTCTTCAACTCTATCAGAGACTTGAGAAGGAATAAACTTGATTACCTGAATATACTGGGAGTGCAGGTTAGTAGCTTTCCAAATGAGAAGATGACAAGACAGTTTGCTACCTGAATAGTAGTCACCCAAAACTTTCTATAATGTTGGAGCATCTTCTTCAGCCTTCTGGCCCAATATATCTGACAGACATATTTGTGAGGCAGGAACTGATGAGGACATGCTTACCCTGTCTTGGCATAGTTTGGCCGTCGACTCTGCCTGCATCTAGGCTTACCCTTTTTTAAAGGCAGAATTCTGTCTGTGGTAGAAATGAAGACATTTTCCCCAGTGTCTCACCACCTTACCAACATAGCCTTATATGTTGAATTTTTGCTCTCTAGCTTGGTAGCACAGTTTTGGGATCTTGTGGAAACTTAAGTGGGTAGACTCTTGTTGTAGGAAGTAGGTCATGGGGGTATGGTTTTAAAGTTATACCTAGTTTTTTGTTCCTTATTCCTTTTGTTCTCATTGCATACAATAAAGTGAGGAACCTCTTCTATCATGCACTCCTGGGATACATAAATGTAAAACAATATTAAGGCCAATTAGAACACATTAATTAAAACAGTATCTATGGGAGAATAAAAGAGAGGACTATGCTCGGGAATGGTAGCTGGATAGGGACAGAAAGCTGGATGAAAAACAGGACAGGTAAAGCAGGCCTATGATTGGACTGATGGGGCTGGAGAGATGGCTCAGGGCTTAAGAACACTGGCTTCATTTCTAAAGGTCCTGAGTTCAATTCCCCTTACCCACATGGTGGCTTAAAACCATCTGTAATGTGATCTGATGCCTTATTCTGTCTTACAGATGAGTGGGCTGATGGCACTGTTAGCTGAGGTGTGCTACTGGACTTTGCTTGACCACTTGTGTGTGTCAGAACAAATAGGATTGTACGTTGGGTCAAATCGATTAGATTCTATGTTGGAATCAAAGCTAATCAGGATAGAGGCTACTTATACCTCTTCAAAGGTTTCATGGAGAATTGGGAAGAAAAATACTTAAACGAGGAAAAAGATCCAGTAGCTTATTAGGTATGACCATTTATTCATGAAGCATTCATTTAAAGACTTATTAAGCATCAGATATGCTCTCAGTCAACTGTTTAAATCAGAGTTCCTCCAGCCAAAGATATGGTATAAAATCAGTAAAAGCTCTGTTTACTTTTGTTTTATATCTCACCTGGGCCATACTCCAAGAGTAGGTCCAATAAACCTTTCTGCACCTTAGCTCTCTGTCAGAAAATAAATGGAAAAGTTCTTGTGAACTGTTCTGTGGGTGGGAGGTAGGCATCTTTCGTAGGCTTCATGTCTACTTTTGGCTCTTTTGGTATGTTTCTCCACCTTTCTCTGAGTGGCCATTGGCATTTTAGGACCTTGCTGGTGCTAAAGGCGTTCCAATGGACTTATCTCTTCTTCTCTCTCTTCAATTTGGCTCATGATTCAAACAAGATGGGCAGTCATATTGCCCCTTAATTATCAGTAAATCATATGCTCATGGCCTGTGAGAGTTGGAGGGGATTCAGGTGATGTCTTCCTCAGTGTCTGTGCATTGCAGGGCTCCCAGGAGGCTCACCTGGAAGGCTCATTCTTTGAATTTGTTTCCATTATTCCCATTACATTTTTCTAAATTTCCTGCTGTGGTAAGGATGTGGTCATTGTTTCACTGCTTTGATCTATATGATTCTTTTATTCTTGTTTCACCAATTGGTAACAATATTCTCCTCCATAGGTAGCTTCAGTGATTCATTTGTGGGGAAGTTTCCTGGAATAGAAGCATTCATTTATATGTGTCTTAGACAAATATTCCTGATAATAGGCCTCAGAATGTCTGCTTAATTCCCATTGATACACATCTGTCCCAAAAGGAGGCTTTTCTTCAGAATCAGTGGGATTTTAGAAACTCTTCAAAGAAAATATGAAAATCAAGCTGGTGGCAAACTTGCATTTTGGAGCCAAATACCTCTATCAGAGTAATAAAACAATCCACATGTTAGGATATATTAGCTCATATTGGCACTTTATAAAGACAAAAGCCCCTAATGAAATGAAACATCTACCTTAAAGTTCCTAAGTGATGGCTCTGTTGCAACACTGCTTTTCTTGAGTAATTTTCATTTTCAAACAATGCATGGTATAGGGGATGTTAGCTATAAATGTAGCTGTTTCCTGGAGGGAATACATCTTGCAATAACTTCCATTCAACAGAGTTCTTTGCAAACCAAGAAAGAGCAGAATTCCTCGTATTTACTTTTTATTGTGCGAAAATTGCTATTGCATTGCAAGTGTTATAGATGTTTGGGGAAGAAGAATGGGGCATTATTAGAGACATATCTCTGGGGCATAATTTAGCATTACTAGTAGGGAATGGATGAAATGGCTTCATACTGCAAAAGCAATGTCTGAGAAATATTATCAGTAACATGCTACTAAAACTAAAGGCTGGACTGATTACAATCAGTGGGAGTTTGGCTACATAAAAACCACATTATTAGAAATTTCAAAGAGAAGGGAAGCAGGAAATAGCTACATTATCAAGGTGGGTGGCTCTGGGTGGTAAGGAATATATTCCAGGAATCTACTAAGGAAAGAAAACACATTCAGTCTGGGGTAGAGTTATTACATGGCAGCTTATTTTTCTAAAGAACTCAGTGTGCTTCACAAAGTTTAGTTGGAACCAGGGCTCTTTAGAATGTTCAATGAGTGGTAAATGTTATAAAGAAAAAAAATCACTACATTTTTTGAGTCATTTCTGGATGTGGAAAGTAGGACCTTACATTAGTACATGAATCCAGGTGTTTGGTTTGTTTTTGTTTTTTTGTTTTTTTTTTTATAATTATTTTTTTTAATTAATTTATTCTTGTTACATCTCTATGGTTATCCCATCCCTTGTATCCTCCCATTCTTCCCTCCCTCCCAGTTTCCCCTTATTCCCCTCCCCTATGACTGTTCCTGAGAAGGATTACCTCCCTCTGTATATGCTCATAGGGTATCAAGTCTCTTCTCAGTGACCTGCTGTCCTTCCTCTGAGTGCCACTAGGTCTCCCCTGCCAGGGGACATGGAAGTCCTTTTGAGGGTGAATGTGAGTTTTGATATACTTTTTCACCAACTGAGAATTCACTTCAATTTTTCATCCTGTTGGCTTTTCTGCATTTCTTCTTACAATATAAATTGTTTTAATCTAAAAATAATTGGAGGAAAGAATACATCCAAATAATTTGGGGACTAAATATTACTTTTGAAGTTCTACCCTTTAAAGCCCATGTTTATTAAAACAACACTTTGAGATGTAGGTCTATCATCATAGCTGCTTGGAAGCCTTTCAGAAGCATGCAATGTCTAAAACATGGATGAACACATTTGTGTCTTTACACACTGTCAAAATTTTTTTTCTTTTTTTTTTGGTTTTTGAGACAGGGTTTCTTTATGTTATCTTGGCCTTCCTGGACTTGCTTTGTAGACCAGGTTGGCTTCAAACTCACAGTGACCCGCCTGCTTCTGCCTCCCGTGTGCTGGGATTAAAGGCATGTGCCACCACACTGTCAAATTTTATTGAATAAATCCACAAAGTGTAGTGGTTGTATTAACAGCAATTTTCCAGATTTTTCTACTTTTCTTTATCATCCTGGCTGAGCCATACACAGGTTCTTTTATTCCAGTCTTAATTACTAATATTAACTCTAAGAGCACATCACACAGTAAAGAATCTTTATATATGTAGGTTATAGGATGACTACAAATGATTAAGAAGGCAAAGAGTGTCAGGGGTGAAGCCATATCTAGGAATTTGACAGGCATATGAAATGGGCTTTGTGTGTGTGTGTGGGCTATAGAAGATGCTGGAAGAGATGCACTGGATGCTAGCTGCTAGCAGGACACAGATGCATAATTAACTAACTTGCAGATGTGAAAGGTAGGGCCTGGGTCTAGACAGATGAGTGTGTGGAAAGACAGATGCCAGTCTGCATGAGTAAACAGGATGAGCAGACAACAATTTGAGTAGATGACATTAACAGTGGGGGCAGAGCCGAGAGGGATACTCTGGGATGGCTGGGAGTTTAAATATTGTATGTATTTTATTTCATTAACTTGACAAAGGGTCAGGTCGGAGTGACTTGACCTTTACTTCTGGTCCCTACTTTCTTTCATATCTACCTTTTATGCTTTGCATTCTTGTGCACTCTGACACTAAGTCAGGGATATGCACCTGATAGTCACCATGGATCTTACTGGTTTGAAGACCTGTTTTTCTTATGTAATGTATTTTTCTTGTGCAAACTCATTACTTATTAATGCTGCAACACAGCATTTCCCTCATTTTCTTTCTTTGCTTGATTTACCTTTGTTTCTCTCTTTCAAACATTCTATGTTATATTTTGTTTTATGACTTAGCTATCATCCAGACTCATAGTTAAACTTTAAAGTCCACTTTTTCCCCCGCAGTATTCTGTTTTTATTTTACATTTTATAGTTGAACAGGTCTCAGTCTGTACTTGTCTTTGGTGGGTAGTGTCCTAAATCTGAATGTGTACTTAGGTAGATTTCTTGAGTGGATGATTTGAATTTGATTCTCTTTCTAAAAGGTGTGGAAACAGGCACACCATTTATACTAGTCTCTGAATTCTTCCCTAGATAATATGTCTCCTTGAAAAATATTTATAGTCTGTCATATAATTTTGTTTTCATCATCACCTACTAATCTCCAGTTTCCTCATGCCATAGCATCTTTCCTGGCTTCTGATTGTAAGTCTGTTTTCTTTTTATGCAAATAAAAGTGTCAATAATTTCCAAGAAAATATTAGATATTATTTTATTTTTATTTTTGGTTTTTCAAAACAGGGTTTCTCTGTGTAGCCTTGGAATATTTTACTTTTAAATGATCTATTTGTTTTTATTTTATGTGCATTGATGTTTTGCCTAAATGCATGTCTGTGTGGGTGTCAGATGCCCTAGAACTGGAATTACAGAGATATGAGTTTCCCTGGGAATTGAGCTCAAGTCCCTGGAAGAATAGCCAATGCTCTTAACTGCTATTACTTTTCCAATTATTAATTGGTTACATATGAAAGTATTTGATCCAATTCACCTTCAATAATGATTTGTAGATACTCTTTCACAAAGCAGGAAAAAATTTCGATTTTCTTAAGCAATACTGTGTCAGTGCAATGAGATTCTATGTGTCTCTTTCTGAACTATAGCTTTCTTTTTGAGCTAGAAATGATCATAATGAGTAAGTTAACCCAGAAGCAGAAAGACTTAAATGGTACATACTCACTTATATCTGCATACTAGCCCAAGGGGCATGTCCCATGAAACCCTTCACTTACCAGGAAACTGGGACAGAGGAGAGGACATCCTATTGGGACTCTAGATGAGAGAAGCATGGGAGAATAGCAAAGTAGAAGGATCCAGAGGGTCCTAGAAACCTACAAGTAGAACATTATAATAGGCAGATTTGGGTCAAGGAGTCCTGCTCAAACTAAGGCACCAGCCAAGGACAATACAGGCAGTAAACTTTAAACCCCTACCCAGATCTAGCCAATGGTCAGAACAGTCTCCACACTTGAGTGGAGAGAGGGATATGACTTTCTCACGTACTCTGGTGCCTCACATTTGACCATGTCCCCTGGAGGGGGAGACCTGGTGGCACTCAGAGGAAGGATAGCAGGTTACCAAGAAGAGACTTGATACCCTATGAGCATATACATGGGGAGGAAATCCCCTCAGGAACAGTCATAGGGGAGGGGAGTAAGGGGAAAATGGGAGGGAGGGAAGAATGGGAGGATACAAGGGATGGGATAACCATTGAGATGTAACAAGAATAAATTAATAAAAAATTAAAAAATAATTTATTCACATTACATCTGGTTTGTTATCCCCTCCCTCTTATCTTTCCATTTCCATCCACCCTCCCTCCCTCTTCTACCTATTCTTGTCCCTTAGACCTCTAATGTGGAAGACCCTCCTACTCCAACTCTCTGGTGACATCCTATTAGGTCTCATCAGTATATTCTGCATCCTCTTCCTCTTTGTGCCTAGTAGGCCATCTTGCCAAGGGGCAGTAACCAAATCATGGGCACCAGAGTGCATGTCAGAGGTTCAGCAGCATTCCTCCCTCCTCCCCATGTGGAGAATCAGCATTCCATTGGTTGCATCTGAACAGGAAGTGTTGGTTCTCTGCATGGATCAGTTTATTCAGGCTGCCTTTTGTCCAGATCCATAAACCTAGGTGGTCTCCCTGTGGAGCTCCTGCTCCCTCTTGGACCTTCCATCCCCCACTCTTCCCCACAACTCTCAGAGTCCAGCTTCCAGTCCTAGTATTTGTCCCGATTCCCCACTGGGTGGAGTCTCTCAGAGGACATCGATTTTGGGCTAATATCCACTTATAAGAAAATATATACCAGGCATGTCTTTCTGGGTCTGGGTTACCTTACTTAGGATGATCATTTCTAGTTCCATCCATTTGACTGCACTTTCAAGATTTCCTTGTTTTTAATAGCAGGATAGGATTCCATTGTGTAAATGTACTACAGTTTCTTTATCCATTCTTCAACTGAGGGACATCTAGGTTGTTTCCAGATTCTTGCTATTACAAATAAAGCTGCTACCTAATCATTGTTTTTCAGGTTCTTTTCTTCCTCAATGTAGACAACATGTGGATTTTTGAGTACTGCTTATGTTTGAGCGTGACTTCTTAAGTCTAGAACACTTTTTTTTTTTGCCCAAGAAAATTTTTATGTAATCTGCATTCATTGCTTTCTGAGGACTAAGACAAAATACTAGACAAAAACAACTTGAGGGAGGAAGGGGTTACTCTGGCTCACAGTTTGAGGGGATACCATTCACCATGGTGGGGTGTAAGGCTGCCCTCACCTCTATACACCAAGAAGCAGAGAAAGGAGAGTGATATCACTCAGCTTGCTTTCTCGTTTTATTTTTCCCTTTTTATTAATCCTGTGACTTCTGCCTAAAAATGTACATCCTACACTCAGTACAGGGATTATCCTTTTAGTTAATCAATCCCTTCTGGAAAAGCTTCCATAGATACATGCAAAGGTGTGCCTCATTAACAATTAACATTGACCATTACAGATGGAATACTTGCATTGCTTCAAAATTCATTAAGTTAAAATCCTACCCTCTATTCTAATGGGATTAGGGGGTGTCAGACAATCATGAGATTGGACAAATGGGATTATTGTCCCGTTAGGTGTTCTCCAAGAAAGTTGCTTCTTCTCTCTTCCCGTGTAACAGGACAGTCACAGTGACAGGTACCACTTATCACTCAAACAATGGGTCCTCATCTGATATAAAATCGGCTAGCACCTTGATCTGGACTTCCTAGATGTTAGAGCTGTCAAGAACAATATGTCAGTCACCCAGTCTATGGTAGAGTGTCTAATGTTAAGGTGGGGGTGAGATGGTATAACAGTAATGAGCCAATTTTAGATTATAGTCTTAAAGATTTTCCTACCAGATTCTCTCACTGATCTTATTTTAGAAGTAGGTATTCCTTTAGTTTGTATGTTCTTCTTTCTGGAGAAGAATTTGAAGCCTTTGTGAATTATGGAAAAAGTCTTGGATTATATATGCATGCTAATGTGTGTACACACACATGCACACACACACACACACACACACACACACACATGCCCACAGAGCTGCTGGTGGGACTTCATGTACTCCTGTCTCATGTGTGCTGAAATGTTTATAGATTCAGTGTTGTGAAGTCTTTGTGATACTAATAATAGTTTCTATGAGTTCATTAGTGCAATGGCCATGCCATTTTCCAGAAAGCAAAGCTTCACAGAACAGTGTTCGCCCTCCAGTTCTTATATTATTTCTGTTCCTTTTTTGTCAGTGGTTTCCAAGCCTTGGAGAAGGTCATATAGGTGTCCCCTTGACTTCAGTTGGGGGTTATCTTGGTTGTGATAAGAACACTATGACCAAAATCAACTTGAGGAGGAAAGGGTTTATTCTATCTTATGACCTGTAGTACACTACACTACACTACTCAAGGCAGGAACCTGGAGGTTGGAATTGATGCAGAGGTTAGTGTGCTGCTTACTGGCTTGCTCCACATGACTTTCTTATAATGCTTTCTTAAAGCATACAGGATCACCAGCCCAAGGGAGGCACTACCTACAGTGAGCTGGGCCCTCACACATTAATCATCAATCAAGAAAATGCTCTACAAACTTGCTCCCAGGCTAGACTTGTGGGGGGCATTTTCACAAATGAGATTCCCTCTTCCCAAATGACTCTAGCCTGTGTCAAGTTGACATAAAAATAGCTGGCACACTTTAGGATTGTGACCTCTATCTTCACTTATTCTTAGTATTTTCACCAGTTACATGTCCGCATTAATTACTACCTAGTGCAAAAATAAACTCTTATTAAGGATGAAAACATCATTCATCTATGGATATACACATAAATATTTATAAGACAGTTTGACACAACCACTTAGCAAAATAACAGTAGTAGATTTATGTCTAGGACCTAGGACATCATCAGCCATGGGTGTGATGAGATATTTACCAGGAGTGAGTGCCCTCCTTTGGAGCAGACCTCAAATCAAAGCAGAAAGCGAATGCTTAGCCCACAACAGTGATGCCACTACTGCACCACTAGGCATGTCATTGTCTGGCAGGTCAGTATTAATATCATGCATGGTTCACTGCTAACCATTGATGGCTTTTTCCCCACATCAGCCTTCATAGAACATTCTGGAATTATGAAAGCTAGCCAGAAAAAAGAAAAACACTTCTTTTTTTTCACCAAATGTTTTTATTGATCAAAAAAATCATAAAATATTCTTGATGCAATGACATTAAGAAACTTAGGTTGGAACCAGATTGTGAAAAGTCTTTAATGTCAGACAAATTCTATTACTTATGTTATCACATATTACAAATGTTGTCCATCATTTGGTAAAATTAAATTTAAAAAATTATTGTTTGAGGAATACAGAGGTGAAAGCCTAACTGGTGGAGAAATAATTGGGAGGTTGCAGAAGCCTAGTGACCAGGTTGGCATCTATGTGACTAAGATACAACGTCAATGGTAACAGATATATTTTCAGTCTACTCTTGGTGGTGTTGCTGTCATGGACCATTAATACATGGTATTATGTAGACCCTTGTACATATGTAAACTATAAAACAGATATGTTTAGCATGTAATTCTGTTTATGAGAAATTGAGTTAGTTTGAACAATTTCTTCAATGATCAGTTCAGGTGCTAAATCTCTTCCTTCCACATTGGCAGAAACAGTGTTACTTGCTGGAGCCATGCTGCTCTTCTTGGCTGATAGGATGAGTTCCCTAAACTCCAGCTTCCTTAGCGTGGGTAGAGTCCTCCTCACTATCACACTACAGGAAGGCCAGGTGGCTTCTGTGAGTTCACTAAGCTGAGCCGCTATTGCTCTCCCCTTGGTGGTTGATGGGGGAAGGCTTGCACTTCAGGGATCTTGGACCTTTGTCAGTGTTTTACCACTAAAATTTATGGAAGCTTACTTTTGTTCGCTTGCCAACTCTCCATCACCTCCTGTTTCCCATCAAAAGCCCCTACGGGCTCCTTTTCTTGGCCTGCTTTGCACATTGAACAGCTTTAACCCTCTTTTCAGTGTCACTGTAGAGGGGAGACAAGGTAGAGGTGGCAGAATTAGTGCCTGATTGCTTGAGAATAAGGAGTGAGGGAAAGGGTGGATAAGCGTGCTGAGGTCATTTCCAACTTGAGTGGGGAATTCTGTTCATTAATAGATAAAAGGAAAGAGAAGGAGGATTGGGGTAGTGAGCCAGAGTTCCCTTTTTTTTTTTTTTTACTAGTTAATTCTGGGACTGCTGTAAATGCCTCACCCCAGAGAAACAGTTAGCAGACATTTGGAAAGGACAAAGGCAATGGCACTGTGGCGCAATTTACTTGAAGACATACGGGGAGGGTAATTTTAGAGGGAAAGCATGTGAGGAGTATAAATTTGAAAGGACCTTTGGTGAAGAAATGGGAGCCAAAAGCACGCAAAGTTCAGCGGCATCATTTAGAATGGATTTGAATGTGTCCCTTAAAGGCTCACATGCAGCAAGTGTGACCCCCCCCCCACTGTGCCACGCTAGAAGTGGGGGAACCTTTAAGCGATGGTCTCAGTGAAGACTAGTCTATAAGGATCACTGTCTTGGAAGGGATTAATGCCATTCTCTTGAGTCCCCAGTTCTTCAGAGAGTGAGTTGTAAGAGGATCCAACTGGATCCCCAATTTCCTTTTGCTTCATGCCTTCCTGTGTGACTGCTCTCTCCTTGCACATGCTCCTATCAAATGCTTTATTCTGTGTCGTGATGTAGTCTCAAAGCTGTTTTCAAAGGCTAAACAGATTGGGCTGCCCAGTTTTGGATTTCCAGTCTCTAAAACTGTTGGATAAATAATCCCTTTGCTTTCTTCAGTATCCAGTCTAGAAAGTTCTGCTATAGCAACAGAAGACAAGTTAGCGCAGGCACAGACAGATTGCTGAATTCACTATTTTTGAGAGTCTTCTTGCCTTTTGGTAAAAAGTCTAGTTGACTCAAGGGGTGTCTTCATCTTGCCATTTCAGTCACTATACATTACTGTTCCTTTTATTTATTTTTATTTTTTACATATACATTTATATTATTATACACACACATATGTAAAATAAACTACATACAGTGAGAAGAACCATGAAATAATCAATCAGGAATTATATAAATGTCATAGTGTTTTAGCTATTTGTATTTGGCAGCCTTGAAGACAACATCTTTCCTATCTCCCAGGCTTAACGGTTCCTTTATTATCTGCTATTTTTCCTAGCATTTATCAGCTTGGGATATAGGGACTTGACAAACCTGTGTACTAGCAGACTATCTTAGGTTTGCTTAACCTACTTAAATAAGAATTCTGGGAACAAAATAATACATGTTTTAGGACTGTGTTTTAAGGTCATAGAGATGGGAAGGAAAGGGAATTGAGGTTTCTGGCATAAGTATGCATTGCTCCCTCAATGCTACCTTGGGATATCCTGCTATTTTGTCACACGAATTACATGTTCTAATCCTGAGATTCCATATTCCAATTATATACACTGCAGGGTATTATGTAGATGGAAAGTAGAGGGGGAAATCCCAAATACTCTTTTCTCCTGTGAGTTCATGGCAGTGAGCAGTAATGAAAATGTTTGGTGAATGAAACAAACAAGCAAGCTGGTCTGCACCCATATGAGTTTGCTCTGGAGAGGCTTCTCTGCTTCTAACATAGCTTTTACTTTGATACATTTCTTCAGTGCATTGGCTAACTCAGCTGTACCCATGTGAAAAGCTTTTAATTTAGGAATATTTATTTATACAGGGAGAGTCTGGAAACTAGAACTTTGTAGGGTTTCCTCCCCGCCTCTCATTGTAATTCTCAGGGGAATTTTTCCCTTGCGAAGTTATGTGGCTCACCATCTGGCCATATTCATAAGCCATCCTTCTCATGGAACTTTGATAAAATGCACCAGCTTCCTTGGAATTAGATTAGCATCTCGATCCGAGAGCTTTCTGGCTCTTCCTGCTGACAGGAGATGAAAGGCTCATAAATAAAAACGCTGCTTTGTTTGCCTCTGTGTTGTAATGTACCCTGTGGAAAAGGAGGACGATTAAGTATAAGAATCTTTCCATTCAATGTTACAGGGTCCCTTCTCCCATTGCTTAACACTCTGCCCCTTTCTTCCATGAAGTAACTGTTGTGAGGTAGTATGATAGCACTAGAAATTCACATAATATCTCTCTCACTAGCATTTACTTCTAACTAACCCAGAAATTTCAGTAAAGAATGTGGGTGCTTTGTCATTATAAATTATCATCATTATAAATTAAGTAACAATGAATCAGTGTTTTCTTTTCATAACTTCATGTCTTATCATAATTGATAGTCCATTTGGAATAAAACACCATACCAAAGTCTACTCACATTCAATTAGAGGTAGACATTTAAACCTGTTTCTATTCAGCACAACTGATAATCTGTAGGTGACATTTCAGCTCCTAATGGAATTCTGGGACTAAAGATCGAGATTTGCTCTCTACCTAATTTGAGGTATAATTGAATGAAGTTATGAGATGAGAATCAGCGATCTGGAGGAGAACTGTGGCTCTAAAATCAGTGTCTCAGAGATCAAAACTAAATAGTTTTAGGGATGGAAGGGTGGAGAGAGGGAGAAGGAAGGAACAGAAAAAGTTGGGGCAGGAGGCATGAGAGCAACAGGAAGAGGAAGAACACTGAAAACAGAAGGCTGAAGGAAAACACAGCAATGCAAGTGGCTTGGCTGTTTGTGTAGGGCACAGCTCCCTGCACCTTGGCTAGACAGCTGTAACTCCGGGGTGACGAGGAGCCTGTCCCAGTGATAATCCGTGTCAGAGAAGCCGAAAGCAGGAAAATACACGGCAGTGGCCCTAAAGATCAGCTGTGCTCTGGAAGCATTTTCCACGTCCTCAACCTGAGACAATATAGAGTTCTAACACCGTGATTTTGGAAAATAGATTTTGAAATGTCACATTTGGCTTATTCATATTCCTAGGACTGGCATGTGTTTCAACGTTTTCAAAGTCCCATTTGTCTTTCTTTGGAAAAAATACGTTAGGGCAAATTTTAACGGCAAATAGTTTATTTTGTGAGTTATGTAGACATTTTTAGGGAGTTACAATTGTACATGGAGGGGCTGGAGAGATGGCTCAGGGGTTAAGAGCACCACCTGCTCTTCCAGAGGTCCTGAGTTCAATTCCCAGCAACCACATGGTGGCTCACAACCATCTATAATGTAATCTGATACCATCTTCTGCAGATAAAGCACTCATATGCAATAAATAAAAAAAAATCTTAAAAAAAAAACAATTGTACATGGAGACTAGTCTAAAGCTGAACTTGTTTCAGAGAAGAACAGTTCCCCTAGAAATAGACCAAAATTTAAGCCATCTTTGATCAACAATTTCCACCTGAAAGATCCTGTCTAGTCATGGAGAGGGAAGGGGATGTTCTCTTAAAATGCCAGCAATGGCTTCGGAAGCTGCCAGCCTCATCATGTTTTCCTTATAGGAAGGACTCGTAATAGTGACAGCAAAGAGAAGAGAAAGACAGACAGGAGCCGTATGGAGGGTTATGCATCTGCTGCCAAGAAATCGTGTTCCATTTTTAAAAGCCAGAAACATGAAAAAAAGATAGAGGGATTTAAGTCTTTATATACAATGACACACTTGACCGTGTGACATTGATTGGAAAGATGGAATTACAGTTTTGTTTCTAAAACATTATTTAAATGTACTGCTTGTGAATTAAATTACCCCAAGTGAGTTTTCTGGTCAGAGGAATTTTCTTTTCATATGCAAATGCTTGCATAGCTTTAGACTTCCATTCATAAGAATTATTTGGGCTTATGCCATTTATTTCTGGACTTTTATAGGCAATGGGTGCATGTGTAGAGGAGGAATTAATATAAACCAATGGAAGTAGAGGTGATTTTATATATCTTGTATGTATTTACAACAGATGAAATATTGGGATGAGAGTGGCTTTAGTAAGTTATGTAGGTCTGAATTCACATGAGTCTGAATATTGGGATTAAATGAATCTTCAAATCTTATAATTTAATATAACAGCTCTGATATGAAAGTTATAGATGGAGGCAGAGGAACTAGTGGGTAATAACAGTAGTATTCACAGTATGAGTGGCCTGGGGAGGGAAAATGGGCACCAAGGGATCTGACAGGCTCTGACAAGGATGCATCTCTTTCCTGTTACAAAGTTAAAGCTGAGACGTTTTCATTTTTTAAAAAGTTGATCTTTTTCACTTTACATCCCAATTATAGACATCTCCCTCCTCTCCTGCCAGTCCCACCTTCCTACGCTCTTTCCCCTATACCGCTCCCCTTCTCCTCAGAAATGGGGAACACCCCCCCGGCCCCCACCACCAACGTACCCCAGCACATCAAGTTGCACCAGTACTGAGCTCATCCTCATCCACTGAGTCTGGGCAAGGCAGCTCCCTAGGGGGAAGTGATCGAAATGCAGATAACAGAGTCCATGCCAAAGACAGTATCCACTCCACTTACTAGGGGGCCCATATGAAGATCAAGCTTCTCACCGGTTACGTATGTGTAGGAAGCCTAGGTCCAGTCCATGTGTGCTTTTTGGTTGGTATTTCAGTCTCTGTAAAATGTCATGGGCTTAGGTTAGTTGACTCTGCTGGTCCTCTTGTGGAGTTCTTGTCCCATCTGGATCCTTCTATCCTTACCTCCACTCTACTGCAGGACTCCCTGAGCTCCAGTTCATGTTTGGCTTTGAGTCTCAGCATCTGATTCAATCCCTTTCTGTGTGGAGTGTAGCCTTCCAGAGGATGGTTAAGTTAGACTTCTATCTGTAAGCATAGCAGAATATTGTTAATGCTGTCAGGAGTTGGCTCTCTTCCATTGGGTGGGCCTCAGGTTGGGCCAGGCATTGGTTGGACATTCTCATAGTCCCTGTGTTCTATCTTTATCTATGCACATCTTGTAGGCAGGGTAAATTTTGGGTTGAAGGTTTTGTGAGTGGGTTGGGGTTCCCCTGTAAGTCCTGCCTGGCCAGAAAGTGGCTTCTTCAGTCTCCATGTTCCCCACAGCTGGGAAGGTCAGCTAGAGTCATCCCCATATCCTCTCTATAGTGTCTCTATAATAAGATGACATGTTCTTTTGGTATATGCCCAAGAGTGGTATAGTTCTATCTTGAGGTAGAGAATTCCCACCTGCCACACTGATTTCCATAGTAGCTGTACAAGTTTACATTCCCATGAGTGATGCATGAGTGTTCCCCTTATTACACATCATTGCTTGTTTTGTTGATCTTAGCCATTCTGACAGTTGTAGAATAAAATATCAAAATCATTTTGATTTGTATTTCCCTGATGGCTAAGGATGATAACATTTTAAAAAGTGTTTCTGAGCCATTTGATTTTCCTTTTTTTTTTGAGAATTCTGTTTAGATGTACCCCAAAGTAATTTGTTTTTTTTGATATCTAGTTTTTTGAGTTCTTCATATATTTCAGATATTAGCCCACTACTAGATATGTAGTTTGGAAAAATATTTTCCCATTCATCAGGCTGCTGCTTTGTTTGAATGATGTTATTCTTTGCCACACAGAAACCTTTCAGTTTCATGAGGTTTCATTTATTAATTGTAGAAATTCATGACCATGCTAATGGTGTTCTGTTCAGAAAGTCTTCTCTGGTGCCAATCCATCTGACTCGATTCCCTACTTTCTCTTCTATGAGGTTCAATGTATCTGGCTTTATGTTGAGGTCTTTGATCCATTTGGAGTTGAACTTTGTACAAGGTGATAGATATTGATCTATTTCGATTCTTCTATATGTGACCATCCAGTTTGACCACCACTATTGTTAAATATTCTTTCTCCTAGCATGAATCTATGCCTTCTTTATAAAAAAATTAAGTGTCCATAAGTGTGTGGATTCATGTGGCTCTTACAATTCAATTCCATTGACCAACCTATCTATTTTTGTGCCAGTACCACTCTATTTTTATTACTATAGCCTCTATAAGGCCAAGGATAGTGATGCCTCCAGAAGTTTCTTTATTATTAAGGTTTGTTTGAGATACCTGAGATTTTTGTTTTTCCATATGAAGTTGATTGTTGTCCTTCCAAGATCTGTGAAGAATTGTACTGTAATTTTAATGGGGATTGCACTGAATCTGAAGATAGCTTTTGGTAAGATGGCCTTTTTTTACTATGTTAATCCTACCAATCCATGAATATGGAAGATCTTTCCATCTTCTGAAATCTTCTTAAATTTCTTTCTTCAAAGACTTGAAGTTTTTATCATACAAGTCTTTCAGTTTCTTGGTTAGATATTTTCTTTCTCAAATATTTTTATGTATTTAATATATTTTATACATTCTACATATTTTATAATATAAAATAACATTTTATATTATTTGAGACTATTGCAAAATGTGTTATTTCTATGGTTTTTTTCCTCAATCCATTTGTCGTTTGTAGTGAGGAGGGCTGCACATTTAAGTGAGTTAGTTTTGTATCCAGCTACTTTGCTGAAAGTGTTGATCAGCTATAGATGTTTCCTGGTGGGGTTTCTCGTGTTCCTTATATACAGTATGGCATTATTTAGTACCATTTTTATTACCTATGATGGTTCTTGCTCTTCTTCCTGTCATCAAACAGGTTTTGAATGAATGTTCTTCCTGCTAGCCTCTCTGTTATTTCTTTAGAGTACAAATGAAGGTCTTTTTGACTTGTTTCTTACACAGTTCTTTTTGCTAAAACACATTTATTCAGCAACTTCTAGTTTCTCAGGGGTTTATAGTTTGCTTTAAGATCACTTGGCCATGGCTATGGAATTCAAGACCCAAATCATCCCCCTGCAGGATGCAGCTACATATGACTCTGGATAGCCTGGATCTCCAGAGGGCTCTCACCTTAGGATGAAGTCCTGATGCATTAGTAGGGAACGTCCATGAACGAATGATCATGTTGTGCCATGCAGATATTCCACCATAACAGACAAAAATAAAATGATAAACACGATTGAAGCACACTTGTACAAGACTGATCTCCACTCCCCCTTCGAGTATTCCTTTCTTCCATTTTCTGCAGTTAATGGGGTGTGAGAGCGAATGTGTATGTGTTTGTATGGGGGACTCACACATCATGATGTAGAACTTTATAGAGATGAATTTTAGTGAGAATTTGTTTTTCAAGTATAAAACCACATCAAAGAAAAAGAAACACTCTAACTGTCGAATAGCTTTCACCACTTATTATGTGAGAAAGGAAATGTCAGTAACTTAAAAGACATTCTAAGATCAATGGATTGGAGATTTTCTGATTTTAAAGTTCTTTACAAAAACTTGTCACAAAGATTATGCAATGGAAAAATGTGGGCTGGAATTTCTATTGATGCTAGGGAAATTTCTTTGTTTTCTCCAAGTATAAAGAGAAATGCAAAGCTCAGAATCTTTGACTGTGGGGCTCCTAGCTGAGAGTTGGCTCACGTGGTGGGTTATGCAGTCAATACTTCTTAAGAACTGCTCCTGACTGAACACAGAACTAAAAGCTGGTCTATCTCATGTAGCGAAATTGAAATAATTGGTGAGACAAAGGTGGTAAATCAACCAATTTGGGGGTAGTTCAGACATAAATGGACTCTCTGCTGAGGTGACCTGCAGTTGCCCTAATTCTTCCTTTGTTCCTAGTATTTGGACCTGGTTTTATAAATTGGTAGGAGGTTAATGTGTCAGGCTGTGCCACTCTTCTGTACCTGGAATAACTAAGTGTGCTTTAGAAAAATCAATTTGCTCTCTTTACTGAGACTGTCCCAAAGGATGCCTGTGTTGGGAAGTGCTCCTCTGAAGATGGACACACTTTCACTTTGGTTTCATTAGCTGTGGCTGCAGAGAAGATTATGGATAAACTTAGTTGTTTGCTGCTTTTCTTATTAAAGACTTTTATCTGTTTCTTTTCAGTGAATAAGTATTTGGAACCTGAATGTAATGGCTGAGTTCTGTCATTGACAGTAGCTCAGGGATCACCCTGGAATAAATTAATGGCATTTGCTTTCAACACTCTTGTCTACAAAATCACAAATGAGAAGGGAATGTGTGAACCCTCAAAGCCCAGACATAGGGCTGCATTTGAAAGAAAAGTTACTATGGACTCAGAAACACTGCATGATGTGTATAATTTTCTCTTCCTCCCTCCTTCTCTCCCTCCCTCCTTTCTTCCTCCCTCCCTCCGTCCCTCTCCCCCTCCCTCCTTCCCTCTTTGTCTCTCTCTCTCTGTCTCTCTCCTTTCTGTTTGTTTCTGTTTCTCTGAATCTCTGTATTTCTCTCTTAGTCTCTCTTTTAGTACCTCTCTCTGTCTCTGTCTCTCTGTCTCTTTCTCCTCTCTGTCTATCTATCTCTGTTTCTCTGTCTCAGTCTCTCTATCTTAGCACACCTTTCTCTGTCTCTACTTTCTGTCTGTCCATCTGTCTCTGTGTCTCTGTTTCTCTCTCTCTTCGCACCTCTCTGTCTCTGTCGCTCTGTGTCTGGTCTTTGTCTCTGTCTCTCTGTCTCTCTGTCTCTCTGTCTCTCTCTCTCTTCTGTACATACTCAGGTGTAGTTTCCATAAGGAAGAATTCAATGATTTTGTTTTTGAACTTCTTTTTGATTAGATTGAGGCATACAATTCTCAGTTGTTATTAAATATACCACAAATTGTATCTGTGTAATTAATGTAAAATAAGCAACCAGTTAAGGATCCTATTAATGTAAACACGTATATACAGACACAGAGTGTGAGGGCATATATACTTTCATTTTATAAAAGATTTGCATATTAAAGTAATTTTAAGAAAAAATGCTTCCCCGACATTGCAATTCTAAATCTGTCTTATAAAAGAGGGAACTTTGTGAAGATCTGATACTCTTCTTTAAAATGAAATGGAAAGAAGTGAAATAAAGTTGCATGGATTCAAAATGTCCTCTTCCTGTTGGTGAGCAGCACCTCTGGAGGAAGAGGCCTGTGGGGTGGTGGTTGTGGTGTCTCTGGACACCAGTTCCACAGGGGTGGAAATGAGGCTGCTTAACCTTCCTTGACATTTGTCTCTTCACCTCCACTGTAGGGCAACTGGGAAAAAGCCTCGCCAGCCTCCCTGGCTCTGCTTCGGGATCTGAACACCTTAACTTGCTTTGCTCTGCCGTGCTTACACCATGGCCTTACAGTCCCCTGGGAATGATATATTCAGCATGGTTTTCAAATAGTATTCAAGAGAGAAAATTCTGAGGCCACAGATGCAGGCTTTTAAAAACTGAAGCCTCAACTGAGAAGAAAAGAGTTCATCCAGAGTGGAGTATAGAGTGTACTTGCCAAGTGTCTGCCTATACCTCCATTTGGGGAGGCGTTGACAAGAAACTCCTCTCCAGCTCTAATGGCTGTGGCTGAGATGCTTGATGGTGCAATATTTTTTTCTTGTACTTCATGCTTCCCTCAAAGTCTCCATCTAGGTCCATAGGAAACTCGCTGCTACAGCAGCTGTACCATCTGTTCCAAATATTATTTCAGCCTTCACTGTTTTGGGATAAATTTCATAAAGTGTATTGCATACACACACATTTAATTGAACAAATGAGAAGCCTTTCCAGTTTAAAAAGGCTTCCTAAATGACAAGAAGTGTCCAATTTCCATTCAAATGCTTACTCCAGGGTTTTAAAATGTGTGAATTCATCTAAAAGAGGCTGCTGGTGTATTTTGAGGCAGATGGCTTGATTCTGTGAAGAAAAAAAATTAAGTAGATTTTACTATCAATCTTGTGCTTTTTTTTTGGCAAAAGACTGACATAATAAAGATGTGTGTATTACTAAGAACACTTTTTAATAATGATTCTACCTTATGTTTTCCCTCAAGAATATGGTTAACTGACTAGGAAAATCTATTTGGGGTTTTATGTTTATCCATAATGATCAGCTTAGGATTAAAAAAAAAAAAAAGAAGCCCACTAACAGAATTGCTGAGACACAAAAGGAAGACAATTCGCTACAACTTTCAAAAGGCATGCAGGCAGAAGACGAGGCTGGTGCTGTGCTGATGTTTCTCCTGTGGAATGGTCATGAAGGCAGGAAATTGAAGATTTCTGAAAGGAGGGGAGGAGATTTCATCTTAGAAGACTGACTGCCATTAGAGGAAAACCTTCCTTCTCATCTGGAAGATGGCAGTTTTGAAGGCATTATTCTCAATTGCAATTGCGTCATACTCTCACAACCACTCTTGGCATCCAGCAGTAATATTTCAAAAGTACTCTGATGATCTTTTCTTTTTCCATCAGTAGTTTGCACAGTTGATTAGGCCCTTGCTTAGTTCCTGATTACTGCAAACAAGGTATAGGCTGTCTCCTTTCCTTGATAATAACTGCTCAGAAGCTGAGGCCTAAGCCAGTCACCCCATCACTTCTTTTGGTGGTATTTAGGGATAAGCATATGAACTAAGTTACCTCAGTTACTCTAAAAGACAGCATGTCTTCTGAACACTGGGGAAAAGGCACTATCCCCTTTTTTAGTGAGCATGAGCCAGAAAACATCAATTCTTTACTTTTACTGAGAACATTCTGGAAACACAATGCATTATCAAATGTAGGATAAAGTTTTGGTGTGTATGGATGGCAGGATTGAAAGGACAAAGTACTCGTGTCTTCAATGACATAATTGGGCCTCTGGATCTTCTTTGCCTGTGGCTGTAGTACAATACTTATTTGTAGTGTACCCTTACAGATGTGCGCAGGTGTGCTGTTTAGGGCGAGGCTGCATTACACACAGTCATATAGATCACGAAACCTCTGAAGGCAAGTAGATACTGCCTTTCTTCTCTGACATATTGTCTTATACATAAGATACCAGCTAAAGGAGAATAAAATAGCACGTAATTATCAGTTAAGATGAGTATTAGAATTAGGAGGTCTCTTAAGATATATCCATGTATCCTAATGTTACCTGAAGGTGAGTATTTTCTCATTTAGCTGGTGCTTCCCTTCATAGTTTTTATTTATTTTTTCTGTGTTTTTATTTTATTTTTTTGCTATCTTTTAAAAATATACTTTATTAATTTATTCATAGTACATCTAAATTGTTATCCCATCCCTTGTATCCTCCCATTCCTCCCTCCCTCCCATTTTCCCCTTACTCCCTCCCCTATGACTGTGACTGAGGGGGACCTCTTCCCCCTGTATATGCTCATAGGGCATCAAGTCTCTTCTTGGTAGCCTGCTATCCTTCTGGGCCCAGGTGTCCTGTTCAAACTATGGCACCAGCCAAGGACAATACATGCAGTAAGTAAACTTTGAACCCCTACCCAGATATATCCAATGGACAGGACATTCTCCACAGCTGAGTGAAGAGTGGGGTCTGACTTTCACATGCACTCTGGTGCCCCACATTTGACCGCATCCCCTTGATGAGGAGGCCTGGTGGCACTCAGAGGAAGGATAGCAGGTTACCAGTATAGTTTTTAAATAGTTTCCACTTTTTGTTTCTTCTTTGAAATATAAAGAAAAACTTAAAAACAAGCACTTACATTAAAAAAAATCATATGCAAAACAAAGCAGACAAACAAAAAGAACCCTCAAACTTGACTTGCTCAGTTCCTTTTAGACTGGTCTCATGGTTGATTATATCTTTTTATTTGGTGTCTCTTATTCTGTCAGTAAATGTCTTCTGTTTTTCCCAAGAACTGTAGTCTGCTCCTACTTGCAGAGGGCTCCAATATTACATAGAAGCAGTAAAGTCTGGGAAGTATTGGCAATTTACATAATTTATTGAAAAACATATTAGTATGGTAGTATGTCCCAGATACCATTTCTCAGTTTTCTAATGATGAGAACATAATTAAAGAAATATTTAATTGTGCCAGTCTTCTTTTTAACATCCTGTTTATTAAAACTGTATCTGAAGTAAGGTGTGGTGGTGTATGACTTTACTTCCAGGACTTGGGAGGCAGAGACAAGCAGATCTCTGTGAATGTGAGCCCAGCCTGGTTTACAAAGTAATTCCAGGACAGCCAGGGTTATTACACAGAGAAAGAAGTTATGTTTCAGAAAGCCAAACCAAACAACGACAACAATAGCACTACATCAACAACAGTAAAAACATAATGGAATAAAAAAAACCTGAGAATTAAATTAACACAGAAAATAAAGGTAAAGTGGAAAAATAAAAAAAATGAAGAGAAAAATGTTTTGGGAAGGCTAATGTGTTCTCTAGATCTACACAGTTTTTATGTGGTTCTCAAAGATAATTTTGGAACAAAAATGAAGGACAACATTAAAGTACACTAGGAAATTTCAAGGGCAACACATGCAGAAGCAACAGAAATTACAGAAATGTAAAACAAGAGAACTGGATTGTTGAAGTAATCAAAAAATCGTAGGTACAATTAATATAAATTTGAGACAGTAGTAATGTAAGAAAAAGGACTTTGTCTTTTTTTTTTTTTAAGCAATAGACTTTTGGAAAAACTTAAAGACCATAATTATTAGGATCTAGGGGCAGAGTTCATCTTTAGGGCAGTGATAGTAGACTGATGAAAGTAGAAACTTGAATGTTCTTATATCAGAAAAGGAGTTTCCACCCATCTCCAACAGACCAGGCACAAACAGTCTGAGAGATAGTAAGGCCATGGGTATGTATGTGTGGAGTTTAAGTGGAGATAGATCACATGGGTTGCTACTACCATTTCCCCTGCCTGTTCTAATGCCAAGCATAGGACAACTCTCTTCAGATTGTTGCTTTGGGAAATCCAATAGACCCCCAAAACAATATAGGTGACTGCCTCCCAGAACTTGAAATTAAGACCTGGAAGACTTGAAGTTCCACCTGGAACTGATGTGGACGTCTTCTACCCATGAACTGAGTTTCGCATCAGAAGGTGCTATGCAAGTTTTTATTTATTTATTTATTTATTTATTTATTTATTTATATTTTTATTTATTTATTTATTTTATTAATTTATTCTTGTTACATCTCTATGGTTATCCCATTCCTTGTATCCTCCCATTCTCCCCTCCCTCCCAGTTTCCTCTTATTTCCCTCCCCTATGACTGTTCCTCAGAGGGATTACCTCCCTCTGTATATGCTCATAGGGTATCAAGTCTCTTCTCGGTGACCTGCTGTCCTTCCTCTGAGTGCCACTAGGTCTCCCCAGCCAAGGGACATAGTCAAATGTGAGGCACCAGAGTACATGAGAAAGTCAAATCCCACTCTCCACTCAAGTGTGGAGACTGTCCTGTCCATGGGCTAGATCAGGGTAGGGGTTTAAATTTTACCGCCTGTATTGTCCTTGGCTAGTGCCTTAGTTTGAGCGGGACCCCATAACCCAAATCTGCCTATCATAATGTTCTACTTGTAGGTTTCTAGGACCCACTGGATCCTTCTACATTGCTATTCTCACATGGCTCTCTCATCTAGAGTCCCAATAGGATGTCCTCCCCTCTGTCCCAGTTTCCTGGTAAGGGAAGGCTTTTGTTGGACATGCCCATAGGGCTAGTATGCAGATAACAGTGAGTATATACCATTTGAGTCTTTCTGCTTCTGGGTTAACTCACTCATTATGATCATCTCTAGCTCAATCCATTTGTCCACAAATTTCGGGAATTCCTTGTTTTTAGTAGCTGAGTAGTATTCCATAGTGTATATGTACCACAGTTTCTTTATCCATTCTTCTACTGAGGGACATTTAGGCTGTTTCCATGATCTGGCTATTATGAATAAGGCTGCTATGAACATGGTTGAGCAAATTTTCTTGCTGTGTGCTGGTGCATCTTCTGGGTATATTCCAAGGAGTGGAATAGCTGGGTCTTGAGGAAGCCCTATTCCCAGTTTTCTGAGATAGCACCAGATAGATTTCCAAGTGGTTGTACTAGTTTTGCATTCTTACAAGCAATGAAGGAGTGTTCCTCTCTCTCCACATCCTCTCCAGCATGTGGTGTCGCTTGAGTTTTTTATCTTAACCATTCTGATGGGTGTAAGATGGAATCTCAGAGTTGTTTTGATTTGCATTTCCCTGATGGCTAAGGAGGTTGAGCATTTCTTTAAGTGTTTCTCAGCCATTTGATATTTTTCTGTTGAGAATTCTCTGTTTAGTTCCAAGCCCCATTTCTCAGTTGGGTTATTTGGTTTGGTGGTGTTTAATTTCTTGAGTTCTTTATATATTTTGGATATTAGACCTTTGTCAGATGTAGGGTTGGTGACGATCTTTTCCCAGTCTGTAGGCTGTCGCTTTGTTCTCTTGACAGTGTCTCTAGCCTTACAGAAGCTTCTCAGCCTCATGAGGTCCCATTTATTAATTGTTGACATTAAGGCCTGGGCTGTTGGTGTTCTGTTCAGGAAGTTGTCTCCTGTGCCAATATGTTCCAGGCTCTTCCCCACTTTTTCTTCTAAGTGACTTAGTGTCTCTGGTTTTATGTTGAGGTCTTTAATCCACTTGGATTTGAGTTTTGTGCAAGGTGACAAATATGGGTCCAGTTGCATTTTTTTACACATAGACATCCAGTTAGACCAGCACCATTTGTTGAAGATGCTATCCTTTTTCCATTGAATGGATTTGGCTTCTTTGTCAAAAATCAAGTGACCATATGTGTGTGGATTCATATCTGGGTCTTCAGTTCGATTCCACTGATCAACCAGCCTGTTGCTGTGCCAGTACCATGCTGTTTTAATTACTATTGCTTTGTAGTACAATTTGAAATCAGGTATGGAGATTCCTCCACAGCACCTTTTATTGTACAAGATCGTTTTTGCTATTCTGGGTTTTTTGTTTTTCCATATGAAGTTCAGAATTGAACTTTCAATGTCTTTAAAAAATTGTGTAGGTATTTTGATAGGGATTGCATTGATTCTGTAGATTGCTTTTGGTAGGATGGCCATTTTTACTATGTTAATTCTCCCGCTCCATGAGCAAGGAAGATCCTTCCATCTTCTCATGTCATCTTCAATCTCCTTCTTCAGTGTTTTGAAATTTTTTTCAAACAAGTCCTTCACTTGCTTAGTTAAAGTAACTCCAAGATATTTTATATTGCTTGTGGCTAATGTGAAGGGTATGGCTTTCCTAATTTCTTCCTCTACAAGCTTGTCATTTGTGTATAGGAAGGCTACAGACTTTTTTGAGTTAATTTTGTATCCAGCCAAATTGCTGAAACTATTTATCAACTGTAGGAGTTCTCTGGTGGAATTTTGAGGGTCACTTATGTACACTATCATATCATCTGCAAATAGGGATAGTTTGACTTCCTCCTTTCCCATTTGGATACCCTTGATCTCCTTTTGTTGTCTTATTGCTCTGGCTAGAACTTCGAGTACTATATTGAAGAGATATGGAGAGAGTGGGCAGCCTTGCCTTGTTCCAGATTTTAGAGGAATTTCCTTGAGTATCTCACCATTTACTTTAACTTTGGCTATTGGCTTGCTGTAGATAGCCTTTATTATGTTGAGGAAAGTGCCTTGTATCCCCGATCTCTCTAAAACTTTAAACATGAATGGGTGTTGGATTTTATCAAATGCTTTCTCTGCATCTAAAGAGATGATCATGTGGTTTTTTATTTTCAGTTTGTTTATATGGTGGATTACATTGATGGATTTCCATATATTAAACCATCCCTGCATGCCAGGAATGAAGCCTACTTGGTCATGATGAATGATACCCTTTATGTGTTCTTGTATTCATTTTGCAAGAATTTTATTTAGTATTTTTGCATCGATGTTCATAAGAGAAATTGGTCTGAAATTCTCTTTCTTTGATGAGTCTTTGTGAGGTTTAGGTATCAACGTGACTATGGCCTCATAGAATGAATTTGGTAATGTTCCATCCAATTCTGTTTTGGAGTAGCTTGAAGAGTATCGGTATTAGCTCGCCTTTGAAGGTCTGGTAGAATTCTGCACTGAAACCATCTGGCCCTGGGCTTTTTTTGGTTGAGAGACTATCAATGATTGCTTCTATTTCTGTAGGGGAAATGGGACTATTTAGCTTGTTTATCTGTTCTTTACTCAACTTTGGCAAGTGAAATTGATCAAGAAAGTTATCCATTTCCCTTAGATTTTCAAATTTTGTGGCATATATGCCTTCAAACTAGGATCTTATGATTCTTTGTATTTCTTCAGTGTCTGTTGTTATGTTTCCCTTTTCATTTCTGATTTTGTTGATTTCAATACTGTCTCTCTGCCTTTTAGTTAGTTTGGCTAATGGTCTGTCTATCTTATTGATTTTCTCAAAGAACCAGCTCTTGGTTTTGTTGATTCTTTGGAGTGTTTTCTTAGTTTCTAATTTGTTAATTTCAGCCCTGAGTTTGATTATTTTCAGACGTCTACTCCTTTTGGGTGTTTCTGCTTCTTTTTTTTTCTAGGGCTTCCAGCTGTTCCGTTAAGTTGCTTATGTGCGATGTTTCCAATTTCTTTTTAAAGGCACTTAGTGCTATGAATTTTCCTCTTAACACTGCTTTCAATGTATCCCACAAATTTGGGTATGTTGTTCCCTCATTATCATTGAATTTCAGAAACTCCTTGATTTCTTTCTTTATTTCTTCCCTGACCCATGTGTCATTTAGCAGGGAGTTGTTTAGTTTCCACGTACGTGTAGGCTTTTTGTTGTTTCTGTTGTTGTTGAATTGCAGCTTAAGAGCATGGTGATCTGATAGGATACAAGGTATTATTTCAGTCCTCTTGTATCTGTTGAGGCCTGCTTTGTGACCTACGATGTGATAAATTTTGGAGAAGGTTCCATGGGGTGCAGAGAAGAAGGTATATTCTTTCTTGTTTGGGTGAAAGGTTCTATAGATATCTGTTAGATCCATTTGACCCATGGCATTGGTTAATGATGTTATTTCTCGGCTTAGTTTCTGTTTCAATGACATATCCTTCAGTGAGAGTGGGGTGTTGAAGTCTCCCACTATTATTGTGTGGTGATCGATGTGTGGTTTAAGTTTTTTTTAGCAGATCTTTTACAAATGTGGGTGCCCTTGTATTAGGAGCATAGATGTTTAGAATTGTGATGTCATCTTGGTTGACTTTACCTTTGATGAGTATGAAGTGTCCTTCTGCATCCCTTTTGATTAATTTTGGTTGAAAGTCTATTTTGTTTGATATTAAAATGGCCACACCAGCTTGCTTCTTGTGACCATTTGCTCGGAATATTTTTTTCCAACCTTTATCTTGAGGTAATGCCTATCGTTACAGGTGAGATGTGTTTCTTGAATGCAGAAGAATGTTGGATCTTGTTTATGCACCCATTCAGTTAGTCTGTGTCTTTTTATTGGAGAATTAAGACCATTGATGTTGAGAGATATTAACGACCAGTGACTGTTAAGAGTCTTAATTTTGATGTTGTTTCCAATCGAGTGTTTGTGTAGTTGTGTTTTTGCCATGGTATAGTTACCTATTTCCTGAGTAATTTTGGTTGTAGCTTGACCCTTTGGGATGTAGTTTTCCTTCTAGTACCTTCTATAAAGCTGGGTTTGTGCATAGGTACTGTTTGAATTGATTTTTGTCATGGAATATTTTGTTTTCTCCATCAATGGTTATTGCTAGTTTTGCTGGGTAAAGTAGTCTGGCCTGGCATCTGTGGTCTCTCAGGGTTTGCAGGATCTCTGTCCAGGCTCTTTTGGCTTTTATGGTCTCTGCTGAGAAGTCTGGTGTAATTCTGATAGGTTTGCCATTGAATGTTATTTGGCCCTTTTCCCTTGCAGGCTTTAATATTTTTTCTTTGTTCTGTATGTTTTGTGTTTTGATTATTCTGTGACAGGCAGTTTTTCTTATCTGGTCAATTCTATTTGGTGTTCTGTAGGCCTCTTGAATGTTTATAGGTATCTCTTTCTTTAGATTGGGGAAATTTTCTTCTATGATTTTGTTGAGAATAGTTTCTGGGCCTTGGAGTCTGATATCTTCTCTTTCTTCAATGCCTATTATCCTCAGATTTCTTCTTTTCATGGTGTCCTTAATTTCTTGGATGTTTTGTGTCAGGAGTTTTCCAGATTTGGCATTATCTTTAATGGTTGCTTCAAGATCTGTGATTGTATCTTCCAGACCTGAAATTCGTTCTTCCGTCTCTTGGATTCTGTTAGAAAAGCTCCCCTCTGTGTTGCTCGCCTTCTTCTCTGAGGTCTCACGTTCTCGTTTTTCTTCTGTCTGTGTGTTTATCATTGAATCCATTTCATCTTCAGATCTTGAACTGAATTTTTTATTTCTTTCACCTGATTTTTTGTATATTCCTGAGTTTCTTCCATTGCCTCTTTATATGTCTTCAGAGCTTGAACCGTTTTATTTATTTCTTCCATCTGGTTATTTGCCTTTTCCTGAAATTTTTCTCGTGCCACTCTATGTGCTTCTTTTATGTCTCTCACCTGTTTGGCTGCGTCTTCCTGTATTTGATTACGAATTTTATTTGTTTCCTCCATTAATATGCTCCTTATTAAGGATTTGAGGTCATTTTCTTGTATTTCCGTTGTATTTGAGCTCTCTGGGTTGTTTTCTTTGGGATAGCTGGAAATTGGAGACGCCATGTTGTTTTGGGGTTTTTTTTGCGTATGCTTTTACGCTGTTGTTTAGACATCTTGCCGGCTTTGTTTTCGTTGGGTAGCTTCTCGAGTTGGATGGAGGGAGTCTGATTATAGATTCACTTGTTTTCTCACTATTTCCGTAGGTTGGAAGCTCTTATGTTTCACTGTTGTGGATGGCAGGAGGTTAGCCCTGGCGTTTTGGGCTCTCACAGCTAGTGATCCTCAGCTCCCCTGTGCTGTGGGTCTTGCAATCGTTCTGGGTCTCTGGATGAGCGTTGGGTCAGGCCAAGGTATCCACAGCCTTCTTGGTTTCCTGACAAGTCCAGCCAGGGACAGTGGGCCCGAACCACCCTTGAGCTCAGCTAGAATCTCAGGGCCTGAACCATCTGCCGAGCTCAGGTAGGAATTCTGGGATCAAAATGCACACAGGGTCCAGCCAGAATTTTTTTGGGCTGGGACTGCGCACCAAGCTTAGCTAGGGGCTTTTGGCCAAACTGCGTGCTGTGGTCAGTTATTGACTCATGCCCGAAACATCCGCGCAGCTCAGCCAGGAATTCTGGATTCAAACTGCACACTGTGTCCAACCAGAGTCTTAGAGTCGGGACTGTGCCAAAAGCTCTACTAGAGCTGACCTCAGCCTGCGTCAGCGCCCCAAAATTGCCCTCTGAGGAGAGCTAATGTCTTGAGCAGAACTGCTCGTTGATGTGCACTAGCACCTCTGGTGGGACTGAGCTCTCTGCCCAGCTGGCGTCACAGCAGGTGAACTGCGGCTGCGCTGAGATGGCACCTAGGGTGGACCTGAGTGCTCCGCCCAGCCCACATCACAGCAGGTGAGCTGCAGCTCCGCTGAGATGGCGCCTAGGGTGGAACTGAGCACTCCGCTCAGCCTGTGTTACAGCAGGTGAGCTGCGGCTGCGCTGAGATGGCGCCTAGGTTGGAACTGAGCGCTCTGCCCAGCCCGCGTCACAGCAGGTGAACTGTGGCTGCACTGAGATGGCACCTAGGGTGGACCTGAGTGCTCTTCCCAGCCTACGTCACAGCAGGTGATCTGCGGCTGTGCTGAGATGGCGCCTAGGATGGAACTGAGCACTCTGCTCAGCCTGTGTTGGAGCAGGTGAACTGCGGCTGCGCTGAGATGGCGCCCTCGGTGGACCTGAGCGCTCTGCCCAGCCTGTATCACAGCAGGGGAGCCGTGGCTGCGGTTAGCTGTTGCCTTGGGCAGAATTGCCCACTGCGCTGAGTCAGTGTCTCCACAGCACTGCGCCCTGAGCTGTACCCGGGACTCTGGGGCTGAACTGTCCCCCGAGTCCAGCTTGGGTCACAAAGCACCACGCGACCCAAATCCTGTCCAGTGTCCCCTCTCCCGCAGCAACTCCCACCAGCCACCACACTAACTGCCTCCACTGGATGGCTCTGAGCTGCAAACCTCAGTCGCTGCTGCTGGTGTTGCTGATGCCTCCCGTGCCGCCGCTGCTCTGATCTGAGAAAATCCTGGCTCAGAAATCTGTGCAATCCACGAACTGTTCACTGGAGCTTCTAAACACGGTCCACACTGCTCGACGCCATCTTGGATCTCTCCTTATTTATTTATTTATTTATTTATTTATTATTTATTTATTATCTCTTTTAAGCCTGATCCTAGTCTCTTCCTTCCTCTCCTCCTAGTCCCACCCTCATGCTCCCCTCTACCATTCCCCTCTCCTTCACAGATGGGGAGGCCCCCCAGAGGGCTACCAATCCACCCTGGCACCTCAAGTCATAGCAGGACTAAGAGCATCCTCTCCCACTGGGGCCTGATAAGGTAGCTTAGCTAGGAGAGAGGGATCCAGAGGCAGGCAACAAAGTCTGTGTCAGCCCCTACAACCATTGTTAGGAGACTCACAGAATGACCAAGCTGCACATCTGCTACATATGTGTAGGGGGTCTAGGTCCAGACCATGCATGCTTTTTGTTGGTGGTTCAGTCTTTGTGAGGCCCCATGGGCCTAGGTTAGTTGACACTGTAGGTCTTCTTGTAGTATCCTTGACCCCTCTGGCTCCCTCTATCCTTCTTCCCACTCTTCTACAGAACTCCCCGAACTCAGGCTATAGTTTTCCTGTGGGTCTCTGCATCTGCTTTCTTAAACTGTTTGATGAAGACTCTCAGAAGACAGCTATGCTAAGCTCTTCTCTTCAAGCACAGCACAGTATCATTATAGTAACAGGGGTTGGCTTTCTCCCATAGGGTGGGTCTCAAGTTGGGCCAGTCATTGGTTAGCCATTCTCTCAATCTCTGCACATTTTGGGTTGAAGGTTTTGACAGTTTTAAACATTTATGTAGTGGCTTTTAGTCATCTTACCCTATTATCCCCTCTCATCTTCCTTTTCTTCATAAGAAGTCGCCCACCTACTTTTATGTCATTTTCTCTGTGTGGCCACTGAGTTGATTAGGGTGGCCTTTATGAGAACGGGTGGGAGGATATTCACTGGACCATGGACTATTTCCAGGAAGGCTTCTATCCATCTGTTGGAGAATATATGTTGTGTTCCCTCAAATTTATGTGTTGGCTATGAAATTCAATGAGATGTCTTTGAGAAGTAGAATTTGGGGAGTTAATTGTGTCAGACAGATACTACCCAGCTCTCTTACCATGACACTGCTTCTGAATTTTGCAATCAAATTCACTATAAATAGAAATGTGGATATCACATTGGCCACATGCGTGACTCATTCTAGACTCTTTTAAGTGAATACTTTAGAATATCAAATTAATGAAAACAACAACATTTAAATGTGTAACCATATATAGCCAGTTGAAGTAATAGTTGAAGAAATTGAATTACAGAAGAAACATTTATTGCAGCAATTTAATTAGAACTTTAAACTTCGAGGAACACTAAATTTATATATCTAAAACATACTACTGATAAAAAGTGAAAAGATTCAGAATTCACAGAAATTTGAAAACATAGCCATAACATTATTGCAATAAATGAAATGATGTAGAAACTCAGATTCTTTTTATTAACATATGTCCACTGGGTTTCATAAAGAAATTTTTATACTGATATATTATATGCTTGACTATATCATCCTACTTTTTCACTCTCATTATTTTTTATTTATTCCCCTAAAATTGTCTTGCTTCTACTTTCATGTCATATACACATATGTGATTATATATATCCATGTAAAACAAAGAATTCAGAAAGGAGAAAACACATGACACTTGTCTTTCTTAGTATAACTTACTTTGCATAATATGCTTGTTTATGTTGCATCTATTTTTCTATAAATAGCATAATTTCATTCTTCCTTATAAATTATACTCCATTATCCCTCTCACTCTTTTCCTCCCCACTCTTCCCTCCCATGTTTTCATTATTCATCTATCACCAGACATGCTGATTCTATTACTTGGCTACTATGAAAAGTGCTGTGGTAACCATGATGTGCAAGTATCTCTGTGGTGTGTTGTTTTGGAATCCTTTCAGTACATACCAAGAATGGTACAAGTGGATGATATAAAAATTCTATTTTTAATTTCTTGCAGAATCTCCACAATGATTTCCATAAGTAACTGGACACACATTAAAAAGAGACCTGGTGGCACTCAGAGGAAGGATAGCAGGCTACCAACAAGAGACTTGATACCCTATGAGCATATACATGGGGAGGAAGTCCCCCTCAGTCACAGTCATAGGGGAGGGGAGGAAGGGGAAAATGGGAGGAAGGGAGGAATGGGAGGATACAAGGGAGGGGATAACCATTGAGATGTAATATGAATAAATTAATAAAATAAAAAAGACTCACTTTTCTTCATATTTTTGTCAAATTTTGTTCCATTTTTTATTTGTGTATGTATGAATGTGTGTGTGTATATACATAATTTGTGTGGTGTGGGTATATGTGCAGACCACAACTTTGGGTATTGTCCCTTTGAGATTGTCCAACCTTCTTTGTTTCCTTTAATAGGGCTTCTTACTGCCTTGGAACTTGCCAAGGGTAGATTGGCTGGTCAGTGGACCCCAGGTATGACCATTTGGCTGTTTTCAGTATCATTTGAATTTAGCAATTAAAAAAAATTCCTAATTTCTTTTTGACCTCTTCATCATTCAAATTGTGCTTCTCATTTTCCATGAATTTCTGTTTTCTGTAGTTTTTCTTACTGTTGAGGTCTTGTTTTATTCCATCATGATCCTATAGAACACAAAGAATTCAACTTCCTGGACTTGTTATTTTGTGTCCTACAATATGGCTTATTCTAGCTAATGTTAAATAGGCTGCTAAGATGAAAATGCATTCTTCAGTCTTTGACAGAAGATGTTTAGGCCAGTTTGAGCTGCAGTGGTACTTAACTAGTGTTTCTTTTTTGAAAAATTTTCTGATGACCCATTTACTGATGAGATCTTGGTGTTAATGTCACCCATTCTTATTATACTGAGGGGAATCTGTGCCTTTAAGTCCTGTAATGTTTTTGAAATTGGGTGTATTATGTTTATGTATACATATTTACAATTGTTCTATCCTTTTAATGTGAAGTGAACTTCTTTGTCTCTTCTGAATAATTTTATTTCAAAGTCCAATTTTCAGACACAACATAGATACATCTTTGTTCTTTCTATTTACTTTGATTCAAACTCTATTTTTCATATTTGATTCCTAACGCTATGCTTGTCTTTGGCAGTTAGGTGTGTTTCTTGGCAGGAACAAATAGGCCTTATTGGATAAAATATGCTACCCTGTGACTTTTGATAGAACTGGTGCCATTAACACCCATATATATTATTGAAAAAATGTTTTAATTCTCTTATATTACTTCTATACTATTTTGTGTAATCTTAATCTTTGTTTATATATCTACCACTCTAGTGTAACTTATTATTTTTGGGACCTCAGGAGCATGTTTATTTCTCTATTGAGTGTGTAAGGTTTCCGCAATTACTGTCAGTAGTGCTAGATTGGTAATTATAAGTTCCAGAGTGAGGACTACAATAGCCTTAACTTCCAAAACCTGTTTTAATCTAAATGTACAAGATTAGTCACCTTGGAGCTAATTTATTTCAAAACAGGCTTTCCTGAGTGGACACAACCCTCTTGCATGGGGAAAATGATAATATGAGTTTTTTATTTGTCTCACAAAATATGCCTTTCTTCTGATTTTGGAATGCTGAGGCATTATTGGAGAGACATGAGGATATTTACATAAAGAGTAAAGGATTTTGGAAGGCCCCATCACCTTTTCTGGGAAAGTTCATATTACTAGTCCTTTTCTGATTGACAGGGTTTCTGAAAATCCCAGAAGCATAAACCATAGAATATTTCCCAAAGAAGAAATCCCTGTGGGAAAAGGTGAAATCTGGACATAAAAGAAACACCAATTATATTAGAATTTCTATTGCTGTAATAAAAGCATTGTGATAAAAAGCAACTTGGGAAGGAAAGAGATTATTTCAGCTCACATTTCTATATCACCCTCAACCACGCAGCAGGAACTCAAGGCAGAGACTGAGCATGAAATCTAATGCCATGGAAGAGTGATTCCTACTGTCTTGCTGGCCATGGTTTGCTTACCCTGCTTTTCCTTACAACTGAAACCACCTGTCCAGGGTTGACACCTTTCCACCATGGGATGGGCCGTCTAAGCCCATTATTAATCAAGACACTAGCCTACAGACTTGTCTACAAGGCAATATTATGGAAGTGTTTTCTCAATTACTACTCCTTCTTCCTATTTATTAGACTTTGGTTTTATCAAGTTGACAGACACTAGCCAGCACATTTGACCCTCGTCAACATGGCAAACAAATACATCACTGAATAAACTATGGCCTTTCCTTTCATAGTCACCCAACATTTCAGATTAATTTTAATATCACAATGAATATAATGTTAGAAGTTTCATTATTTTAAAAAATTCAAACATTTTAAAAGTTTGGTCTGGTTAAAACACCCAAAGCCTCAAAGTTCAAAGTCTCTCTAAAGTATGCAAAGCCTTCCTAAAATCTCTAATTCTGCTTAAAATCCCAAAATCTCTCTAAAATTTCAGTTTCCCTAAGATTCCAATGTCTCTTAAGAGTTGGCTCCTACAATATAAAAAATTAGATACTTCATATCTCAAAAAGGAAGAGCCAGAGCACAGTTGCAATCAGATCAAAGCAAAACCAAAGTCTAACAGTGTAATGCTAACTGATAGATTCAAGATCATCAGTTTCCAAGAGACTGCCTCTTACTTTTCACCTCTTTAGTGCCTTCTATCTGGCTCTGCCATTGAGAGGGCACAGTTTATCATCCAGATTCAGGCTGGTTCCAGTCCATAGTTGCTGATGACATTGGTCATAATCTCAGGGTACTGACATCTACCTCCAAAATGCTGGTCTCCACTGTAACTGGCCTGCACATATAATAATAGCCTCTCCTGGTATTTCTTCAGGGACTCCAGTCCTGCTACATGATACAAGCCTCAAATTCTCTCCATGACTCCATCAACCCGGGGCCTGTACCGCAGCTGAAGTGGCGCCTTCAGATGCATTCCTTTGAAACACATACCACCTAGAGGGCTCTAACACATCTATTTTGGCTCACAGAGCAACCTTCAGTTTTGGCCACTTTTAGACCACAGATTCTGTGTGATGACTCCAAGGAGTTACTACTAATAAGATTTGGTCTCATCTTAGCCCACATATCTCTCTGTGTTTCCTCTCCTATTTTGTTCCCTTTCTTCAACCACTACCTCTGTCTATTCTAGTTCCCTTTCTGAGTGAGATTTAAGCATCCTCCCTTAGATCTTCCTTGCTACTTATCTTCTTTGAGTCAGTGTATTGTAATATATTTATTCTGTATATATGGTTAATATGCACTTATAAGTGAGTACATACCATGTGTGTCTTTCTGGGTCTGGGTTATTTCACTCGGGATGATCTTTCTAGGAGATCAGGTCTGAGGAGAGTAAGGGTGGAAGGACAAAAGATTTGTAGAGAGAAGAGAAGGCCTAGAGACTCGAGGACATCCTCTAACTAGAGAAGTCTCTTAGTAGAGGGAGGGGAACCTGAACCCACCCACAAAAATTTTGACTCAAAAAATTCACTGCCTGTAAGATGAGCAGATAGAGCAAAGATGGAAGAATGTCCAACTAATGCCTGCCCCACTCCAGGACCCACCCGAATGGGAGAGAACCAACCCCTGACAGTATTAATGATACTCTGCTAGGCTCGCAGACACAAGCCTAGCAGAGTTGTCCTCTGAGCAGCTCCACCTAGCAGTGCCTTGAAATAGATGCTGAGACTCAGAGGCAAACATTGGGTGACACAAAGGGAGTCTTGTGGAAAAATGGGGGGAAGGAGAAAAGGACCTGGAGGTGACAGGATCTTCACAAAACCAACAGAGCCAACTAACCAGGACCCAGAGTGTCCTGAAATACTAAGGGCCATGAATGGACTGGATCTTGGCTCCCTAGGAAGATGTAGCTGATGGCAGCCAGGCTCCTCTAGTAAGGGAAGCCAGGGCTTTCTCTAACATGTACTCTCTTGCCAGCTTTCAGTTACTTCCCCCTGGTGGGACTGCCTTGTCATGCCATGGGGGAAGAGGATGTACTCAGTCCTGATTTCACTTGATGATCTGGGGTGGATACGAAGTGGGGGCTCTCTTCTTCTGAGGAATAGGGGAGAAGGAGGGTGGAGAGGGAGGGAGGGTGGGACTAGGTGCTGAGGAGGAATGGGGCTACAACAGGATGTAAAATAAAGAAATAGATTTGGCCTCAACAGTACTGGTCTCATCTAAATCACAGCTAGTTCTTTAGGCCCAATAATTACATTATTGTGGGGATTGATTATCTCTACAAAGCAACTGTCTCACATTAGTGGTTCTGTTTTCTTATTTCTTATTAATCACAGTCAATTCTTCTGCCCCAGAATTACAGATTCTTAATTAAAAATATTGAATGGTTCCAATAGTCTTTAGGGGCTCTCAAGCTTCCCTCTGAAATGTCACAGCCCAGGCCACCCTTGTCTGCACTAGTCTTAGCATTTCTTTCTTCCAAGCTCCTACAGAATAGCCTGCAGATCTCTGAGTACTCGATGGGTTTTTTAAATCACAGAGTTCAAATGCTACCACAAACCTTCCAGAAACACATGGCCAGGTCTTTCTCAGGATTATTCCAATGAGCCTGACACCATTTTCTGTCTTAGAGTTTCCATTGCTGTGATCAGGCACCATGACCAAAAAGCAACTTGGGGAGAAAAGAGCTTATTTCAGCTTACACCTTTACATCCCAGTCCATCATTGAGTAAGAACTCAAGGCAGGAAGGTGGAGGCAGAAACAGAAGCAGAGGCCATGGAGGGATGCTGCGTACTGGTTTGCTCCTCATGTCTTGCTCAGCATACTTTATTTTACAACTCAGGACCATGTGCTCAAGGTGACACTGTCTCCTGTGGGATGGGACATCCCACATCAATCATTAATCAAGAGACTACCCCACAGGCTTGCCTACAGGCCCATGTTATAGAGGCATTTTTTTTTTTTAGTTAAGATTCTTTCTTCTCATCTATATCTAGGTTTGTGTCTAATCGACAAAAACAAAACAAAACAACCAACCAAACAACAACACACAAAGTAAAAAAAGAAATCTAATTCATGATGGACAGATTATCTCAAACTCAGTAGCCTATACTAGCAATACTTATGAGTCATGTATGGTGGTGTAAATAAAAATGTCACCCATAAATTCATGTATTTTAATACTTGGTCTTTAGTTGGTGGTGCTCTTTGGGGACCTTGCTGGAGGGATAGGCTTTGAGAGTTAATAACCTTGTTGCACTTCTAGCTTGTTCTCCTTCATGCTTATGAAATCCTCTCTTAGCTTCCTCCTACTGTCAACCCTCACCACAGTGATGGTCTCTTAGGATCCCAGAAGCATAAACCCAAACAATCGCTTCCTTCTGTGACTTTCCTTGGTCATGGCATTTAATAACAGCAACAGGGAAGTAACTAATGTACTGTGGAAAGTTACTCATGGTACCAAGTGTTGACCTAGCTTGAATGTAAAGCACAAGACTCATTCATATTCCTGAGATTTAAGATTCAAATGTCAGTAAAAATTATGCGTGGAATTATACCATTGCTGTTATAACTACAGTGGTAGATATGGCATATAGGGTCAGTTTGTAAAAGTGTCCTTGTAAGTGAGTGACATGAAAACTCATCATGCTCATGATTCCTTTGTCATCTAGTTGACAAATACAGTATGTATTGAAACTGGAGAAATCCCAGGGATTCTTGGAGAATTTAGGGCAAGGAAAGATAACCTTAAGTGGGAACAGATTGCCAACTTAATTAGGTTCAGTTAAAGACCTGCTGGAGCAAAAGTAACTAAATGCACACTCCCTGTGGTGGTTTGAATTAGAAATGTTCTCCATAAACTCCAGCGTTGAAACACCACGGTTGGTGGAGCTGTTTGCTGTGGGTATGGAATCTTCAGAAGAAAGTGTCTTGATGGAGGAAGTACATCACTAGGGGCGTGTTTTGAGAGTTTGTAACCTCACCTCACTTTTAGCTCTGGCCTGCTCTGGCAATCTGCTGCCATGCCTTTCCCCCCATTCTGGACCCTTCCTCTGTAACTGTAAGCTGAAATAAACTCTTTCTTTTATAAAATGATTTCATTCACTATTTTTAAACCATGGCAACAAAAAAAATCATGATACACTCACCAAGTACTAAGCTAAATCATATCAATTACTTCATGTCAACAATAAGCAAACAGACTAGAGGAATAAAATAATATATCAGAAAAAATAAAGATGTGATTCTTTGAAAAGATAAAACTAAAAAAAAAAACAGATCGTATTCAAATAGGTAAAATTATAAATGAAAGAGACACATTACAAGTGATACAACATAAATGTAAGAGTTCCTGAGACTCATGAAAAAAATGACATTGAGTTGGGTAACCTAAAAGAAATGGGTAGATTTTTAGAAGGATATAGCATACCGCATCTCATCTCTGAGTAATAAAGATATAGGAAATCTGAAAACCAAACCAAACCAAGCCCCCCAAAACTTAAGTAATAAGAGACTAAGTCAATGATCAATGATCTCAAACAAGGAAGAGTCCAGAACCAAATGACAGTGAAAAAGTCCATCAGGCATCTAAAGAAGAACCAATGCCAATGTTTTGCTATTTTTCCAAAGCTTAAAGAGAAGGAAACTCTTCTAAACCCTTTTGCAGGTCCAGCATTGCTCTAATACCACAGTCAACGGATGAGGCTACAGGAAAGGAGACCTGCACAACGAGACCGAGTAGCAGAGTGGACATAGTGAAAACCAAATAAGTTCTGTGGAAGATCAAATGAGAGGATTTTTCAAGATGTAGTGCAGAAAGGACAGATATAATTCTGAAATAAATGTTAAAATGCACATGTGATGTGATAGCTCAGTGCTTGACACACAAATAAGAGAGCTCAAGCTCAGCTTCCCTGCACTCATGTAGATGCTGTATGACCCATCTGTAATCTCTGATCTCAGCAGACAGAGTGAAAAGATCTCTGGGACAAGTTGGCTGGCTAGAATAGCTGAATCTATAAGCTCCACATTTAAGTTAGAGACTCTACCTCAAAATATAAGTTTGAAATGGGTCAAAGAACACAATTGACATTAACCTCTGGCCTACACACACACACACACACACACACCCACACACACACACACACACACACACACACACACAGTTATACCTATAAAATACACAGACATATAAACACAAACACACATGTACATTGCATACATATGCATGCAAATCTTTTAAAAAGATGATATTTAGAATATTAAAGTATAGGTACTCATAAGCTATGCCGTATATAAAGAATATTTATATAAGATACCCAGTATTTTACCTGTTAAAACACAAAAAGAGAAAAGAAAAGGTACAATCAAAGCAATAATAGAAAAATGTCTCCTTCTCTGATCTGGGTGAATGCAATAATTTGATTAAAAGGCCTCAGAATTCAGAATATCAATATTGTGAAAATGAACTAGAGGTAGCAGGGTCAACTTATCAAACCCTAGCAGGAAATGAAAACCATATACTTTTCCAGGAAATAAAAGGAGCTACCCATACAAAGGAAAAGAAGAATGGCATTTTGATGTATTAACAATGACTGTCAGGAAATACGGATCCACCTCTATAATTCTGAGAAACTTGAGTCTTGGATTCTTTATGAGGCAGGCTGTTATTGAAGAGCAAGGGAAAGTAAAGACAATTTTAAATATGGAAAGTGGACTGTGAAAAAAATGAACATAGGAGTTTCTAAAACAAATTAAAAAAGAAAAACCAGAAACAAGACAGAGGGTATGATGGTGATAGATAAGATACTCAATCTATAAGTCTGATTGGTCATCACCCATTCCCATAAGCTATTTGTTAGTTTAGTGCAATTGTTGGTGAGCATTATAAATATAAATTATAATAAATTAGTTATCTTAAGTATTAATGTAAGTCTTTGGCAGATTTATGGTATAAAATATTATACTCACAAACATATCTAAAGATTAATATATTAGGAACAGAAGCAAAGATAAACTTATAAATTCAAAATTAAGCTTTAAATAGCTTAAAATGGTTTTTAGATTAGGGTCGGCTATCACTTCACAGTGGTGACACAGTCCCACAAATGCACTGTGTCATGATTCCATCACTGTGTGAGAACAGCTTAGCCCTACAGCAGTGGATCTCAACCTTCCTAAAGCTTAGACCTTTTAATACAATTCCTCACATTGTGGTGACTCCAACCTTAAAATTATTTTGTTGCTATTTCATAACTGTAATTTTGCTACTGTTATGAACTTTAATGTAAGCATCTATGTTTTCCCATCATCTTAGGTGACTGCTGTGGAAACGTTGTTCAATCCCAAAGGGGTCATGACACACAGATTGGGAACCACTGCCCTAGAGGGTCAATCACTTGATGTAGGCTTTTGATAAAAGTTACTGATGCAGGAAGCAGGAGACATATCAGCTGATGACTTTACATGAAAAACTTTTAAAAATAGTAACAATAGATTTTGTTATAATTATCAGTATTATACACTATACATAAGTGTATGTGTTAGTTATGCTTTTACACTGACAGTGAATACTTTTCCATGAGTACCATCCATAAATACAAATTCCATTACAAACATGTAGACTTGACTATGTCCTCATGACAGTATTATGTCACTAGATTGAAAATTTCTCAACAAATTATAATCATTTGGGACCACCACTATATGTATAATTTGTTGTTGACTGAAACATTGCTTGTGGTTCAGTTATAAATAATTGTTAATAAAAATGCTAAGGGCTTATAATGTTCACAAAGTATCATCCAAGTAACCGTTTAATGAAATGATAAATTATTACTTATTCATGTATAGAAACATTCTTACTAGAATGATCTGTTCAGGGTATGATGTCATGTTGTTTTATGCACTCTGGTTTCAGGATCACTGTCCACACATGGAGGGAGGAAGATGAGGCTATATCAAATAGTATGAAGATCTAGGACACACAGATATACATATATACATGCATATATAATCACTTCTCATTAGCATATTACCTCACTATTGAAGACTGGCTCTACTCAGGTCCATAGATATCTGCTTGGTGGTGACAGTTTTTCTAGTCTAAGTTAACTACATTAGCTTCTTTACATACTTATGTTTAAGAGAGGGAGTGCCTCTTTAAGAATATGAGTTCTGATATCTTTTGAACTAGATTTGCAAAAATAAAATGAGGTAGAATAAAGCAATCAGAGTGCCTAGCATCTACAAGATCTACAGAACTGTATGTTTCTATGGTCTCTATGACTACTGTTATTACTATTAGTTGCCATTTCCAATCCTGTAGCTTAGTTAGTGCCATATATATATATATATATATATATATATATATATATATATATCTCAGCAAGACAGCCCTTTTCTGATTCTACGATTGGCTTTATTGTCCTAGGTTTGACACTAATAAATGACAAAACCCTCAACAAGTTCCCTGTCTGTTCTGAATGACAATTTTCTTATCATTAAAATTGAACAAAGGGATCTCAAAGATCCCTCTCTGTCCTAAGGATTTAAGGAGAGCATTTTAAAAAGTGGAAGTATGACAAGAGTATAGATGAGGATTCACTGAAATGCACTTGCAAATGTAGGAGCAGCAGCTGATTTATGAAAAACAGTAGCTTGTTCTCTATGATGATTAATTATAATTGAGTAGTTGCTATTGATATAAGGATGGATAGAGCTCATAAATAAAACCATAAAGCTTATTCTAAACTGCTGTTCTCTTTTGAAGGGAAGAAATAGCAAGTTGGTCTAAATTTAAAAATACCAGTACTGTATAAATTATGAGTCCTGTATAAAAAAGAGTATAAGCTATAGTTAACACTAGGGTGTATGTCACCAATTAATGTGTAATTGGAAGTGATGTCCTAATGTAAGAATTTTAAAAATATTGTAGTGGACCTTCCCTAAACTATATCCTTTCCAGTTTTCAAGGTGCCTCACATGTTTCCTGTATTGTATCATGGCAAAGCACAGTAGTCATTTGTTTCATCAACTCAAAAAGTCTATGGCTGTGTTCCAAACGTCACTACCTTTATTTCTAAAGCACTTATAAATCCACAATCCACTAATGTATATGAATATACATTATAGACTAGATTTATATATACAATGTGATTCATTTTTCTTGCTAGGAGTAGCAATATATCACATCTTTATTTC
>OU015745.1:106313241-106325112 GCA_907169655.1 Acomys percivali | reverse complement strand
ACAGCAACGCAAGATGATTATTTGTCTGACAAAGGAAGACATTTTTTTCCTGAGCGTATAGACATAAGCAATCTACATAAAAGAATAAAATCAGATTTTCTACACAAAATTTGAAATTCTTGTATATTAAAAACTGTAAGAAACATACAAATGATAAACTGCTTTAATCGTTATTAACCTTTAAAGGATTTTTAGGAACAAGAGACATAAAAATCTTCCCAGGAGAAAACTGTCATAATGACATAGTCTGTAGGAGGTATGAGTTGCCAGATGTGGGTCCAGCAAGTGCTCTTATTGGCCAAGCCATCTCTCCAGCCCCCTAGAGTACAATTTTGAGAATCAAAATGAAATCTGTTTTGAAAATCATGGCCTTAGAGTACTAAAAGTTGGCTATTTGTTAGGAATGAGCAAGAATCATCGGTGCTATATTGTTAGTTTTTTTTTTTTTTAAAGACCTACATTAATTTAGGGAAAACTTACTGGAACATTTTTTTCCTATGGCCCTACTCCACTCCTACTGAATCTACTAAGGACACTAAAATCAAATATACTGAAAAATAACCTTCATTTAAATATACTTTATCAGTAAAACCTTTCTAAGTGGATTCATCTTCCACCCTTCCCTCTCTTTCTTTCTCATTTCTTCAATTCCTATTATTTTTTTTATAGGTTAATGTACAAACTAATGGATTTCCTCATGGCACATTCACATTTCCATATGTATCTGTTATCATCTTCCACATGTTCCACTATTATCTTTATTGCCCAACTCCTTTGATAGCTCTTTGTCACCTGTCATGATTCAATTCCTAGTTTCATGACCTCCACACATAAACACACACAGTTTTAAATCTTGTTCTAAGTTCCCTAAAGAGGCACTAATGTGGTGACAAGCAGTGGCTTGTCATTACGTCTTTTATGTGAAATACTTATAAGATCATAAAAAGGGAGATTTCCTGTACTTTTCAAATGTTAAGTGTTCATGTGGGTGCACACACCTTCTATGGTATGGAGATCAGAGAATGCCTTGTGGGGGTTGGTTCTCTCCTTTTACTATGTGGGTCCTGGGAAAGGAAAACTCATGTTGTGTGGTTTGCCTAAAAGAGCCCTTACCTTCTGAGCCATGTTGCTGGCCAAAGGAGACACTTTTGATGATGAAATTCTATTTCTTCCAATTTATCTTAGGTGAATATAAAGAAATACTACAACATAGTAGAGCTTGGAATAATAATACATGCTTAGAAAATTTCTAGAAGTATATTCATAAAAAGATGAGTCTAAGATCAATAAAATTATAGGTGATGCTGAGAGCAGAAGAAATAGTATATCCAATATCATTGGACAACCCTGGAGACATGCATATAAATAACAGTATACTGAAGAAGGTTATAAGTATATATTTAGGAACAAACAAGCAAGAAAACATACACACACACACACACACAGAGAGAGGGAGAGAGAGAGAGAGAGAGAGAGAGAGAGAGAGAGAGAGAGAGAGAGAGAGAGAGAGAGAACAAGAGCTAATTAAAAAGACCATGTATTCAAAAGAGAAAAAGGAAGAGATATAGGAGTGTTTGGATGGAGGAAAAGGAGGTGGGAAATGATGTACTACTTATAATCTCAAAAATTAAATAAGTAATAAAAATGCTGGTGTCATTTCTTAGTTCAATGGTTCTAAAGTTTTAGCATTCTCTATAACTCTGTGATTGGCTGTTAATGTATAGTCACTGTCACAGATCTTTATTGAGAGAGTCTCAAGGAATGGCATTTCTAGTACTTTCTGGTGATATTGAGTGGCTGCTGTTTGTTGGGGAATCAGTTTGAGATTCACTCCCTTAGAATGTATCAGTTTAGTGTAGTATTTGCATGGGCTCTGAGACGGCTTCCTTTGGTTTCTATCTGATTGTTACTTATGTGCCTGAACAAATTTCAAAATCTCCTTTGCTTCATTTTCTCATCTAAGGATTTTATAATTGGCTCTACCAAGATATTTGTTTTACAACTGAACATTGTAGTAAATACAATATAACAGCTTAATCAAATTATCTGTATTGTCACCTACTAGTTTCAGTTTCCACATTTACAAAATGAGATTAATGATGTCTTACTGGCATTGTCTTTTGTTTAGAAGTATTAAATGCTATTTTATACATCTACACACACATAAATATATAATGCATGCATACATACATACACACATATAATGCTTTGGCATATTGCTAAGAAAATTATTATCAATCTGCTTACTTTCCATACCACTTCTGATTAAGTGTTAACCATTTACTTAACAATCATTAATGATCTCTTAGTCCTGTTTTCAACCCTAGGGTCACACCACTTCACAAGACTTAAAAGACCCTAGTCTTTTTAAACCCAAGGTACATAAAGAGTAAGTCTGATGCTTGAAGTAGAAGCTAAAAAGACAGAGTGCTGTAATGAAACACTGCCATTAGAAGAGAGAGTTCCAGTTTCTCTATTGCTCTCCCACTAATGCAATCTTTAGTGCTGAACAAATCATGTCCTTGCTTCACTGGTGAAGTTGTGGGCAATGCAATTCTATGGTACTTTAGGTTTGCACTTGCATTTTATCCAAAACTTCTCAAGTTTTATAAGTTAGATGTTGGAAGTTAAATGTCTTTTTGCAGCACCCATGTAACAAAGATGTATAAAATTGTTGGCTAGCTCTAGAGAGTAGCCATGACATAGCACTTTAGAGATTTCATGCTGGCCTGGAAAAATTTTTATATTAAAACTGCTTTGAAAACATTTATATTATCAAATAAAACCCATTGGTAGAATGTATTCTCCGATGCTTGTTCTAAGATCAGTCCCAATTTAGCCACTTTTGACTGTCCATATTTTAGTTTCTCTATTTTCAAAATATGCTTGGTAGTTAGTAATATTTCTTCACGAAAGCTTGGATATCTTAGAGATAAGCATCTTCTAAATATTTATGGTGAAGACTATATTAGGGGAGAGGACTGGCATTCTTTTGTTTAAAGTATGAAAATGGGTTAATTTTATAAGGCAAAATACATTAGCTCCCTACAAACTACTAAGCTGCCTGCATGTCCTAGGTCAATGCGAAGTGACATGATAATAAATGTGCAGCAGCGACAGATTGCTAAGAGCACGAAGACGAGGAGCCATCCTGTAGCTGGAGGCTTGAGGCACAGGGCAGAGTGACACATCTGTACTGTGAGTCACTGGTATTTGAAAAGCACATTAATCATGTTTGTGGGAAACAATGAAGAAAGGAAGTATAGTATACATATGTAGTGCTTGTGACATTGAGCTCAGTAAAGAAGGGACATCCTTTGGAAGAACTATTGCAAAGGGCAAGGCTTGTGAAAAGAAAACATCAAGTAAAAAAAAATTCCTCTCATTTAAAAGGAGAAATTTCTGACTTATTTCCCTCCTGCACTTATGTTCTTTGGAAAATGAGAATAGAGATTAAATAATTTATTCTCACACTTACTTGGCTTCATTGCTATTGTGGGTTAAGTTTCACAATAGTGAACTGGAGACAAAGACTGTCAAGTTAAGCACGCACGTGTGTCTGTGTGTGTGTGTGTGTGTATAAAATGTAAGTTACTCAAAAGGAAAAGAAAGCCTTGAAAAGAAATATCTGTAAGAAATAAAGTAAACTTTAAGACAATGGTATTCGACATAATGGTTTATTAAGAAGATTTTTTCTATTAAAATCTTCAAACCCTTTAGGAAATGAATTTCAAATTGAAATAATTAAATTTAACTCAGAGGCCAAGAAATGAATCTATTTTTGACAAAGGTCTATGTAGAAACCTTGTATTAACATCTTTGATTATTTTGTAAAAGTATTAACCCTTTTGAATTTTGAGGAGTGCATATTTTATTTCAGTTTATAGACCATACTGATCATAGCATAGAGCACAGCCATTTTCTTATTTTTTGAGTTTATTGAGGTGTGTTGATATGACATAATTTGTATATATTTAAATTTCAGCTTGATAACATATGCCATGTATACATATCACAACATTCAGTACAATGAATATTATAGCAGACCCAGAAATTTCTTAGCCCTTTATAATTCTATTCCTGGGCTTTCTGGCTCTCATGGCCTCCTCTGTTTATGCTTAGGAACCCCATACAGATTCCTCATAATTATAGGTTAGCTTGTTTCTCCAGAAATAAATGTAAATGGAGTTATATAATAAGTACTCTTGTGTTGCTTGGTTTATTTCACTAGTCTAAATATTTTGACATCCACCTTGTCTTTGTTCACCTTAGAGTTCATTTCTTTTTGTTACTCAGTGCCAATTCATTGCTATTCAAACATTTTGCAAGTATTTTTCCTATGACCTATATAATGAATACTTTCCCTCAAATCTTGGTGTAGACAATGCTTTCCTCTGGAAAAAATAATTAGAATTTGGATGCCTGGGTGCTTCAACAGTGATCTCACTGTAAAACCGTTTAATAAGAGTGATTTTGATGTTCCAAATTACACAAAAATTCAGGGATTTCCTGACTCTCCATGTCAATACTAACACTTGTCATGGGCTTTCATATTTCAGCTTAATACAACAAGAACACATATTAAGATATCAGCATGTTAAATATAGTGGAGCACATTCAGAAGTTTCCTTATTTTCCTTCATCCAATAGGCACAAGCTTTGTTCAACTTGAGGTTTCAGTGGGCTTTTCCCTACAAATCATGTTGAGTGTCTTTTTATGTGTGAAACATTCATTTACAGCAGAGCTGTGACTAATAAGGAAGTGAATTGACTTGCTTAATTTTCACAATTGGTGTTTACCCAAATTAAAATTCAGATACAGAATTTTAGTCTCAAAGATGATAATCATTTTGATTATATTCTACTGATATATAAGGTTATTTCAGGTTTTCCTTATTAAGAAATATGTGATTTAATGACATAGTAATATATTCTTGAAATGTGAAAAGATAATTTGTATTAAACACTTGACTGGTTTATTTTCTTTCTAAGTTTTATTTCAAAGAACTGCTACTATGCCTTGAAACCAATTCACAGCATGTTTTGAAATATGTATGGATTTAAAAAGTAATTAAAATAACCACCATTCCCTTTTCAACTATTTGATAATTAAAATTCCAATATAGTTTCAACAATTTTCAAAGTATCCTTTTGCTAATTAGTTCTTTGAAATGGACCTTCACTCTGTAGCCCAGGCTAGCCTGGAACTCACTACGTAGCCTAGGCTGATCCTCCTACCTTTGTCTCCTGAGTGTTGGGTAGCTTGATCTGCACCATCACGCCTAGCTCCAGATTTCTTACTTGGCAATTTTCCTGTACATTTGATCAAATAACACCAAGGGGTCTGGGAATCCTGTGCCTGCCTAATTGCTCAAAATGCATCTACTGGCTGTTAAAAAATGGGAGTGAAAATAAAAATAAAATAAAACATTTACCACACACACTCTTTTATTCCTCATACTCATGTAACTTACTAATCCCAGAAGTTACAACCATTTCTAAATGTTCCCCATCTAGAAGGTGAGAATATGGAGATGCGAGCAGTGAAATGATTGCGTCATCTCTAGTAGAAAAAGGACATCTTACTTATTTTTTTATTTTATTTTATTTTTTGTCTGATGCCAAATCTCTTGCTTTTAGCATCAGAGCAATTGACTTACTTTTTTTTTTTTTAAAGCAATGGCAACAGTTATAGTGTCTGGCTGAAGGACACTTTGTCAGAATTAGGAGTGGTGGGGTCAAGGGCATTTTATGTATCTTTAAAGAACATATAAATTACTCTTCGCAAAAAGGAAAAGGCCAGTTTTGCAGTGTAGCATGCTCAGTTTTTTACGTGAAGCTTTCTGGTCTTTTTTATGACCATCCTCTGCTCCAGTGTTAGCCAGGCCAAAATGAAATCCAGCAAGGTACAGTGAGGACATTGTTGAGTATGGGAATAAAAGGAAGACAAAGGTCCAGCCTCATTCTTTCCCTGAAATGCCCCTGAGTGAAGGTAGGAGATGCTTAGGTCAGATGATGGCAAGTCAGGTTATAGTAGACAGGACTTTTGGATGACTAAAAGTCATAAGTAAAACTATATGTTTTCCTAAGTGGATGTCTAGCAGAGAATATCAAGTTGTTTTTGTTTAATAGAAGGAAAATGGCTTACTTTATATGCTAGCTAACTAAAAAAGAGCTTCGTTTATACATGCTATTTCTTGTTACAGAAACACGAAAGACAAACATGATTGATTACAGAACGTAAGACCGAAGGCAAAGTCCTATCCCTCAGGAGTTGGAGAGGTCCCTGGTAATTCCCAGCCTGCACTGCGCTCTAAGCCTGCTGTTTCTCAGTGTTTCCCCTCGGTACTGGTTTTCAGGGACAGTTACTGTTTGTAAAATGCCCTTTATTTTGTGTCTTTAAAAAATCTGTTTGCAGTTTCGTGACTTTTAAAGGATTAAGCAAATCTATACTATTGAGTAAATATCGAATCTAGGTCAAATAACTTCTTGAAGTGTATTTGATAATAGTGCTCCCAGTTTTTGTCCTTGTCCTGTGTTCGTAGCTGAAGCTGGGTCATTCACTGATAGCATGGTCCTCCAGGATCCTGCATTGGTGGGGCCTGTAGAAGTCACTCAGGGTCACAGGGCTATGGTGCACTAAAAGGTCTCTTGCATGATAGGGGGACTACTCAGTTTTAATTTTAGTTTAACTAACTTTAGTTTAAATTTAAATAGCTTTATGAGAATGCTATGTTGGGTAGTACCTTTTTAGACAGTACATTTTAATGAATATGAGCAGAGCTTTTTTTTTTTTTAAAGGTAAATGGACAAGCAAGGCTCAGCACAGGGAAGAAATGCTTTTGTAAAAGCCAGATATTTCAGTCCAAAGTATTCATTTATCTTTAGTAAGCTCTAACTTTGAAAATTTGTTGCTGTTAGCACTTAGCAAAGTCTCAATTTCTACACTTGGGAAATGGCATGGATGCGCATGCAAGGCGTCAAGAGAACAGCCTGGCATTTTGGTCTGTGCTTAACAGTCATGCCTCAGGAGCCCAGTGGAGTCCTGGAGTATCCTCTTAGCAGATCTGCGATCTGTTCCGCGAGAGGAGCAGATGTGTCTTCCCATAGAGTGCAATCAGCGCAGTTCAGGCGGTAAAAGGCAAGCTATACTCATATTTCTTTCCCAGTGCTGAGTACATCAGCAGTGCTTAAGCCAGCTTTCTCAACTGCTAGCATCTCTTCCTGGGAAACTGGCTTCTGTTTGGGCCAGATTTGAAGTTAGACCAGGAGCTATTATCGAGATTTCCTTTAGTGGCTTTCATTGTTTATTATCAGTTTTAATGTCAAGCTTTAAGGCGAGCTAGCAGTTTTATTTTAAGATGTGTTTTTCAAACATTTCTATCTGTATGAAGAAAATTGTTGTTTTCTCTTTGTTCTTTTGAAAGTGGGTAGGGGATGATTACAAATTAAAATAATGCTTTGCTTTGTTTTCCAAGATAAGATTAAATTTACAGGAAAAAAAGTTAGGTAATAAATCAAAACCAAAATACAACAATAGCAACAACAGCCAAACCCCCATCAAATTATACCAACAATCACCACAAAAAGATGCATGAGTCTTAAACGAAGACATCAAAATATCAAATTTGAGCATATTTTTCTTGGACCATCATCGATGAGCAAAAATCTAGTTTTCTAAAACTTCATTGTTCATGAATATTCATTCTGAATACAAGCTCCTGACATATAAGTGTATTGCTAATATTTCTTTGAGTCTACACTTTATTGTACACACACATATATTTTCTTAATGGTGTGTCTCCAAAAAAGCAAATGTTTTCATTCTGATCAAATCCAATTTATCATGATTTGCTTATTATATGCAGTTATATATTTCTTACCAAGACTAAGAAATGTTTGTTGCTCCAAAAATCTTGGAAGATTTTCTTTTTATTCTTATGAAGGTACCAGTTTTAACTTTTGCATTTAGATATTACAACTTTGCTACTTAAAAATAAATCTAAGAACTAACTCCTCAACAGAAACAGCAAAATAATCTATTATATACTTTAAGAAGTAAATATAAGAATGTCACATAAAAATTCAAAACCCAGCCAGGTGTGGTGGTGTACGCCTTTAATCCCACCACCAGGGATCACTGTGAGTTCAAGGCCAGCCTGGTCTACAAAGTGAGCCAAGGCTACACAGAGAAACCCTGTCTTGAAAAACAAAAACAAACAAACAAACAAACAAAACAAAACAAAAAACCCCAAACCAAAACAACAATAACAACAACAAAAAACCCAAACTATACACTTTCTGAAATAATAGAATTTCTTTGTCCTTGTTGAGAACGATGAAGAATGCCATGAAATCTCATCTTATGCAAGTACAAAAATATACAGTTGTTTCAGAAAATACATTAGCAGAGCCTTGTCAAATGAAACATACACATAATGACCAAGAAATCTCATTCTCACCTATTAAAACACACACACATACACACACACACACACACACCAGCACAGGAATTGTATTAATGGTTTGATCATCACAGCCTCAAACTAAAAACATACAATTATTACCAGGTAAACTTAATTAACATTAAATTGATATATTCTTTAACAAAAGACAAATTAATGATACATATGGCAACATGAATCAATGTCATGCTGGAAAAAAATCATCCAGACAAAGAAGGATAATTCTGTATGATTTACTTTTATCACATTATAGAAAATGGAAGATGATTTATCTGCAGTGATAGCTGATTGCTGGTTGGGTGCATCCTGTGGCCTTGTGCAAAATAATGGCTAGAACGTTCTATGTGTTCCTTGAGACAATGCCTACCTATGAATTCACCTCTGTCAAAATTCATTACTAATGTATTGCAAATGGGTGCATTTTATCATATCATATAGCTAAATTTGAACATAGTCAAATGCTTTATCAATGAACTTTCACAGTTTTGATGAAATTATTAAGCCATTATTAAAATGGATTGGTTTTCTATTTGGAACATACAATGGCATTAATATATAACTGACACCGTTTAACATTTGTGAATTTTACAGTTAATGGAACCAGCCCATTAGCAGCTATCATTTCATATATCACAGGTTTTAATAAAAGACTGTAAGTAATTTAGAAGAAGAATCTTTTCGTCATAATGAAAAGTTATGTTTGATAGAGTTGTGCAGAGGTGCATAGGAAACTGTTGACTTTGAATCCTAAAATAGCTGTTAACTTTTGAAGTGGATGCCAGTTCCTTGGCAGATTTTGACTCTTAGTTTGTCAAGAGTCAATGAAATAACAATGCCTTCAAACGTAGGTGGAAAACACTGGCAGGCATTGCTTATCTGTGGGTATCATCAAGTTTCCTGAGAAACAACCTCAGTACTTGCACTTTAAAGTAAATATGATCTTGTGCCATTTTGGTTCATCATTGATGAAGCAGTTTCTTGAAAAATAAACTAAGATGCAAAGCAGCGTTTTATCAAATAAATAGATAGGCTGTCCCCTTTGAACTGCTGGCTGTAGGGTGTATGGCGTATGATTAATGCCCAGGACAGGTCAGCCTGCTTTGCTTATGTGTTGCATCAACCTTGAGGATCACCCCGCCCCCTCCCCCCGCAACCACCCCCGCCCCCACCAAATCTCAGACAGATGCTGCGCAGTCTATGTCCCTTCTCACGCATAACTCAAAGCTGCTTTATGGGCATGCAAGTGCGTTCTTGGGAGGCAGGACGTCTGAAGGGACTCGGCGTGGGTAAAAACTCTCTTATTTGTTGACCTCTTGAAATTCCTCATAATTTCACCATCGAGGCTGTGTTTTGCATAAAGAAGTTCAAGGGAATAAAGAGGCATTAGCATGAACATGAGCCGCCGAGGAGTAAAAAACAGTGAAAGAAACTCACAGAAAACAAACGCCACACTTTTCTACACAAGGCAGAGTAATATGCGGTTTCCTCCCAACCGTGCCTGCTAAAGGCAGCCTGCTTTTCTATTGGCCGAGGTGTGGCCGGGACAGGATGCTGTGGTTCCAGTATTGCTCATTTCCTTACGTTTTTTAAGTGTCTTCCCTGATGTAGCTGTGTAGCTGCGTGGAGAGTTCTAGGACAGTTGCTTCCTAGTTCATATGCTTTGTGAAAGGATCGCTGTATTTCAAATAAACTGTTCATATTTTCAGAGCGCGTTTGCCCACGCCCAGATATCCGTTTTCATTAAATCAAAGCTGATAGTTATGAATGTGTAAGCAGCACAGATTTATTGCAAAGACAAGGAATACAGAAGTACATAAAACATAGAAATCGAATTCCTGTTCTTAACTTTCTCTTCCCAGTGATTCCACTTCCTAGAGGAAACTGCCGTTAATGCTTCTGTAGCTCCCCTTTGGGCATGTAGCTCGATGTGCAAACCTTATTCTATCCTGTAGGTTGCTTTTTAATTTTTGGCAGATCAGAGCTATCATCAATGTCAATATATACATATTTGTGGTAATTTATGGTTGGATTACAATTTTAAAGCTATTACCCAATTGGTTACTTACAGTTTATTTTTTAAACATACATAACCTGCAATGAACAGATGCGTAGTTTTTCATTTATCATTTATAATAAACTTGATGGACACAAAATGATATAATGGCCATAAGGATAATGGGATGGACTGATTTTTTTTTTTTTTTTTTTTTTTTTTTTTTTTTTTTTGGTGAATACAAGCTATCATGGAAGACTCAAGAGCTGTACTTCTGCATAATGTCAAGAATAGCAACTTTGCTCACGAATGGAGTAAATTCACTAGCTCTGAAAACAAAAGTTCTCAGTGCCAAGGAGGATGATACCATAACGAGAGTCCGGAGTTTACCTTGTTGCAAGGGAAGGGATTCAAGGAAGAACGCCTGCTTTCTGCTCTCTCTCTCTCATTCCTGCCTTAGGGCGAAGGATCAGAAACCGTCCTGCTGAGTTGCCCTAACAATATTTCAGAAGCAGCAGGAAAGCTGACTTTTCTGTGCCTAAGGCATCACCGGTTTTTGCTGAGAAGTGAGATCAGAAGGATTATAGCCTAAAAGGTGTTTTTTGTCATCCATGTGCAGCTTCTGCCTCCACACAGGAGAGGGTCTCATTAAGGCTGTGGTGGTACAGGCCTGGGAGGAGGAGATTGACAGTTATTCTGATGACAAAGGCTGACGGTGGGATATGGGCTTTTTTGATAGTGCTGCTTTAATATTCAGCCCGTTCCTTCCCAGAGCTGCCTGTTGCCACTCTCTTTTACACTGCCGGTCTATGGGGTCTTTGGCCTCTGCTAACCACAGCCCTGACCTCTTTGGTTTTTTTTTTTTTAAGCATCCCCAGTTCAAAAATTATCTGCAGTCCTACATCGTATCAAGGAGTTGAAGATATTGTTAATGGACACCTCGTGTGACTTTCCAGAAATCAATGTGGCGTCTCAGTGACTTGTAGGCTCCCCTCCTTCCCCAGGATCTCTGAGGTGTTCTGTATTCACTGTCTCTCTTCTTAGCTTTTCTTCAGTTCTCTTCAGAGACTCAGTTTGTGTTATGTGTACTTGAAGGGTCAAATAAATACATGTTCATATGTGTGTCTGTGTGTCTGTTTGTCTGTCTGTCTGTCTGCATGGGCCAGAGGTCAACTTTGATGTTGTTCTATAGAAGCATTCTACATTGGATTTTTGTCACTATTGTTGGCTTGTTTTGTTTTCTATTTTGTTTTGAGCATAGTCTCAGTATATGGTATACAGCTCACCTAGGCTAAGCTGCCTCATCAGTGAGCTCAAATGGTCTGCCTGTCTCTGCTATCTCAGGGTTGGCATTTCCTGGCCTGTTTTTCTTTCTTTCTTTCTTTCTTTCTTTCTTTCTTTCTTTCTTTCTTT
>OU015745.1:106299579-106312128 GCA_907169655.1 Acomys percivali | reverse complement strand
CTTTGTTCTTCATGTCATTATTAGAGTGCTCCCATCTGGTAAGAGGCAATGAACTGGGAGTAAAAAGCCTGTGGCTCTGACAAAAGTTTTTTACTGTGCTAGTGCTGTGTGATTTGGACACACTGTTCAACACCATGTAGTTTCTAGAAACAATAGATCAAAAAATCACTCTAAAGTATTTTCATTATTAGAATTTCATACTTCTCTAATTCTGAACAAGGTGCTTGGCCTGAATTCTGTAGGCTACCCAGATATTGAGAATTGTGTTTGAATATGGCAGACAGTAGATAGTCAATAATTACCATGCATGACAATAACTTGTATTAAAGATTTATGGTTTATTTATTTAATCAATGAACAGGTTGTTTAGATATTATTTCCTTTGTGCCAGACAGAATCTAAGTTGGGGAAAAAAGCAGTAAATTTTCATGTAACATACCTTCTAGTGGGGAAAAATATAAGTAGTAAAGTATGTTTTAAGACAAGTGTAGGCTTTGGTTTTTTAAAATCTGCTTTATTTGGTGTTCCTTAATGACTCTACTTCCCTTCCAACTCATTTACCCTAGGTGGGAAAGAAAGGTTAATAGGGACAGGGAATATAGATCTTTGTAGACTCAGTTCCTTGGGATGATCCACTCTTCATCATCAGGATTTCAACAGTCCAGCATAACAGCAAACAGCAACAGGAAATAGCAGCAGAACAGCAGCAGCAGTGGTGGACCAAATCAGCAGCAGACTTCTTGGAGAGTTCTCAGGAGCATTTCTCTCTAGGAGCATCTCTGTCTCTCTAGGCTACTATTTATACTCTCTCAGAGTCTGCACAAGGATGTTTTCCAGCTGGCAAATTCCATGGCTCCTGGATGAGGTAGTTTGCAGCTGACAAGATCACAGCTACATAACATAACCAAAACTTCCACTGGAGACAACCATGAGAGATTCTGTGAGGAAGTAAATAAGTGAGAAAGCAGGAGGTCATGACATGTGAGAGGGACACCTAGAAAAGGCATTGCTTGAGGTCCAAAAGAAATGATTTATAAAAACGAATCTGAGAGCTCTAGGCAGAGATAACAGTTAGTGTAGAGGCTTTGAGACAAGAACCTTTAAGGTTTGAAGAAAGTGTGTAGAGCTATCTTGAGTATAGTGATGGCTGAGAACATCCAAGTTGGGTAGAGACAAAGAGGGTAAATACCTTATATCCGTATAAAGATTTCAGATTTTATACTAAAATATTTTGTGGACCCAACTGCTCTATTTACACCACAATTTATTCTTTTCTGGCATTTTCTGTCTTGATAACTTTGTTTTTTTTCCTTACTACTTATCACTATTTCACATACTTTATCTTCATTGTTATATTTATTGCTTATTTATTATCTGAGGTTCCCACTAGAATGTAAGCTCTGTAATAATTACAATTTGTTCTCACATTTGTTAACCCAGAAGCTAATGAAAAAAACTTTAGAATAGATACAGTGTATTTCAGTAAACAATGCTGAATAAAGTTATGAGTTCTTAGAGGAAAGAGCACCTATTAGAGAATAATGGTTGTCCAGAAAGATACAATATGAACATCTATAGTGTTTATCTTTAGTCTTACACCCAGGAAGTAGAAGTAGGTAGATATCTGAGTTTGAGGCCAGCCTGGTCTAGATACTGGGCATCACGTTATGCAGGGCTACATAGACTATATAATGACAGCCTGTTTCAAAAACACTGTACTAAATAGATAGTATCTTAGACAAGAGTGATCTGAATGGGAAAGGAGGAAAATGGAAAATGTCAGCTTTGTTTGGCGGCTCAACTGATGACATTGCAAAATAGAATGAATGTAGGGAAAGTGGAAATGATCAAGAGTCAAGACCAGCTCTTAGGTTTTTTATACAGCAATTGCATAAAATTATGGTATAATTTTCCAAAAGAAGAAAATCAAGAAGAGAAGCACAATTTGGGGAACAACATGGGACAGGTATGAAGTTGTCTTCAGATATCTAGTATTGAGACAGCTACCACTACTGAGGAGACTGCCTTGACTTAGGACATCAACTCACCAAAGTAGAGGGCTCAGGGTCAGACAGTTAGGTCTTTAGCATTTAGTGATGAGGCCACCAAATGGGACACAAGTCTCTTTAACACAGTGACCTGGGAAAAACTCTTCAGGTGGCGAGTCATGAAAGACACAAAGAACTTGGTTGAATGCACTTGAGAGACAACCAAAGGAGAGCATCAAAATGTCCACTGGCTTTTGACAGGATCAGATGCACTTCAGACGGCTTGAATTAAAAGCCAGGTGAGAACTAGTAGAACACAAATCAGAGCCGAGCAAGGAGTCAAGTCTGTGAGAGGAAATTTGACAATAGGAAAAGGGAGATCTATTTATTTAGGAAAGAAAAGGATGATGACAGGGGAAAATTCTGCGGCAGATAATGGGTCATTGGGGAGGCACTGTGTGGACATGCGTTAAGTATTTTAGAGAGATGAAGTATTTAGAGAGACGAAGTTTTTATGAGTCTCCCCAATGAAGGCTATTTAATTAAAATTTTAAAGGATTTCAACATGAATAATTTCAGGGTCAAAAGGGTGATTTCCGTGGTTTGCTTTACAATTCTTTGCCTAGAATCTTGGCTTTTTTTGTGGCACGTAATTCTGTAAGACTAGAGTATTTTTTCCCCTGCTTTACTAAATAAAAACATCAGGAATACCCATTTCAGAGGTGTCTTGAGGATACTAAGTGAGACAACACTAGTAGGAATAAACTTCAATTAACTGTTTGTTTATTTATTTATTTATTTATTTATTTATTATTTAATTAATTTACTCAGATTACTACTCAATTGTTATCCCATCACTTGTATCCTCCCGTTTCTCTCTCCTTCCTCTTACATCCTATTCCCCTCCTCCTACCTATATGGTCATAGGCAAATTAACTGTTTTTATACATAAATAAAAAGTTTTATATTTTCTGGAAGATAAATGGAAGTATCCAACTGGTCATACATAGTACATCTTTTATTTCAGCCCTGATATAGTGCTAGAAAATAAATGCTTTAAGGGAAGAAATTATATGTTACCCATCTTTGTGTCTTAGTATGAGCAGCATGCTTATCTCAAACTATTATTCTCATATATGTCCAGTGAATTAAATTATAAGAAAGAAATATCAAACAACTTTCTATAGGTTGTGGAACAAGACAGAAATGGCTGTAAGAACATCAACTCTGGCTTTGTAGTTCTGCCTGCGATGAGCTAGCATAGAGCATAGGATGGTTTTCTGGCAAAGATTTATGTTGTGTGTGAAGGAAAAGAGATGCTGAAGATCACATGTAACTAAGTTATCTTCTTAGTCAGCCTAAAGTCGTAGAACCGCATCTCAACTTCTGATGTCCTTAGGAGTTTTCTTATTCTTTCTCCATGATTAGTTAATAACAATTTGTAATTTTGCCTATAACCAAATTCTGAAATCTGCTCTTTATTTCAGCCTCCAAGTCCAGCACTTGGGGTTTCATTCTGAACATTTATTCCTCACTATATGTCCTATGTGGATCTACTGTAATTCATAAGGTTTTTTACATTTCAGGGATTGAATTTGTTCTAAAGTTCTGAAAAACATGATCCTCCCCCTGAGTGCTTGCTATTGCCCCAACTTTCTAGAGGAACTTTGAAAGTTTATCTTGAGAGCAGTATCTAGTTGTGTGTCTCTGTGTTCCTTTGTTATACTTATTTCTTTTTCTTATGACCTTTTTTTTTTTTTTAAATCCCGGGTAGTTAAATGCAAAATAAGCTTATTGGAAGATACATTTTTCTTCAACTATAGAGATAGATGTGTGGTTTTGTGTCTTCCATAGGCCAGTATTAATAAATTGGATTTGGATTGGATAAGCTTAGATTAAGAGGAAGGAAATTTTACTTTAGTGGAATAATTAAAATTAGTGTAATGAAGTATTTAACTTCAGCATTTATCTCCTGCACATTGAAAGGTTTTTGCAATTAAGAAAATCAAGTTTAAAAAACCCTCAATGTTTTTCAAGAAGAAGAAAACAGGTATTTTCTGCATTTTATAGAATATTGACATATCTATTACAATTACTGTAGTTTTACCGGGGTCAGGTTATAAACTAAAAGATAAAAATATAAAGTACTAGATCTATAGCAAATCTTGGCATCAAAACACCAGGGATCATTAAGCAGAACTAGCTTTCAAAAAAAAAAAAGTACATATATGGATAAAAAGGTGAGGATTTGTTTATCAGATTTATGAGGCTGGATATAGCACTTGGCAATACATATCATCACCTTAAAATACTTTTAGCATTAAATGTACACATGAGGAAAAATCGTAAGTAAGAATTGTGAAAGGTTTATTCTATTGCCCTAAACTAACAAAACCAGTCACCCTCATGTGGCTGGGGACCCAAGTGAATGGAGGAAACCACAAGAATGGGGTTGAATCTATCTAAAACAAAAAAGTCTCTTCCTGAGACCCACAGGAATAAGATTATTTCCCCTTTCGCTGAGTCCCCAACATCGCCCCACTAGGAGGTCACATAGCGCTGTAGCCAAGTTAAATCTCCTCTGCCTTGAAAGACTCAAAAAGTATATACTCACTTAAAACTGGACACTAGCCCAAGGGACAGGTCCCATGAAAGTCTGCACCTACCAGGAAAGTGGGATAGAGGTGAGGACATCCTATTGAGACTCTAGGTGAGAAAAATATAGGGGATAGGGAAGTAGGTGGATCCATACGGTCCTAGAAACCTACAAGAGGAACATTATGATGGGTGGATCTGAGCCCAGGGGTTCTCCTTGATCTAAGGCACCAAACAAGGATAAAACGTGCACTCATCATCAAACCCCTACCCAGATCTAGCCAAGGGACAGAACATTCTCCACAGTTAAGTGAAGACTGGGGACTCACTCTCACAGGATCTCTGGTGCCCCATATTTGGCCATGTCCCTTTGTTGGGGAGGCCCAATGGCACGCGGAGGAAGGATAGCGGACTACCAAGAAGAGACTTGATACCCTAGCACCATATTCAGGGGGAGGAGGTCCCCCTCAGTCACAGTCATAGGGAAGGGGGGGTTGGGGTGAAAGTGGGAGGGAGGGAGGAATGGGAGGATGCATGGGATGGGATAGAAAATGAGATGTAACATGAATTATTTTATTTTTCAATAAAAATGTATTATTAAAAAATAAAAATAAATAAGAAAAAATAAAAAAAAGAAAGAAAGAAAAAAGAAAGAAAACATTAAAAAAAAATCTCCTCTGCCTTTATAAGGTCATGTTGAGCAGCATCGGAAACTCCCCCTTATGCAAATGAAGCACTTCCAGCATTCTGGCCCTGGACAGTGATGTACACTCACCCCAAAAGCCCCTACCGATCCCCCAAAGGTTTTAGTAGCCTTTGTTCCTCCCATTAAACAAGCTGTCTCACCGAAGCTGCCCCCCAAGAGTCTGTTCTCTTTCCCACTCTTGCTATTCCTGCTTTGTTTCCCCTCCCCAGGATCGAGCAGCCATGACTGCAGGCAGATCCAGACAGAGACGTGAGCCTAAAAGGCCCACCACACATCTTACGGTCATTTAATAGTTTAATAATTTAAGACACTGAAAGGGAAAGCCACATCACTGCTATAAATAAGGAGTTTGATGAAATAATGTGTAACCACTGGAAGTATGTTTAATGATGTATTTTTCACAAAAGCTTCCACTGTACTATCAAGTATGAAAAGTTGTGCATGCTCTTCAGATACAATGCAAGGAAAATGGAGCCAGAGAAAATTCAACAGTACGTACACAGTGATTATGCCTGATATTTCCCCCTAACTTCCTAACCTAATGTTTTGTAGAGCTTGTGTTATTTTAAAATATTTTATTTATTTTTATTTTATGTTATAACAGTGGTTTGCTTGCATGTATGTATGTATGTATGTATGTATGTATGTATGTATGTATGTATGTATGTACAACATATGCATGCAGTGCCTTCAGAGGTCAGAGAGGGTGTTAGATTCCCTAAAACTGAAGATTCTAAGCAGCCATATAGGGGCTGGGGATTGAGCCCTGGTCCTTTGCATGAGCAGTAGATGTTCTTAACCTCTAAGCCAATTTTATAGCCCCTGATGTGTTAATTTTAACATTAGTAAAAAGTGAAACATGGTTGTATAATTCCACTCAGTTCTACAATCATGACTTAGCTGTGAATATGATTCACTATGGCCCCTTGATATCTTCCTTTCTGAAAAGTACTCTTTATGATCCTCGAACCCTTACATTCCAGTTGCTTTGAGTATAGCCTGCAGTTGTAAATCCTGGCTTTGCAGCTTTTTTGGATGAATGATTTTTGGATATGCTTTTCATAAAACCAAGTGAACTTTGTAAACACCATCTCCCTCTATATCCAGAAACATATTTGGTTTAAAAGCTTTGCTAAAATCTGAGTATGAATTAATTTGGCTTGGTGGTTATGAAGCTGTGGGTATGTGCCTGATCTTAGCTTTTTTATTTTTTCTTTGTTTGTTTCATCCTGAAAATGAGCTAGTTTTTTTTTTTTTGAGATGGTAAACTTCATCTGAAATTGATGCTGGGTCTGTGACCTACTTGGAAATATTGTAGCATAGTTTGCCTATTTCCAACAAATGATTTGGTACACAATTATTGAGTATAAAACTGAACTGCCTCAGAGGAAAGTTTACATTTTCTACTAATGTCTCTTTGTTGTACATTTACCAATGTATCATTTCACCTTGAGACACCCATGCACTAAAAAGCATGTAATGAATGTGTGCTATGTGAGAGATGCCATACAAAACACTGTATTTATATAAAACAAGATTATAATTCATTAGGTGGGAAAACAGGGTATAAATGAGATGTATAGATTAACTATATATACTAATGTATTTAGTTAGACAAAGGAGAGACATTTTTGTTTGGTTTGTTTCCCTATGGCTCTTGGGACACAGTAAGCTCAGGAAATATTTGTCAGAATTCCCATATTGCTTCTGACTGAGAATGCAACCAGCTGTTGCATGCTCTTTTTGCCATTTCTTCCCCAACATGTCCCCAACTGTCTCCTTTAAACATGCCAAAGATTTAAGAAAATAATGGTCAGTGCGTCTGAGGCCACTAGAGTAAGGGAATTGTGAAGGGTAAGATAACACTCTGAGTACAATGCAGATTTTTTCCCTCAGAGGAGAAAGTGGAGTGCTGTTGTTACAAGGGCAGTTGGGCTAACTAGAGACTAGAGCTGGCCTCTGGCAAGTCAGTAACTGGAAGTCACTACATTTAAGGTTCTCTAATTTTAGCTCTCAGGTCCCCTCACTGGTCTTTCTTAGCTGCTGAAGCAGCTTTAATCTCTGAAGGAAAATCTATCACTGTAGCTCAGGAGACAATGAGAGACATTGCCATCACATGATAAAAGTTTCTATAGTCTCCAGTCACTCATAGAAGAAGAAAACTAAGTCACTTTTAAAAAAATTTAGCTAGAACTTTAAAGCTTCTTTCTTCAGTCTGTTTTAGTAGAGACACAGAACAGAACTGGGTGGGAGAGGGTGTGTGGAGAGCGGGACTTGGGGATAAACAGGAGGAGAGAACAGAAATTGACAGTGGGGCATCTTTGGAATAGGGGAGGCTTCCAGTAGTCTATGGGGGTGTCCCAAACTGAGACTCCTAGCAGTAGGGGCAGAGGGATGAGTGTGTGGGGAATATGGAGCCTGAACTTTCCACCTCCTGAAGCCATGTGGACTTCCAGTGGAAGGAGGGGGATTCTAACCCACCCATAAAACCTTCGACCCAAAATGTGTCCTGCCTGTAAGAAGTGTAGGGATAAAGATGGAGCAGAGATTGAGGGAATGACCAGCAGATGACTAGCTCAACTTGAGACCCACTCCATTGGAGAGAGCTAACCCCTGACACTATTAATGGTACTCTGCTATGTTTCCAGACAGGAGTCTAGCATAACTGTCTTCTGAGAGGCTTCATCCAGCAACTGACGAAAACAAATGCAGAGACCCACATCAAAACAATTGGCAAAAGTTCGGGAGTCTTGCAGAAGAATAGGAGGAAGGATTAAGGGAGCCAGATGGGTCAAGGACACCACAAGAAGACCTACAGAGTCAACTAACCCGGGCAGATGGGGGCTCACAGAGACTGAACCACTAATCAAAGAGCATGAATGTGCTGGACTTAGATCCTCTACACATATGTAGCAGATGCACAGCTTGGTCATTATGTGAATGGGAGTCAAGGCTGTCTCTGACTGCTGCCTGCCTTTGAATTCATCTCCCCAGCTGAGCTGCCTTGTCTGACCTCAATAGGATAGGATGCTCTTAGTCCTGCTGAGACTTGAGGTGCAAGGGTGGGTTGGTATCCCTAGGGGCCTCTCTTTCTCTGAGAAGGAGGTGAGGTAATGAGGGAGGAAGGTGTGAAGGTAGGACAGGGAGGAGAGGAGAGAGGGGGTTAGGATCAGTCTTTAAAACGATTAAATAAATAAATGAAAAAATACCACTAAAACTTTAAAATTTCTTTCTTCAGTCTGCTTTAGCAGAGTAGCAAAACAGAAGTTATGCATTGAAATATAACTAAGATGGCAGTGTAGTTGCAAAAATGATGGTAGCTGTAGGCATGGCTCAGCACTTAAAGGTACATTTTCTTCTTCCAGAGGGCTGGAATTCAGTTCCCAGTACCCACATCAGACAGCTCAAAAATACCTGTAATTCATGTTCTAGGGGATTTAATGCCCTCTTTTGGCCTTCATGGGCATGCCCATTTACATGGTATACACAAATATATAAGCATAAACACAAAATATTAAGAGCTAAATGTGATGTCACATGACTGTAATCCTAGCTCCCAAGAAGTGGAGGTAAAAAACAAAAATGGGAGCATTTAGAACCATTAGCAATGTGGAATTTAACATTCTCCTTCTCTGTACGCCATGCTTAGACCTGAAGCAGGAATATTACTTGTGATATAAATGGAAATGAATTAATGAAAAATTCTTTTGAATATTTTTTACTCTACAGAAATCCTATAAAAACACAAAATCAGAAACTGTAATAAATAAGCAAAAGACCTGTAGGATAAGGAAAAAGAAAAACATATTCATACAAAGCGTTATGAGGCAAAAATAACCTCAGCAATAGCACTGAGTTTGTTTGTGTTGATCATTTACTGCTGGGCATAAGTTCTGTCTTTAAGCGTGGTTTGTATACCCAGTGGGACTTCATTGTATTAAGTTAATTTTTCATTTGTGAGTGGTTATCAACTGGAGACAGCTTCTGGCTTAGGGTTGGGGGCTTGTGTCCCCACTTGTACACTCATCACGGGAACCTCATTAGGCTCAACCTTTCAGGTCATGTGGATGCTGCCACAGACTCTGTGAGTTCATTTGCGCATCAGTTGTTCTGTGCTTAGAAGGTTTTGTTTCCTTCATGTCCTCTATACCCTTAGGCTATTACACTATTCCTGTCTCTTTTTCACAGAGTTCCATGAGATATGATAAGAGGTAATTCACAAAAGAATTACATTTATGACAGCGTATTCTGAGGTCTCTTAGCACCTTGTTCACCATTGGGTATCTGTATTTATTTCCATCTACATTAGGAGGAAACTTCTCTAATGATGGTTGAGCAACACACTTATAAATGAGTACGACAGAATAGTGTTAGGAGTCATTTTGTTCCTACATTTCCTTAGCAGAACAGTAGCATTTGTTTTTTTCCCTAGATCCATGCCTATCAGGTTCTTGGCAACGTTAGCAATGCCAGGGATGGCTTCCATCTCATGGAGTGGATGTTAAATCCAATCAAATATTAATTGGCTAGTCCCACAAGCTTTGTACCACTATTGCACCAACATATCTTATATGCAGTTCACCAGTTTATTGATTTCTAGATCAAAGAGTTTGTAACTGGGTTGATGTTTACTTTCCTGCTTTGATAGCATGCAGAGCACCTTCCAGTACCACTAACACTAGTCAGTATGAGCGAAGGCTCTAGGTTAGCATCAGCTAGATTATGTTCAATGAATTGTGTAGTGTTTTCTTCATCAAAATGTTCTTATCATCAGTCTATGGAGAGCAATCAACAGCCTTCGCACTAGCTTAAGTTATTTGGGGGCTCCCAAGGGGCTCCTTTGGCCAACAAGGTATTTTGATGCTATCTATTCATGGAAGTGGAGGCTTCATTCAGTGACAAGAGATGTCTAGTTGGGGCTCTGTCTGTCCTGTTATTTGGGAATTCCATTTAGAAAACACACACACACACACACACACACACACACACACACACACACAAAACTTAGAAAAGTTTCTACTGTATTAGGTTTTTATATTTGCCTTACTATATTTCCCAGTAGTCCCTCCCTAGCCATGGCATTTCCTCCTGATAGTTTGATCCTCCCATTCTAATGCCCCCCCAACCATCTATAACTATCTATTCTATTTCCTTTTTCTAGATGATCCTATCCTCTCTCAAGTCATTTATTTTATACCCAACCTCTGTGGTTATAAGAACTGTAACCTGTTTGTCAAAACTTAACAGATAATATCCACATATAAGTGAATACATGCCATATTTGTCTTTTTGGATTGCGTTACTTCACTAAGGGTGATCTTTTCTAGATCCATCCATTTACCTGCAAATTTCATTTTAAACAATTGAGTAACATTACATTGTGTAAATGTAGCATGTTTTCTTTACCCATCCATCTATTGATAGATATCTAGTCTGTGTCCAATTTCTGGCTATTTGAATAGAGCAGTAATAAATACGGTTGAGTAAGCATCTCTGTAGTAGGATGTAGAGTTCTCTGGTTACAGGCCCATGAGTGGTAGGGCTGGATCTTGATGTAGATCCACTCTAGCTTCCTAGAGGAACTCCTAAACTGATTTCCATAGTAGCTGTACAAGTTTTCACTGCAACCAGAAATGGATGAATTTTCCCCTTTTTCTATATTCTTTCTGGCATGATCTGTCAACTTACTAATCTTGGCAATTTTGATTGGTGTATTTATTTTTATTCAATTCTAGAAAGTTTTAAAAGTCCTTTCTTAATTCCTGTCTTTCTCCTTTTTCATTCAGTATTGAGTTGTTCAGTTTGTAAGTTATTCAGTTTTTAAATTAATATTCACCTTTAAAAGATGAAGGTCAGATACAATGCAGGATGTTATTTAAATTTACTTGTATTTTTTGAGATATGCAACTCCTTCTTTAGATTAGAATTTTTTCTTCTATGATTTTTGTTAAAAATATTTTCTGTCTATTTGACCTGTTTATTTTCTCCTTCCTCTATTCCAATTATTCTTTGATTTTTGTCTTTTCATAGTGTCCTTGATTTTCTGGATGTTTTGTATCATGAGTTTTTAAGATTAAACCTTTTATTTATTAAGCTACCCATTTTTAAAAGTCTCGTCTTCAATGCTCAAAATTCTCTTTTCCATCTCTTATATTCTGTTGGTGAAACTTGCATTTGAGGTTCTTGTTTGAGTTCCTAAATTTTTCATTTCCAGAGTTCCCTTAGTTTGGGTTTTCTTTATTCATTTTATTTATACTTTTATGTCTTGAGCAGTTTATTTCTTATTTCATTCATGACTGTTTTTGTTTTCATAGATACCATTAATGAATTTATTTCTAGCATTTAAAGGTCCTTGAAAATATTCATAATATCTATTTTGAAGTCCTTGTCTAATGTTTCAGCTATATTGCATTTCTCAGTTCCTACTGTAGTAGGAGACATATTGTCCTTCATGTTATTGATTGTATTTTTATGCTGGTATATAGATAGGCATCTGGGTTTGGTATGATTGTAATGTATTGATATCTGATCTTGCCTTTGTTAGGTGTGTTGTATAGTTCTTGGTTTCTGTTGTCATATATGGATCTTAGAAGAGTATGTTGGCTGCTGGTTGCCTGGTTAAAAAGTGATTCTGTGTCCCTGACAGTTGTGACCCTTGGAGGGGTTCCAAGTAGAACTTATTTCTGGATATTATGATATAACATTCAGGAATGATGATGCACTAAGAGGCCAGGGTGCCAAAAAGTCCACAGAAAGGAGGAAGTTGGGTCTGCCACAAGGATTTGTGGAGTCCACAGGGAATGGAGGAAGATAAAAAAGACAGGCCCTCATTATCTCCTATAGGGCTGGGCACTAGAGGGCAAGGGACTTGGAATTGGAGGACTGGATGGACAGTAAATTTATGTTCTTGATTTCCTGGCTGCTATTGTTTGGGTGAGGTTGGCTGAGACTGAGGGATGAGGTAAGGAAGTTAGGCAGCAAGGAAGGATCTGATTAGTTCTGTGGGGGAGTACGGACAGAGAGAAAGCAATAAAAATCTTATTAGATACTTTTTTATTTTTCTGACATTTCTTACTCATTATTGAGTTGTCTGTCAGAGTTTCTTAATTGAGCATGGTTGTTGACTTTCAAGATGGTGAAGGAAGAAGCAGCCAGGGTATGGTTGACATATAATCTGTGTGTCTGTTGAGGCCTCATGTGTTGACATTTAACCCATACACATACACATACACACACACATACACATACACACACACACAC
>OU015745.1:106277416-106299569 GCA_907169655.1 Acomys percivali | reverse complement strand
GAGAGAGAGAGAGAGAGAGAGAGAGAGAGAGAGATACACACACACAATTCATTCACTCCTCTGTTCTTACCATGTATTCTCAACAGTCCCTCATACTCTACCAGCCACAAGAACATCACTAGGTGCAGACTCTGTTGTGAGATAATTCCACTAGAGAGTACAGGACACTTTTAAAGTTCAAAAACAGACTTTATTGTTGGCTAGTGACTACATGGAGAACTTGCCCAAATTGTGCAGCCCCAAGCACAAAGGCCACACCCTGGTTGACACAATTGCGTTAACAAGAACAGTTAGTGAGAATCAAAACTACAGAAGTAAAAAAGCAAAGTTAGTACATTTAGGGCCTTTCTTGGATCCTGGGACATGGATTAGGTCTTTTATGGATTAGGTGTTTGTTACTTTTCGGCAGGTGCTGGGGCCTATGTGCTGGGTTCTAAGTCAGAATGGTACTTCTAACAAGGTGTCGTTGTGCTAGGGTCCTAGAACCTGTTACAACCTTGTGCCTCCAAACTGGAAACCAAAACAAACCTCTTTTTTTTCTAGAGTAGCCTGTCTGAAATGCTTCATTATAATGATGGAAACTGGACGAATGCAATGTGGGACACACAGATTATCACTGTGTCACATTTTCTTGGTTCACATAAACCACAAATCTAGCCAAATTCAAAGAAAGAGGAATCAAACTCTACTTATTGGTAGGAAGCATTGCTTGAGTGTAGAAAGTGGGGGCAATTTTTATTTGTCATATTTTCAGACACATGACCATATAAAGCAACATATAATATCAGTATATATTTTTTTCTTTATTGTTTGATCCAAGGGTTTATTCTTCTCATTGGCTCCTTGTGCATTTGCATGAATGCACTACCTTTAATTTGACTCACTCATTTCAGCAGTTCTGTTCCCTAACTCTATGTTTCTGTGCTTTTGTACTACTTGCCAACATTTTAATCATTCTTAATTATAGTTGCATACTTGTCATATATAAATGTAGATAACTTTCCAAAACTTTGTAAAGCAGTAATTAGTAAAATATTAATCAGTCAATGCTGAGAACTAAAATATTTATACAAACTGTACATTGACTATTTGAAAGCCAAAAGAACTTTAAACCTTTGTGTATTTTATTTCCTAATCCACAGCCAGTGAGTAGTTTACTAAAATTTCTAGCCATTTGAATGAGAACTTATGGTGCATATCAATTTAGCTAGCAGACTAAAACATACAAACCCACAACTTAGTAAAATTTAATTGCTTCTCAAGTACAAAAGGTTAATTTTGTATTATTCAATTTGCTAATGAGAAAGTAAGTGAAAAAAGAATAAATTCCAATTAATAGTCATGAATAATCTTTACTTTGAAATTCAAATGCTATAGTTCCAATTCTGCATAGCATAGATACTGAGTGAGAACTAAGGTTTAATAAAGAGTCAAGAGATGATTGCGGCTGATTTTTAAATTAAGGCAGCCGAACATGACATTTTAGTGTAGTTGACATTACTGTCATGCTCCTTGGAGATGGCCAGTCTCTGTTCCTTTCTGAATGCTTTTTATATTTTATCCCTGTTTATAGACACTACATTAGTCTACTATCACTATTGCATTAATAAGTCAGATCTTGCTAGTAGCTATTAGAAGAAAATGATGTACTGGAAGTACAAAGCCATCCTCTTCCCCTCTATCAGAAGAGATGAAGATAGAAATTCTAGCCTCCTAGGGCTTCCTGCAGAGTCAGAGGAGTTATAAAGAAAAAGTTAGAAACACTCATCTGGGCAGCAGGGTCATTTCTTATGTGTTTTTAAGAAGTTCATAAGATAATGTGATTTTTAAAAAAAGCTTATTCTCCCTGTGTTTCTAGACTGAGGTTCACAAATGGCATATATTAGTCATATGGGAGACTGTTAGAACAGTGAGCTGGGCCCTATCCATAGAGATTTGGATTTGTAATTTGAAAATGCAGTAAGGGATTACTCCCTTCATTATGCTGTTGCTAGTGGTCCAAGGGACTTTTGAAAACAACTGATCTAGATGGTCTTTGAGAGAACCAATTTTGTGTTTGTGTTGGTAGAGTAGAGAGAAGGAAACTAAGAAACTCATAGAAACACTCGCCATCAGAAAGGCCTTAAAATATGTTCTGGACAATAGAATGTGGGCATAGTTTCCTAGTCCTCTTCTTGTCCTGAGTCACAAAATGGCCAATGTGACCTTCCAATTGCCTTGTCCCCTTACAGAGCATTACATGCAAAGAAAAACCACCATTTTGTTTGTTCTCCTTTTAGGAGCTTATAGTACTCAAGCTCTGTGCCATGTGACCATTCACTTCATGAATTTGTCTTAGGGTACAGTGCTGCCCTGTCATGCAGAAGAGACTCAAGCTGGCCATGGGAAAATACATAAGTGGCACAGCAGGTAGTGACATGCTCAGGGTCTTGCTTTTGTTGCATTACTATGAGTCCCTTACCCAAACCTATACCCTCATGGGGCCATTATTATTACCTGGTTAATAGATCTGGCCTTGTTTGTAGACATTTTCATATGTCAGTACAATTAAAGAGCCAGTTACTCTAATGTCCTCTGAGCTTTGGAGGCCAAACTTAGACAATGTGTTTGCCTTAAGAGAAGTATTATTGAAGTGTGTATCTAGAAGAATGAAAAGGCAAGCAATTAACAGTTGCATCAAATGATAAAAAAACTTAGGTATCATGAGATTTCAGAGTTGTTACACAAGTAACACAAGGAAGAAGTCTGAGGGAGAGCTTTGGCATAGGACTGTTGTATTAGAGCTATAGTGCAGAAAATTGTTTGTTCGGCAGGCAAGCCAACCTATTCCATGGGTGCTAGGCAACCTTTTTCTTTAGCTATCTATAAGCCAGCTCAGTGGGCTAATTAACTCAGTGGCCATGACTTTAGAAGTTGAGGTTATTATACATGGACTAAAAGTTATAGCTTTATTTATATCACGACTGAATTGGTTATCATTACTAGTGAAAACTAACCTGTCAATCATAGCTCTTTGTTTTGAGTACCTTCATTGCTTGGTAGAATAAAGCCATCCATCTGGTAACATATTGATCACATCTGCTCTTTTCTATCAGTGAAGGGGTATCAAATTGTCTTCATAGTTAAAAACAACAACAACAACAACAACAACAACAACAACAAGTAAATGAGCAAAAACTCTTTCCTTGCTTGCTGTAAATGCTTCATCTGATTTTCTCGGTCAGTGTTCACTTCATGCTGTAAGGTAGTCTACACAACCTTGCCTTTATCCCAGAAACCTCCAGCCAAATAGCCTAAATCTAAGAAGGTAGTAGAGAGTCTATGGTTTTATTATATATACTCATCCAAGAACACAAAATCTCTTATCATATTATCTATTAGATATGTAGTTAGATATCTTGGGTACAGCACCTGTGGATTTAAGCAGCTTTCTTACACAATGCAATATATGCTCTGTGTGAGTGACCACATATGGCATATTTCTTCTATAGCCAGAATATCAGAGCATAGGGCCTAGGGACCCTAATAGAGTAGATTTACATACTACTATTCTAGATAATCCTCTTATAAATATTATATTTCCTCCTCCTGCATCTGCCACTATAATCATTTCCTAAGGAAGGAAAAAAAACCACACTATCAGACTACAAATTGGTTCCATCTAATTGTGAGCTGAGATTGTCATTTTCCTTAAACCATTGAATCCACAAGCAGAAAGGTTGTTCCTGAGTATTATGACTATTCAGTTCTATCTATTAAGGAGAAATGAGCTTCTACAACACAACTGTGGTTAAGAAGGTCATGAAGAATCCAGAAGACTGAAATCTCCAAACATAGGAGTTAGAAGAACTCTCCTCATTTTCAGTTGATGATTTTACATATATATATTTTTTACAATAAGTACAACTTACTAATATAAGGATAGTGGCAAGTATGAATGTTTTCATTTCTACTTATTCATGTATTAAACAACATTTTCCCACTCCCTTCTGTTTTGTTTTGTATAAGTAGTGTGGCTGATGGTTAAACTCGAACATGAATCCTCTAGGACTGTAACACAAAATAGCACAGTCTGTCTGGTTCAGAAAACAAAGACATTTTTTCACAGTTATAGATTAGTGTGGTGTTCAAGATCAAGTGTCACTCAGAGATGGTTTCTTATGAGACAGTGTCCGTGGCATAAGACAGGCTAGAAGTGATGGCATCTGTGTGAAATCCTAGGACTTAAGAGGCTGAGGTGAGAGAATTTTAAGTTCAAGGCCAACAAAACACCACTTTTTGTAAAAAGTTGTTTTTCAGAGTTTATTACAGTTTTTCTTCCTAAGCAACTGTTTTTTTTTTTAAACAGTTGATTTGTTTCGATCAAATGCAGTTTTATTATTCTTGATTTTAGATAGGCAAGTCCATTTCAACCTTTCATTTCTTGCAGATTTTATCTTCTTCTCTCAGAATTATTGTATGATTCTCTAAAACAGTATAGTAGAAGAAATTAGAAAAAAATACTTTCTCAGTTTCAAATGTATCGATTTAAGTTATATGGTAGATAGTTAAGTTATGTATTGGATCAGCTTAGTTTTCTGGTATCTGAGGCAGCCACTGTACTAATGAGTGGAGTTTGTCTTTTAATATACTTTCAGCTACATATCAAGGTTGGGTAAACTTAATGCTAGAGACTTTCAGTAATGGACAAAGTTTTAAAAGTCTGTGGAGTACTCCAGGGTTATGCGCAAAAGCCATATCTGGACACGTAAAGTAGAAAATGGAAACAATATATGTATCTTGATAATTCTAATAAATGTTCTAACATTTGCCTCAATTACCTTGGGTCTGCAAGAAAATGTATTCATCTTTGGATTAGTCTGAGAACCGCCTTAGTGTTTTATTCCAATTTACATGTCCAGATATTGCTTGGGGGCAGTAATAGTAGTGATGGCTTCCATTATGTACCAGGCACTATTAGGTGATTTTCATAGATTATTTCTAACCCTTATCCCAACTCTACAGCCAGGCATTGTTATCCTCATTTTACCCGTGAGGAAACGAAGCCCAGAGAGGTTACGGAATTTATAGAGAACTTGAAGTAGTAATTTTCTTTGAAGGAAATTGGCAAAATGATGAAAGAAAGCAATACATGTTGCTAAGTCTCGGAAAATGAATAAATGCTTGTGACATTGTTTGCCTCTTTGTAAAGTCGAAAAGTAAAGCCCAAAGTCTTTTTGCCCGTGCTGCTTCTCACTAGCTTTGCTGGCATCCGAAGAGTACCGCTGTTGGTTTCTGCTGTCTTTGTGACTAGACATCATTTCTACGCTTGCTCCTTTTACTTTACTTTTTCTTAAAGTTTAATTTCATTTTCCAAATATTCACGTGACTAAGCTGAGATAAAAGAAAATCTTAAAAATAAAAACAGGAGATTAAAAAAAATTTTAAATGGTATATGTCGAAATATCAAGCTACAGCCTTTTTCCTAGGCAGTAATTTATACAAGCAGGCTATATTGGAATGCATTAGCGTGCTAAAATTTTGACAGAGGCAGCTTGTGTTGCACAAATCCCTTGAATTCTGATGGGATTGTGATTACACCCTGAAAAAAAGAAGAAGAAGAAGAAGAAGAAGAGGAGTCTGAATACCAATTTTAGAAAGCCAGAAAGTGTTTAATGTCTCATTGTTTGTACTGAGATTCTAAATCACATTCAAGTTGATGACTCTGATCTTCATATCAATGCACAAATGGAACAGGAGATAAAAGCCAGGAAAGCTGTTTTCTGAGCGAGACTCTGATTCTGTTCTCATGTTACCAGCAAGAGACCATTTGGGATATTTAAGCCTCAGGTTGAGTGCTTCCCATTTGTTCAAGCTCCTCCGTGTTTGAAATGGGTTTTCCCTTTAGGGAGCCCATCCATTTGAACAAGTGCTACAGCAGATCAAAAGACGTGGGAAGAGGTATTTTGTGTGCAGATTGCATTTTTTTTTTTTTTTTTGGCAAAATAACATAGCCTTTTAGCACAACATTGTCTGTTGTCTACTGAGTGTGCTTTTTTTTTTTTTTTTTTAAATGGTTGGAGTCTGTTTTCCAATAAGTGTCAGGTTTTTTTTTTTTTTTCTTCCATGTGGTAAATGGCCAGCAGCCACCTTGAGAACATTTGAAACAAAAGCTGGTGTTCTAGCATTGGGTTTCTGAGCTAGATAGTACAGTTTATTAAATATCTATCAAATTGTTCATTGCATTGGATTTATTATTCAATCACTTTTTGTGGTTTTTTTTTTTTTGACTGTTTGAGAAACACAAATCTTAATTAAAGGCTTTACTTTTTTAAACTTAAAAAATGACTTGTTCATTATTACTCCATGTGTAGGGGTGTTCTGACTGCATGTATGTATGTGCACCATGTGTGTGCCTCGGGCTTGGGGAGGCCAGAAGAAGGCACTGGATCCCTGAAACTGGAGTTATAGGAGTCTGAGCTGGCGCATGTGCGTTGTGGACCAGCGCTGCGTCCTTTGCCACAGCAGCTACTGCTTTTAACTGTGGAGCCATCTCCAGCCCCTCCTTTTAAAAGCGGCTGTTTCTTGTCAAAACAGTTTGTTAAAAATACTTTGGGATTCTTAAAAACAACCATGCCTCTAGTTTTTGTTTCTTTTTATCAAAACAAAAGGTGGTTTTATCAGCTTCTTGGATCTATTTTTACCTTAAAATTACTTTAAGTGGGGGTGGAGGTGGAGGCGTGGCGGTAGGCTGGGGGAGGGGGGCGGGCACTCTGAACTCAGATCGCCTTCTTAACTCCACAGAAGGGTTAACGCAGCAATAGAAGCCAGGGGACACTATTTATAAATGGTGACACAGATCCATTTTACATGTTCTTTATCTGCAAGAGTCTTGATCACAAATTCTTGGCTGTGTTTAGGGTTAATCCAATGCCAGGCAGTTAGAAACAGCACAGTAAAAAAATTTCCTTTGTGGGAAGTAATAAAAAACTAAAACAAGGAGGAAAACAAGCGATGAATATGTGTTCCTTCTCTGTTCCCCTAGGAAAGATTTTGGCATGGCCCATGGAGTTCTCCCCGTGCTATCCCTGGCAGTCGTCACCAATCATGGATAATCATTTACTTCCAACATGAAAAGAGAGTTGGCCAAGGTGCAACTGGAATGAATTCTGCTGCATCCCTGGGGCCATGGCTGGAAACACGCATGTTCTTATTTCCTGTCTGCTATCTTCTGACACTGTGATGGAACACTGGAACAATTATAGAGATAATATGTGCGAACAAGTACATTTCACCTTCCGCTCATTTGAGAAAAATCTCTGTCTTTAGGTTAAGGTTTTCTTTGCCATTAAACAATTTTGGTTAGAACTCTTGTCTTCCCTTAGATTCTATTTAAGCTGTGTTTACGTATGCCTCTAGAGCTTGCCTTTCATAGTACTTGGCATGATTCGTTGGATAACAACTTACTGACTTAAAACCAAACTATTTTCTTTTCCACTGTTGACATATTTCTTTAAATTTTTTAAAAATTTTACATTAATTTATTTGCTTATTCATCTTACATCCTGACTGTAGCCTTCTCCCTCCTCTCTTCCCAGTCCCACCCTGCCTCTATCTCCCCAGCCCCATTCCTCAGAAAAAGGGAACTCTGTCTATCCACCTACCCAGCTCATCAAGTCGCATTAGGACTGAGCTGGTCCTCTTCTCCAGGGGCCTGACAAGGCAATCCCACCAGGGAGAAGTGATCAAAAAGCAGGCAACAGAATCCATGTCAGAGACAGCCCCTGCTCCCCTTACTAGAAGACCCACATGAAGCCAGAGCTTCCTATTGGCTACATCTGTGTAGGTGGCCTAGGTCCAGTCAATGCATGGTCTTCTTGTGGAACTCCTGTCTCCTCCAGGTTCCCTCTAACCCCTTTCCACAAGACTTCCTATGCTTTGCCCAGTGTTTGACTGTGAGTTTCAGCATCTGTTTTGATCTGTTGTTGGGTGGCACCTCTCAGAGGACAGCTATGCTAGATTCCTGTCTGCAAGCATAGCAGAGTATCATTAATGGTGTTAGGTTAGCTGCCTTCCATGGTCTGGGTTGGTCCAGGCATTTGTTGGACATTCCTTCAAACTCTGCTCTATCCCTGAATATCTTGTAGGCAGGGTAAATTTTGTATTGAAGTTTTTGTGGGTGGGTTGGTGTTTCCCTCCCTCCACTAGAAGGGTATCTTCTTCAGTCTTCATGGCCCCTACTTCTGGGAGTCTCAGCTAGAGTTCCACTTATAACCTACCATAAGCCTACCCATCCTTCGTCTCCAGCTTGTCACAGATATGCCCTGCCCACAGTTTCTTTTTTTCTCTGCAAGCCCTTAGTCTGCTCTCCCTAAGTCTGATCTCCACCCTCATTTATCTCTGTATTTCTTCTCCTACCTTGTTCCCTCTCTTCAACCACTACTGCTGTCTGTTCTATTTCCACTTCTGAGTGAGATTTAAGCATCCTTCCTTGGGTCTACCTCTTTACTTATCTTCTTTGGGTCTGTGCATTGTAGTATCTTTATCTGTATGGTTAAAATCTGCTTATAGTAAGTATATACTATATGAGTCTTTCTGATTCTGGGTTATCTCACTGAGATTCCATCAATTTGTCTGCAAATTTCATGATTTCTTTGTTTTTAATAGCTGAGTAATATTCTATTGAGTGAATATACCACAGTTTTTTGTTTTTTGTTTTTGTTTTTTTTTACTCATTCTACCAGTAAGAGACATCTAGGTTATTTCCAGATTCTGGCTATTACAAATAACGCTGTTATGAACTTAGTTGAGCAAATGTCCTTACTGTATGGTGGAGCATCTTTTGGGTATATACCCAGGAGTGGTATAGATGAGTCTTGAGGTAGAGCTATTCCCAGTTTTCTGAAAAAAACACCATGTTGTTTTCCAAAGTGGTTATACTAGTTTGCACTCCCACCAGCAATGGAGGAGTGTTCCCCCTTTCCACATCTGCACCAGCATGTGCTGTCACTTCAGTTTTTGATCTTAGCCATTCTGATATATGTAAGGTGGAATCTTAGGGTTGTTTTCATTTACATTTCCCAGATGACAAAAGATGTTGAGTATTTCTTTAAGTGTTTCTTGGCCATTCAAGATTCCTCTGTTGACAATTCTCTGTTTAGCTCTGTATCCCATATTTCACTTAATTTCCAACCAGCAAATAGGAAGTTTCATCCTTTAAAAGATGAGTAATATTCTACTCTGTGTACACAGTACAGTTTGATTAGGCATTCATTCATAGGTGAGCACTTAAGATGCTTGCATTCTTTGGTCATTAGGAATAATGCTAAGTAAATATTGAAGTGTAACTGTCTCTTCTGCACTTGACTTTATTTCCTTTGTATATATGCTCAGAAGTGAGGTTGCTGAACCATGGGGTGGTTCTACTTTTTTTAAATTTTAATTTATTATTTTCCCTTGGTACAGTTCATGTTTCAATCCACAATGTTTCTGGCTTTCAATTTTTAAAGTCATCGATAAAAATTGTTGATATCTCTGTTATACTAGTTGTGAGTTGACATGCCATCCTGGTTTTGATTTCCAGTTCTCTATTGATTAGTAGTATTGGTCATCTTTTTATATATTTGCTGTCCATTGTGTATCTTAAGTCTGTTTCGAGTATTTTTTTTTTTTACAGACATGAATTCTATTAACCACAGCATTAAATGAGTAAACATTTTGGTCAAAAGGCTATTCTGGATAAATAATATTACCTAACAATTTGCTATCTATGGCAAACTCCACATTTTAGAATTAAAGCCAGCTGAGCATGATGTCACATGCCTTTTTAAAAAATATATTTTATTAACTTATTCATATTACATCTCAATTGTTATCCCATCTCTTGTATCCTCCCATTCCTCCCTCCCTCCCATTTTCCCCTTGCTCCCCTCCCTATGAATGTGACTAAGGGGGACCTCCTCCCCCTGTATATGCTCATAGGGTATCAAGTCTCTTCTTGGTAGCCTGCTATCCTTCCTCTGAGTGCCACCAGGCCTCCCCATCCAGGGGACATGGTCAAATATGGGGCACCAGAGTTTGTGTGAAGGTCAGTCCCCACTCTCCACTCAACTGTGGAGAATGTCCTGTCCATTGGCTAGATCTGGGTAGGGATTTGAAGTTTACTGTTCATATTTTCCTTGGCTGGTGCCATAGTTTGAGCAGGACCCCTGGGCCTAGATCATCCCATCATAATGTTCTTCTTATAGGTTTCTAGGGCCCTCCGGATCCTTCTATTTCCCCATTCTCCCATGCTTCTCTCACTGAGAGTCCATATTGGTCAGTTGTAGGAACTCCTTATATATTTTTAAAAGAACTTTTTTATCAGGTAGATAGTTTGCAAATATTTTGCAGTGTTTTATATGTTTTATTTTCTTTCATTGATTGTTTGTTTTCTTAAAACTATTTTAGTTCATTTACCAGAATGTTTCATGGACCTTAAGAAACATCACATTTCGTAGGCACATTTCAATGAATGAATTTACTTAGTCCATCAAAAGCAAATGTACATACACCATGAAATATTCATCTGTAATTTAACAAAATGAATTTCTTACTTTGTTAAATGTGTGGTTACATGCTACATGGTACCCATGCATGCTTGCATGTGCATTGGTGTGCAAACATGTGCACATGAATGTGGAGGTCAGAGATTGATGTCAGGTTTCTTCCTAGATCACTCTCCATTTTTTGCATTGAGATGCTGGCTCTCATTTATACCTGGTACCTTCCTATTATGCTGTCTAATTTGCTGCTATTGCCTCCCAGGCACTACTCTGCCCCAGTTTCTATGTGTGTGTTAGACTCCATATCATACACTCATAGCAAGCTCTTTATCCACTGAGCAATTGCCTCAGCCCCAAAAGGAATTTCGTGAGCCCTTTTTCTTCACAATAAAAAGTTATCTATCATAGCAGAGTTAAATAATACTATGTAGTCAAAGATTGAGTCATGAATGGACTTTTCTCAAATGCAGAGGTCACTGCACCATGGACGAACTCTCTCCAACAATCATATGGTTATTAATGTTTTATGTGTAATATGGAATTCCAAATTAAAGAGGCAGCACATGCTTACTTACCTTAGATGTGGGCTGAAAAGTCCTGATTTCATTCTTCCTGCAGTGAAGCTATATTAATCCATTATTAAGTCTAGACAAGTGTTTTAAGTTGATAATGATGAGATATGATAGGTATTGATTTGTATTCAGAAGTTTAGATGCACCAAAGATAGGAAAGATATTTTCTTCAAGGCTGCCAAATGCAAATTGCCAAAACACTAAGAATGTAACATTTATATAATTCTAGATTGTGTCATGGTTCTTCTTGCTGTAGGTAGTTTATGGTAAATATGTGTAATAATATAAATGTATATGTAAATAATAAAAATAGTTAATAAAAATATTTTATTTTCAACTATTTTTATTCCTGTTAAAGTAACAACTAAAATTTGAGTATATACTGATATGGTAATTTGGATTTTTGAATGCACATTGGATCCTTGCTAAATAGTTGTTGAGACGTTTGATTAATTGACCTCTGTCCTTGTGGCTGGAAAAGCAAGGAGGTGATTTATCACCCTGAGTTTTGCCTTTGCTTTTTACGATCTGAGTTTCTGGCATTTTATTTCAATTGACAGGTTTATCATAGTCTTAGAATCTTACACTTAAGAGTAAAAACAGGAAATTTAATTTCTGTGGTAAACTATCTTTCATGCTTAACCAATTATCCTTCACCACTAGTTTTTCATTTTCCTAATATCATTGTCTTTAGATTATGATTTATATTATCTAGTAAATTTTTATCGATTTATTTTGTTCTTACCTTTATTTTTCATCTGTGTAGGTTCACTGATAAGAAATTTTCAAGTCCTCATAGTGACTGTGTCATTACTCTTATTTTTAAGACAAGAAAACTGAGGACTAAAGATGTGAAGAAGGAAGTTCTGTAGTTTTTTTTTGAAGTTCTGTAGTTTTAAAAACAAAGAAAATGAATTTTCAGGTTTCTGTTATTGTCTGAAGTCTTGCCTAGAGTTGACATTGCCAATGTGATAGACTTTGTCTATCCTCTCATCACCCACACTGCTTCCTAGGTCCATAAAGAGAGTAGAGATTTGAAAGAAGGACTCAGATCGACCGAAGATCACTTTATTTCACTTTAGAGGGCCCAAACTAATTTCTCCTTTACAACTAAGAGAAGGATGAAGGATGATGATAAATTCTAATTTGTAGTTTCTTCATAGACTGGGAGCAAAAATTAGATGATTAGCATCATTCTTCTCCACTATTGAAATATTTTTATTGTTTTACTTTTCAATTGCTTTGTATGTTCATGGATATCTATTTAATTTTATAGATCAAAAACAAGCCACAAAGACACATCTGTAATAAGCTTTTATTTTTAACAAAATAAAAAGAATCATGTCTTAAATTAGGAAGTCAAAACAGTGGGTGTAGGTAGAGTCTCCCAGTGTCTTTAGGAAACATGGAACCCACAGCTAGCAGACACCTGAGGATCCTTGAACACCTCCTAGGAGGTTATCTGTAGCAATTGTGTGCACATGGCTGGTTCAGATCTACCGAACTAGAAATTGTAACCAGAAGTCAGAATGAATTTTCTGAATCACATGAATACTTGCTATGTTATAGCCTTCTAAATGCTTTTCCTAAGGTATATAAGATACTCAGTGATCATCCAAGTCAATACCCCTAGGAAAATGACCTCATACTATGTATGTCTCTCCTTTCTACCTAATTCCACTTAGGCATTCTGCATCAAGAGACTCAAATGAAAAAACTTCCTCAGGGTTATCTAAAGCAATGCAAGTGTATATTGATTTTATAGTTCATGTATGACAACAAGAAAGGAACTGTTATGAAATTCCTTGTGATTATAAATAGTTGCTAGTTAAAAATTAACTACCAGCTTACACACTTCTGCGTCAACTAGTCCAACTAGCAAAATAGTTGTCATGTGTCCCAGGGAAGAAAATTGAAAGTTTTAAGTTACATTCTTACGTTTCCACCAAGTACATTGCTCAGCCCAGTTTGTCACCATGACCATGGGGCAATTATAGCACAGTGCTTTGAGAAACCATTATAAACATCTCTTGATGTTAAAATCACTTGGAAAAGTCAAGTGATGTGTGACTACAAGTTCTAGTCCAAACATTACTCATGCTAAACATCCTAATAGGGACTTTACAATGGAGAATATTGACAAAAAGGTAAACAAAATATATTTTCATGTCAGAAGTGGACTTTATATTTGTCCCTAGTTAAGTGATAACGATTAATAAATATGTGGACAAAAATAACATTACTTATTTGAATTTTTTAAAAATGCAATTATTTCCAAATGTGCTGACCCTTAATTTCAATTATACTTTAAAAAAATTCCAGGGGACTAGGCCATCTGGTCTTGTCCAGTGAAAAGACAATAAAATGAGTAAAATTTTCTTAAACATAAAAATTTTCCTTTTCTTGATTCTCTAATATTTGCTCATTTGTTTATTTTCTTTAAAAAGTTGGCAGGAAGCATTCCAATGAATCATTTTGATTCTTTTCTTGGAAGGATCACCTTCAGTGCCTGGCAGTCAGAGGTCTTGATTTAGCATCTGAATATAATTTCAGTGGATATATCCTAGTATTCATTTTAAATTTTTTTTTCTATTTACTTTAAAAGAAATTCCATACTGATTTCTGTTTATTTCCTAATGTCTTCTTCTCTTTCCAAACTGTACTTGGCATAGATATATGTTTGCAGTCTCTAAGTGAAGATAATTTTATGTTTTGCCACATATCTTTAATTGATTAAATTTTGACTTCTCACATTTTATCTTAACAAATGAATAAGCTTTTCCTTTTCTAATTGTACTTGGTCTTATTTGCTGCTTTTTGTGAAAATTATTTTTCAAAACCTTGTTAGTTATATTATATGCATTTTAAAGAAAAATAGTTCCAAGCTAAACATGGTGCCGGATGCCTGTGATTCCTACACATGTATGGCAGAGGCATAATGAGCCGTTCAAGGTCACTCTCAGCTCTATGGCGAGTTTGAGCTCAGCCTGACCTACATGAGATACTGCCATAACAAACAACCAAACGCATTTATAGGCACTTGGGATTGAAGAAAGCCCTTGATCATTGATGACACATTAATAAAGTGATTAAATTATATTTTAAAGGAAGAAATACAATAACAAAGTAAATGTAGATAAAAATAAAGGAGCCATTGGGCAAATATAGCATGTAAGTTGAAGAAATAAACATTAGGTTTTAAATGTCATTCTGTCTTCTCAAGTGATGATTAAGGTCACATTATTGTGTATGAGGAGTGAGAAACTTGGGGAAATTTTCTTTAATTAATGCTTTATTTCAAAGTTGCCGATAAGGTACGCATGCCGATGAAATACCAGGGGACTGTCCTACCTGAATGTTGCTATAATACCCACTGTGACTTTACTGCAGTCTCTTAGTCTTCACAAGGCATGCTTTTCTGATTTTGCCACGAGCCCTGACATGCTTACAATTGTTAGCACATATGCTTGTTTCTATAAATAGAATCAATGCATTGTGAAAAATTATAAAAGGCAGGGCTGGGACATAGCTCTGTTGGGAAAGTGAGTTGTAAGCTGAAGCACCTGAACTTGAGCTCCTCCATTCACAAACAAAGCAGGGTATGGTGACATGTACTTGTAGTCCCAGTGCTGTGGAGACACACACGGGAGGATTGCCGAAGCTCACTAGGCAGCTGGTCTAGCCTAATTCCTGAATTCCAGGTCAATGAGATATACCACCTCAAATTAGGTGGATGCCTTTCCTGAGGATGACACTCAGCGTTGTCCTCTGGCCTTCACATACATGTGAACACCTGCATACAAATACACCCACATAATATGAATATGCACACACATACATATGAATTAAGATATAATGTTACATATAGTGACAATTATTATTTCATCCAAATTTTTAAAAAAATCTATAAAATATAACCATTGAAATGTGTTGTTTGAGAGTATTGTTTAAGATAATATAAAAAGAAACTCATATTCTGAAATTGGTTGTTTGTTCCCCCCCCCCCACTGGCTACATGCATGTTTCCACTTCAGTTGGTTGTAACCTATGCTTGCTCTTTACTTTTGTAGAATACATGTGTTAAGATCACATAAAATATATCTGTGACTTGCTTTCTATTTTGAGTAATTTCTATTCTTTGCTACAATGTAGCTATTAGCACTTCTTCTGAGAATGTGTTCAAGAAAACATATCTTGTTCTTGTTTCACTTAAGCGAATTATGAATTTATTGCTTTAGATAGAATCTCACTATGGAGCCCAGGCTGGGTTCAAATTTATGACAATTTTTTTTGCCTCAAGGGCTAAGATTGTTGGCTTGAGCCACTATGTTTAACTCATAAATCCTTAAATAAACCAAATCATGTCATGAATTAAGGTTGCAGAGTTTACTAATACAACAATGAAGTAGTATAGAATTATATAGTTGAGTAGAATTTAGCAATTTAATAATATCTGGCAGTTTCAAATTTAACATACTTAACAGTAGCTAGCATCCATTAAATGTTTCTTTTTTCATTTTTTATTAATTTATTCATACATTAAATGTTTCTTAAAGGTGGGATGTTTTAACTCTAACTACCATACTACGAGGCAAGTAATTAGTTCAAGACTTTGCTGACAGAGCTTTAGAGAGATAATGAGCTGACTGTATTACTCAGATAATGAGTAGGAATAATTTCTTTTCTACCTACTCTGGACTTTAGACACTCCAGACATAGAATTCTGCTAGCATTTAGGGGAGTTGCTAGCTGTATATCACGCATTTCTGTTGGAAGATGCAAAGAGGATGCTTTCTTGGTGAGGTGTCCAGGAGAAATGATTTACAACCAATCCTCATACCCAGCCAGGTGAAACGGTGGTATCTGAGGTTTGTAAAAGCACAGCAAGCTAGATTAGTCAACATGCCATGCTTAATCTCCTGTATGTCTGATTTCAAATGGAAATGTCACCTTACCAACAGCACAATGCTCCTGTGCTGAAAGCAGCAGCACATAGGTGCCAAACAGACACTTGAAGAGAATTGTATAAAATGGGGTCTTTTTGTCCAATCAGAACCCCTGCTGCCCCGGAGAGACAAAGCCAAAGCCCACTAAATGGAGAAAACACAGCAACACAGACTGTCCTCACCATTATCAAGGCCATTAACAAGATGCAAAAAGCACAACTTCTAACCACATTCATAAATAGTAAACTAGCCTCCGAGAAGGCCGTAGAAATGCAGTCTCCTGAGTAACTTGATGTTTGTTAATTTAATTTGATTGGAAGGAGAAGTATGCAAACATAAAACATTGATCACCATTTCCGGGATGATTTATGTCTCAGATGAGGAATTTTTTTTCACTTTGGTTGTCTTCTGATACTTGCTTCCTTCTTGATCATTAAGGAAGATGGGTCCATACACCTTCCACATGTCAATAGTAATTAATCCTGATATGATAACTTTTATTTGTACAGCTTGAATCCATGGGTATTCTTGTTCATGGGTTGGTGCATCTGGAATTTGTGATAAAGTTCATTGAGAACCAGTCCCTTGGGTCAAATAGTCTTATCCAAGGACTGTGTCAGGTGCCCAAGTTATAAGTCTCCTCCAAATGATATATGAATGGGATTTTTAATAAAAATAATTTCTTTTATTAGAATGATTAGAAAACAGTCAACAGTTTGTAAAATAAAAGGCTGAAACAGTATGTGATTACTGGTCATCAGAATGGGATTTGAGTCATATCAGTGACTTTTGAGTATTGTGACATTCTTGGTTTCCTGAAAGGCCAAAGGAAAATCACATAAATTTGTCTCCAGGATACTTAAATCTGATAAGATTATTGCATAACCATGTCTCCTGGATGGAGAGGCCTGGTGGCACTCAGAGGAAGGATAGCAGGCTACCAAGAAGAGACTTGATACCCTATGAGCATATACAGGGGGAGGAGGTCCCCCTCATTCACATTCATAGGGGAGGGGAGTAAGGGGAAAATGGGAGGGAGGGAGGAATGGGAGGATACAAGGGATGGGATAACAATTGAGATGTAATATGAATAAATTAATAAAATATATTTAAAAAGGTTATTACATAACAGGAGGCTTCAATAATGAGCAAAGACATACCAGTCTGTGATACATATTGCTGGGCTTTCTCTTAGATGATCAGGCCAAATATGCTGTCAATCACCTAGACAGAACAAAATCCTTCAGGAAAAGTTGCCTGTTTCAGAGCTTTTAGAAAATGGTATACAGCCTGTGTGATTGTAGGCACGATCAGCTGTCTGTTTGCCCATCTTCTGCTCTCATCCATTGAGAGGGCATCCCAGTTCTCAATAAAATTTGTCTTCTATTGTGTACATTGTGTCTCCTCTGAAACCTTATGATGGCTATAGTAACCACTGCGGAAGCAAGGGAAATCTAGACTGGGACCTTGGTGACAGCATTGACAATCACAATTTCCTGACTGACACGTTAGCTCTCATACTGTGTTCTAGTGGAGGGAATAATTTCCCACAAAAGTGACAGAGATCCTGTTCTAACATATTGAGAACACATGACTTTGGTAGAAAGCTCAATTTTTGAATAATCTATGGGCTTCAGCATTTTGGGGAAGTAAAGACTCAAACTAGAACCAATCTATTCAGGGAATAACAATTCTATCTATGTGTTGGATGTACATATCAATAACATGAGCTGAAAATCAGGAAACATAGTAGAGAAAAGCTCAAGTGGTCACTGGTTTCATTAAAAAACAATTATCAGAAAATATCTCACCACTAACTCTAACAGAGAAACAAAGACATTAAATAAAGCTATCAAAAGAATAAGGCTATCATCTAAAAAGAATTGTTTGGGCATAATTTTTAAAATAACTAACTCCAAAAATATAATTTCTCATTTTAACTCTTCTGAAAGGCATGTTTCCGATGGAAACATTCAAATCCATGTGTTCTGGAAGCATATTGCTAAGCCTGTACAAATTGAGTCTTACCTCTTAAAACATATGGGAAGATTGTGAACCTACTGTGTGCACCCTTTGGTTTCTCCAGTTGCAGCCACTGGATCAGGCATGCCTTTTTGAGATTTCCTCCTGTGATCTTCTGTAGAGGTTTCTCCTGCTATGATGAGCTTGTTCTTTCCAAAAAAGGGGTTTTGAAACAGACCTAATAGGCAAATGGAGCTATTGGATAGTTGGCAACATATAATTTATTTGGTGCATCTGATGCTTTGATAATTAATAAACTAGCTCTGAATAAACTCCAGAATGGATTTTTAATCAAATTTTGAGTTACATCAACCTTTGTCCTAATAAGTAGTTTTATGGATCTTTCGAAAGACAGTATTCACCAAGAACCATATGTCAGCCTGTTTGTTAAACTTCACTTACCAGAAAATTATTCAATATAGCAGGAAACCAATAGTAATTGAGCTGAGAGTGTCAAATTTGTGCTTCCAACCTCCCCTTATTCTAGAACTAGTGATTTCTCAGTCAAGGGTGAAGCCCAACCCCTGCATTATTGTACATTACCCAAGAGACAAGCATTGGAATGCAACATCTTGCATGCTTGTGGCTACTAAACCAGAATCTGAATCAAAGGAAGTATTTATCAGCATGTCAGGTTGATGCTCAGTGGGGAATCACTCATGATGGTAAATTTTGTGTTCCATAAGAAAAAATATTGAACATTTTTTACTTCTCAGGAAACCGGGCTTACTCTCTGTTGAAAATCAGTGAGAAAAATATTGCTGCTTCAAAATAATAGGTAGGAAGTGAAACACTGTAATAACACACTTAAAATATTTATGCGTTAAAATCTAAAGTGGTCTGTAAAAAGAAATGCAATTAAAATATTCTAAACCACACATACTGAGTGGTAGTAGTCTCAAAGTGACAGGCACATTACAGCATTTTTCACATCAATACGCTCAAATGATTACCACGCAGAAAGTCTAGAACTGCTGATTTCTACACCAATACACTGAGTTTCCAAAGGAGGATGCTCATGTGCCTCTGACAACTGCTGATTTGTACACCAATATACTGAGTTTCCAAAGGAGGATGCTCATGTGCCTCTGAGAACTGGTGTGTTTCAGGACCTGTGGTACCTGCTATGGCTCCCTGCCAAGTTCTGGACCACTTACTGTCTCTGTTGCACTCATTTCTCAGAGAATTGCCTGACACTGAAATGGCTGACACCCTGAAATTTCTGGTGGCTCAACCCCAGGAGTAGGGTAAAAGTCTTACCTCACGATCTTCCTTTTAGTATATATGCTCCATTCTACAGTTAGGCAGGAACATGGGACTGGGCTGAGGAGAAGAACTTCCAAACCCTTCAGAAACCTCTCTCATACTACTACTGAACTAAGTAAAAACGAAACGACAACAGAACTACAAACTAATATCCCTGATGAACACAGATGCAAAACTTCTCAGGAAAATAATTGCAAACCAAATACAGCTACAATAGACTCCAGAATTACACTTTAAACCTTACAGAATTAATCAACAAGTTGAACAAAGTGACAGGATATAAACTCAGCTTACAAAAATCAATAACCTTTCAATACAAAAGCCATAATGGGAATAAATATCATGGGAACACTCTCATTTACAACGTCCTCAAAGAAAAGAAAATACGCAGGAATTAACTTAAGCAAAAAAGCCAAAGACCTCTACAATGAAGACTAAATCTCCAGGGAATGAAGTTAAGGAAGACACTAGAAGATAGAAAGCTCTCCCATGCTCATGGGTTGGTAGAATTAATATTGTAAAAATGATCATTCTGCCAAAATCACTGTACACATTTAGTGCAATCAAGTCTCAGGACCTTCTTCACACACAAATGTTGAACAGGGTATTTTTCATCGCCTTGCAATCCACGTTGCAGCCTGGTAGCACCCCTGTCTAAAGTTTGTGGGCACATTTCTCTCTTTATAACTATGTGCTACTTTTTCCCCTTTAAAATACCTTTCTCTTTCATGGGCCAGTAAATAACTTTTGATTCTCACTTTCTATCAGGGATCCAGAGCATAATTCCTAAATCAGCCAGTACTGCTGAGATATACATTTGCATTTTAAAAACTGGCATGCTTTAAATTGTTAATTTAATTAATTTTATTTATTTATTTATTTATTTATTTATTGGTTTTTCAAGACAAGGTTTCTCTGTGTAGCCTTGGCTGTGTTTATTTTAAATCCTGGCACCAGTTCCTCCCCGCTCTACCTTCCTCCCAGCCCCCAACCCTATGCCCAATACACTCTTCCTCTTCCTCTGTTTTTCTTCAGAAAAGGGCTACTTCTATGGATATGAAACAGCCATGGCATATCAAGTTTCAGGAAGACTAGGAATCTTCTGTTGTATTAAGGTTAGATAAGGCAATCCAGTAGGGGGAAAGAGTCTCAAAGGCAGAGAACAGAGTCAGAGACAGCCCCTGCTCTCACTGTTAGAAGTCCCTCACGAACACCAAACTAAATATATGTGCGGCAGGGGGTGGGGGTGGGGGTGGGGGGGCTAGGTCAGTCCCATGTAGGCTCCCTGGTTCTTACATAAACTCACATATTTTCTTCCCTATAAATACAGTGACTTATGTGTAAAAATTTTGGTTTGTTAAATGTGCAAGTACAAAGAAAAATATTAAAATAGTAAAGCAATTCTAATAACGTGGCTATAGCTGTTGTCTTATGTATTCTTATATTCTTCTTGGTATATGTGCAACTTTGAAAGAAAGTTGTGTCATACTATATACTTAACTTTTATATCTGTTCATTATACCTAATTGTATCATGATTTTTTAAATTTCTTGTTATATCCAAATTGTATTCTGAAATGCCAAGGATGTAAGCTAGAACCACAAACAAGCTCCCTGTCCTCCTGCGCAGGCCTTGGAACATTTATGCCATGGTCTCTTGTGGCTTCCATCTCAACCAATAATGGGTACAACCAATAATCAGAAATTATTAACAAAATTGTAATTCTACCATCACATTTTTAAAGTTCTACCATTCATTTTGCATAGTCCTATATTGCGTCTCAGATCAATCTGCTAATTTAATCTTCATAACTATTAAATGTGCCATTTCCTCCCTCATTTTTACCAATGAGGACACTGGACAAGCAGATACTATGTGTCTTGCCACGGTCATGCTAACTTGATTGAGACTCTCAGCCTCTGATGACTCGCAATAAAGGGAAAAGGAGAGGAGGGCTCTATTCAGGTAGCAAACTGTCTCTGCCATCTTCTCATTTGGAAAGCTACTAACCTGCACTCCTGGCATACGCAGGTGATCAATTTTATTCCTTCTCCACTCTTTGATGGGGTTGAAGACCAGATAGTTCAGTTTTACAATTAAGCTTTGTTGTTTAGGGGTTAAGATGTTTTTAGTCTAGATAGATGTTTTAAGTTGATAGAGATGAGATATGATAGATACTGATTTACATTCAGAATTTTGCATGCACCAAGGAAAGATGTTTTCTTCAAGGCTGCCAAATACAAATTGGCAAAATATTTATACGATTCCTGACTGTGTCATGGTTCTTCTTGCTGTAGGTAGTTTATTGTATATATGTGTAATGATATAAATGTGTATGTAAAAGTTTTTAAAAAATGTAATAAAAAATGAAAGTAAAAGAAAGGGTAAAGAAGTGAACATCTGCTTTCCAGATATTTTGTTCTTTACTCTTACTTCAGAAGCAGATATGTGTGGTTTAAGACCATTTCTCTTTTTTTACAGTGACAATCTGCATCTGTTTTCTTTCTGGAACCCAAGTCACCTTTCCTAGTACAAAACATACACTTAATGCATAGTTATGGGACCAATGAAAGATCTCAGTAGCTTTAATGGCTTCTTGGTCTTCATTACTTTTCTTGTATTCACTACTTATTCACCTTTTATTTTCAACTGCTTTGGAGAATTACTGAAAAGTGTCTGGAGTTTTTTCACTGTAAGGAGAAATGTCAGGGCCAATATGCTGACAAATGGAAAAGGGGAGAGTATGTATTTGACCATCTGGGGTGGGTGAACACAGGGTACCATTCCCATTACATCCTCACTGGGGTGGTGAATGCAGAGTACC
>OU015745.1:106257706-106271987 GCA_907169655.1 Acomys percivali | reverse complement strand
AGAGAGAGAGAGAGAGAGAGAGAGAGAGAGAGAGAGAGAGAGAGAATCATTACCTCTCATGTTTTCAAGGCATTACATCACATTTTCTAGAGTCATCTACTAATGGTAAATGTTTATTGATCATTTTTCTTCATCTACAGAAGCATTTTAAGCATTATTCTCCTTTCTTCAGGCAAGAAATTAGGAATTATTAAGTCTGTAATGCTAGCATCTTGGAGGGTCAGAAAAGAGAGTTAGCAGTTCAATGTCATCGTCAAATGCATAATGAGCTGAAGGCCAGTTAAGCATTTATAAGTTATTCCTTTGTCAATAATTTAGTGATATTTCCTAGGAGCAGAGATGGTCAACACATGTGATTGACCTGTCATTTTAACTCAGAGTTCTTTCTAGCACTAAGAGTATAAAAGAAATAGTTTTCTTTGTGTGTGTGTGTGTGTGGGTGGATTTAGTCCTATTACTTCCATTGGTCTCTTTGAAAATACTAAATAAACACAGGCTTTAATTAAACCATGTGATTTCTATTCACAAGCAACCTTAAGCCACAATTCAAATGTTATATTTGCTATTTTAAAAATGTTTCACTGTAGGAGCCCTGAATCATCCAGAAGGCAGTCATTCTGCCTTTGTTTTATGGTACCATGAAAGCATACTTCATGTTTCATCTCATTTGTACCTTAGATATAAATTTAAGTCTGAGTATTGAGACATAACTCAGAGGAAGTGGTGCTATGTGGTTCTAGGTTAATGTGATTCATTTATATAGCTTTCTGGTCCTGTAACTTCATTCAAGTATGGGATTGAGTTATAATATATGACCCAAGGATCAGATGGGCAGAGTATTCTTATATGGTCACTTTTAATATCATTTTCCTTGCCAGCCTGTTAGATAATGCAACAGAGTGTTAACGATTATAATCTTAGATAAAATCCTCAATGTGATCATTTTCTGATGCTGACTGAAGGAATGGTGACAGAGAGGTATTTGTTGTGAATTAGTGATCACAGATGGAGTACAGTAAAGTGGACATTGATAAAAGGTCATGTTAGTTTAGGCTAGGAAAAGGCTCTGATGGTATATTTTGCCAATCAGGCCAGGAGGAATATTTAACCTGTCATGTTATCCTTGTGATATTGGGAAGTTTATCAGATTTCAGATTTTTTTCCCAAAGTATGATGTGATAGAGACTGGAAATGTATGTCTTTGATATTCAAATGTAACTTTTACCAACTACCTGAAATAAATGTATCACCCATAAGGCCATATGTTTTTTTGTACAATGATAATTTTAAGGTTGAGCATGTAGCTGCATGAGAACATGATTTTACTTACTGTAAGCAACTTCAAAGCGTTCAGCCAACTTCTACCCCAAAATTAACTTTGACCCTTAAGTCACTTCTTGTCATAAAAGTGTGTAAGTATAATCACGTCATCAATGGATGTATAAAAACACCATATGTTCATCTCTATACTCACATTCTGCTGAGAAATGTGAGCTTTAAAATCACCAATAGCATGTGCTAAGATTTTTAGAGCGAAGAGTAGATTTTTTTTCATTTAATGGTCTAATATGATGCTGATGCATCTGTGAAGGATGCCAGCTCCCTCATTCAGGAGAAGAGCCAATCATGTCAGATGACACAAAGCACATGGTTACACATCATGGGTTTCCCAGTCGAATCCACATCTCTACACATTTAATAAAGTCACAGTGGTTGTAGTGGGGCCACAGACGTTAGTACACCAGAGCTTGTCCCCTCTCGATCCACTGCTTAGCTGACAACTACTCATAGCTGTGTGTCTAGATCAACACCCCAAATACAAGGGATTATTGGAATGTTGCAATTGGAAGCAATTGAAAGGTGAGTTTGGATTCATGTGTGTGTGTTTCACAACTTTAATAGCATATTCTAAGTATTCTGTTCAAATTGAAACCACTGTATTCAGTTACAAATGTGTTATCGGGTAAGGCTGAGCACACTCTACATGGCTGGTCACTGAGGACAAGGCAGTCCTGGCTATCAGAGACCCAAACCACACACTCGGATATCCCACACCCCAACTGGTCACTAAACCCAGGTGTGGGCCTGGTATGCACAGTGCAAGCTGAAGCTGTGCTCTACAGGCCAGAGATTCCTAGTGAGCGAGGACTTCTGCACCCATGGCTTCAGCCAGCACCCTCCAGCAGCGACAATAACATGTGGTCTGGGTGACACAGAACTGCTGCTGGTGACAGGAAGCAACAGGGCTTCCTCCACAGGCCTCACTACACTTGATGTTACAGCCTCCTCATCAAGTCAGCAACATGGTCTCATAAGTGGGAGGAAGACAGTGAAGTTCAAAGCCCACCCCCAAGAAGGCCTGAATAAATAAGGACAAGGGTGAACCCGACAGCTCTGGCCTCAGAGGTGTGCGCCACAACCCACCCACCCCTAAAAGCAAAACGCAAGGAAAAAAAAAAAAGCTCTAAAGGCGAGCACAGCCTCCTCTACAGTGCTTGGGAGATGACTAGGGCACAGCAGCTGCAGTAGCTTCTCACACAGTTCGGTAGCTGGAAACCATGGGACCTCTTCAGTAGTGGAGGGCTTCGTGCACAGAATCACCAGGCTCTGCCAAGCCCAGGCACAATCCCAGCACAAACAAGGCCAAGTGGTCTTCAGGGACTAAGGCGACAGGGTGCTGCAACTAAATCTCCTATTCTCAACTGCAGACCAGTCTCCACTGTACAAGTTAAGCAAAGTAAGAAGGGAAGGGAGAGAGGGATCATGCACTTGGAAATTGTTAGATGTCACAGCACTGTCAACAAAATTCTGTTTTGGCAGGGACTGAGGCCCCCGCCTGCGGCCTGGGGTCCTGACAGCGGTCCACAAGGCAGCTTCCCAGGCTTGCTGCTTCTCACTGGTGCTTGCGCTCCGCTGGTTGGCTGGGTTCTTTCTAGAAATGTATGAACGATTAACACAAAAAAATTACACCTTAGGGACAATATCATCAACAGCAGCATCTTCTCCCTCCTCATAACCTTCCAATTCTTCTTCTTCGCCTTCCTCAAAATCATCATCAACCTCTATGGCCTCTCCACTAAAGTAGGGGAAAGCCCATGGCACGATGCGCTCACGAAAAAAAAAAAAAGTGCCCAATTTCAAAGTCAGAGGCTAAGGTGAACTCGGAATCTTCATCCAGAGATTTCTCCACCTCCAGAAACTTTCAGGGGCCTGAAGAAGTTGAAGAAAGACTCAGTGGGCACTTGCTTGGTGATGGTTTGCATGACACCCCGGCCCTTGTGCTTTTGATTTTCTTGATGGTTTTGACTGTGACATTTTTTCCCTTTCTTCCAGTCTATTGTACACCCATCACAGCTCATAATTTCAGGACCTTCAAAGGAAAATGGATCGGCCTTGTCTGGCTCTGACTTCATCTTGTATGTTTTCGTCAGGACAGGATTGGTGAAGAAGTCGTTGAGTTCAAAGTGAAACCCCAGCACGGAAGACACAGGCTGTCCAGGGTCTGAAAACTTCACTTTGATATCCTGCAGGGGTTTCGAGATCGGCTCATCGTATTCCTGCACCGGCTTACTAAGCATGCCCACTTTTCTGACGATGGTAAGCCAGAACTCGGTGACGCCTTTGGGGTTTAGCTCTTCCACTGTTGCTGCTTTTTCTCAGTGATGACTACTTTATTCTTCATATCTCCGGCCAGCTTGCCATCTTCCTCGTTATCACTGTGCCACGCTGACTCTGCATCTGTGGGCTCCACGTCACCAGTGATAAATTCTCTTCTCTTGTCAAATAGAGGCTGGTACAGGGCTGCATGCTTCCCCTCCAGGGCATGAACTTCCTCACAGAACTTAGCTTCTATATGCGCACACCTCACCTGTAGCTGCTTTGGAGCGCTGATTCTTCTGTTGACAGCTTTGGGTTAAGTTTCTACGTAGCTAGAAGGAGTGTGAGAGACGTTGTTGAGACGTTCCTGCAAAGCTGCCAGTACTCGTGGGCTCTGCATCACCTGGTCTGTGAGTTTTTCTGTATTGCTGGCATGTTTAGTAGCTTCCACAGGATCTGCAGGTCCTCCATCTGAAAGACTGTTTTCTGCCATCTGAACGCCTTTGTCCCCTTGTGCCTCCTGTGGCAGTGGCGCCTGTGCTAAGCTCACTCCTGGGCTGCCGAGTTTGGACTCTTAAAATGGGTAGGCATCTCAGATAATAAGATAATACTATACGCCAGGACTATACTAAACCCCTCTCCAAACAAAATGCACAAAAAGTTATTTTCCTTTTGAGAAGAAAGGGCTTTTGGTATGCTGATAGGTATTTCCTTCCCTAGCTCATTTTAAACAGGCTGAAGAGCTCAAATTTTACTAGAGTTGTGTGTGGGTGACTGTTTGTGTACCTGTGTATCTGTATATCTGTGTATGTCAGTATGTCAGTATGTCAGTATGTATGTATGTATGTATGTATGTATGTATGTATGTATGTCCGTGTTTGTGTCTATACATTATATATTTATGCTTCTGTAGGTGTGTAAAAAAATTATGGGGTTTACTTTCAAATCTTGAATCATATAGCTAAAAACATGAATTCATACTGTACACTATACTTGCTGGAAGTTTTATGAAGTATTTCAAAGGGTTCTTGAAGTCGAGGCTACATGGGTTTATTTTATTTGCTGACCCTTATGAAAACCTTCTTCACTCCAAAAGCAGAGAGGAAATAATTTACAGGTATTGAGGGTCTATGGTTTAATTTCTTTTCCCTTTTATGTTATATCCAAACAGCTGCAATAGTGTTATTCACTTCCTACTCCCTCCTTTGATACTTCTCTTACCAAGATGTAGAACGGCTATGTTCCTTTGCTTGGAAACCTATAGCATTTGTAACTATAGCAGAATGATGTGATGTGACTTTAGGCTTGTATGAAATATGCTGAGGCTTCTTCTCTGTCTTGTGGAAACTCACACTCAAAACATGGTGGTGTTCTGAAAAACAAGCTGAGATTCCAGAAAGCTGAGAACACAGCAAAGCTCCTGTGTATGAGCAGCAGCCAGTGCCTTGTTACCAGCTCTGGGAGTGCACGATTTTGGAGGGTGGCTTTCTAGCTCCAGATGAGCTGTGGCTGTATGAACCAACATTGGGCTGGTTCACAGATTTGTGAACAAAATGCATGATTGATTTTATACTTTTAAATTTTGGAGAGCTTGGTCAAATTTCAAAGGTTAATAGTACTGGGGCGGGGGTCAGATGTAAGCTTATATGGATTTAAATTTGACAGTGTTTTCCTTTCCTTTGCAATTGGAGTGGAAGAAACTATGATCTGTAGGTTAAGCCAACCATAAGACCCACTTTCTAGAGTCCAGAGATAAACATGTTTATTTGCTTTGCTGTGGTTGTTGTGTCTTGTTGGTGATCAGGGGTCTCATGTACCCCGAGGTAGCCTCAGACTGTTTGTCTGTCTATCTATCTATCTATCTATCTATCTATCTATCTATCTATCTATCTATCATTTACCTACCTACCTACCTACATCATTTATTGATCTAATGGGGCTAGACACTGCATGCCATTGTATGTCTATGGAGGTAAGAGACAACTTATGTTTCAGTTGTCACTTTCTACCATATGGATCATGGGAATCTATAACAGGTTATCAGAATTGACTATTGAAATAGAACTATAGATTGTTAAAACAGGATATGAAAAATGTTAACACTTTTTTCCTCAGGTGACTGAACTGATTAACTTGCAAGACACTAGACTGAAGCCAATAACCATGGCAGAAGTGTATTTAACAGCAGTCCTATTCATGACTTCACTGTGCCATAAAACCACAATGGCCCTTTTAAAGTCCATGTTCTCAAGATTTTTCTTCTAGTGAACATGTCTTTGCATTTTATCTGTGGTGTCTCCAGTGTCAGATTCAACAATCACAAATATCCAAACTTCACTAGTGTAAGATAAAAAACTAAACACCAAAACAGTGTTGGATGTTGACAGGCACTTGGATCTTTGAATCCTGTTTATTTTCTGCACCGAACCAGCAGGTGCGAGTGAAGTTGTCAAGGCAAGCAGGAGAGGGGAAGTGCCCCTGCCCCTCACTGTGGGTGGAAAGAGTCATTCATCTGTGCTTGTCACATCTAGGCTGTGGATTTGTGTGTTTGTATTAGTGTGAATTGGGGGTGTCTGTGTGTGAGGCTGCACATACATGTGTGTGAGGGTACTCATGTGTGGACTGTGTGTGCAGAGTCTCTAGACCAACCTTAAGCACTGTTTCCCAGGGGCCATCCACCTTGTGTTTTGAGAGAGCCCCTCACTGGCCTGGATGTTGACAAGTAGGCTAGGCTAGGCTAGCCATCAGTCCTCAGTGATCTCTGTCTTTCTTTCTTTCTTCTTTCTCAGCAATAGGATTGCAGCCATATTCACATGCCTGACTTAAAAAAAAAACACACAGAGTTAATTCACTTCATTTTTTTTTTGTATTAAATCCCTTATATGGTAGCCACAGTTGGAACCTGGGTCTTCTGAAGAGAGACTCTGGTGTGGGTTTTTGCAAGATGATAGGTGAGTTCCTGATAAGGAGATTTGGTGAACACAGTTTCTTTCCAGAGGTCAGGTGTCAAGTAGCTGTAGGTCTTGGAGATGGCATCAAAAGTGGCCATGGCCCAGGGTGGCAGTACAGACCCTGGCTGATGTGTAGTAGTCATCAATACTGGTCATCATCAGTAGCTTCTTGAGCATAGGATCAGAGACAATACCAGTGCCTCTGGGAGCAGGGATGAAACACACCGAAACAGAGCCACAGTGGCCTGTCACCTTGCATGGAACAGTGTGTGGCTTGCCAATCTTGTTCCCTCAGTAGCCTCTCCGCACAGGGACGATGGAAAGCTTGGCCAAGATGATGACCCCTCGGATAGTAGTGGCTACCTCCTTGGAGCACTTGATACCAAGATCAATGTGACCATTGTAGTCCCCAATAGCAACAAAAGCCTTCAACCTGGTTCACTGGCCAGCCTGTGTCTGCTTTTGCACTGGCATGACCTTGAGAACCTCATCCTTTAAGGATGTGCCTAGGAAAAAGTCAATAATCTCGGATTCCTTAGTGGACAAGGAGAACAGATAAATCTCCTCCAAGGACTTGATCTTCATGTCCTTAACCAGGTGGCCCAGCTTGGTGACAGGGATCCACTCCTTGTCTTCGGTTTTACCTCCACAAGCCCATGGCCTCGACCATGGCTTCCACCTCAGTCATGACCTCTGTTCCTAAGACCGTTGTCAAATCCTCTGCAGAAGCCACAGCGGCCTCCTAATCCTGGGTGCCTCCTCAGAGCCCTCCTGCTGCACCAGCATCATCCACCACTTGCTGTTTTCGAGAGGACGAAGCAGCCACATGCCTGACTTTTAAATGCTGGGTTCTAGGGATCAAACACCTCTTCATGTTTGTGAGGCCAGGACTTTACGGACTGAGTTATTTCACCAGCTATATTTGTTATTATTATTTTTAACTTTTGATAAACTACTAGTGTTTAAAAGCTAGACTTTTGATTCTGTAAACAATATAATTAGAACTTTTTTTTCCCACTTAGTCTATCATTCACTTTGCAACAATGGAAAAATCATAACTATCAGAGAGAGGAAATCACGGTCGTAATTGGCGTGCCTTGCAGTATTACCCTTTACTGCAGTTATTAGTGACAACAGCGTGGTGTAGGCTTTGTAGAGCTACATCTAAGCTGTTGGTAGGTAGGTTGGAAATTGCTGCAGAGCCTTAATTGTTGAAATAAGGCTTCAGAAGCAGGTGGAGTTGATGTAATGACATAAAGAAGCAAAAACAAGTAACAACCTTCCAACGGGTCGACGTAATTGTTACAAATTGAAGAACGTCTCACAGCTCCCGTAAGGTCTGTGAGAACTGTGTTGTTTCCCATTATGTTTTTATAGAGCTTCTGTAATGTTGGTTCATAAAAATGTGTGTCTGCAGAAATTATCTGTGGAAGTTAGAGGTAGAAAAGACCTGCGAGGGCATCTATTTCACTTACAAACCATCAATAACTGATGTAAGGCATGACTATAATGCAGCACTAAGGTTACACATTTAAACACAGAAGTCAGGAAATGAGGAAAAAAAACCCAAGGATCTCACAATAATATCAAATACTCATGGTGCACAGATAAAATATTTTTGATAGCTAATTATACTGCTAAGTGTTGTACTTCAGAACAAAACACATGAAATATGAGCAAGCTATTATTCGCCTGAAACACTTCCATTTCCTGGCTTATTTTGTTTAAATTGGTCACTTTAAAAATTTCATTGACATAGATTTTTATTTTCATTTCCTTCCTAAAATGCTGTGTCTTTATCACCGATGTTATTAACAGTGTCAGGGGCCGCCCTTGGCCACTGGTATAGCTTTCTGCAGAAGTTATTTCAAGACAGGACTGGTAAAATTGGCCTAAATCATACCCTGGTCCTCAGGATGTGATCACCTAGGTCTCTGAGCATGTCTCGCTGATGTGATTAAACCCTTTCACTGAATGCAGTGCTATCTTCTTTAAACAGTCTCTATGTTTCTAAATCTTACAAAATAGAAATGGGATGGTGTAGTGATATGACCACAACAGATGAGTTTTTTACTTGAGGAAGATTGCTGGGAGGATAGATTTTTTTTCCTTTTTAAAAATTGCTTTTGGTAAGTACAGTAGGAAAGACAGGGCTTGAGAGACTATAATGAGTGTAGGTTCCCCACAGTCAGCCTGAAAGCATTCCCAAACAAAAAGCCTTGGCTCCCGTTCTGCCAAACTGTGATGGTGGATGACGTGACAAACTGGCCAATTAGAATTGACTGTAAATGAGGAAGGGGCGAGGTGCAGGCTATCCTGATGAGACCTGATAGGCTGTGGTCAGATAGTGGGGAAGGAGGGTCCTCTCTGTCAAAGGTCTAGGGGAGGAGAATAGGACCGAAGAGGGAGGAATTCGTTTTGGTTGTTTGCATGCCCAGTTGGGGTAATAATTAGGATGTAATGTGAATAAAGTATAATAATGATAATGATGATGATGATGATGATGATGATGATGATGATGATGATGATGATAATAATAATAATAATAATAATAATAATAATAATAATAATAAAGACAGCACACACATACACAAAAAGGTTTACCTAGGCATAACATATAAATAAATAAAATCATATCACATGATTGTGGTTTTCACTTAAAAAAAAAAGAATTTATCTTAGTAAAAGGCAAAAGATTTATACAATCTGAAGACCATGTCCCCTTGATGGAGAGGCCCAGTGGCACTCAGGGAAGGGATAGCAGGCTACCAAGAAGACACTTTATACCCTATGATCATATACAGGGGGAGGAGATCCCCCTCAGTCACAGTCATAGGGGAGGGGAATAGGGTGAAAGTGGGAGGGAGGAAGGAATGGGAGGATAGAAGGGATGGGATAACAATTGAGATGTAATATGAATGAATTAACAAATAAATTAAAAAAATAATTGACTGTAACTTAATACCTCAGGGGGTGTTATCCTGTTAATCTAACCCAAGCCAAACCAATCGGGATGACTTTCATTTGCATGGTGGGAATTGCAAAATAGAAAGCTGTGTGCAGAATGGCTCATCTTACCCAGTTGTCATAAATTGGAGATCATCATAGCCCATGAGTTTTACACAGGCACTTCTTCTCTACTGGCAGGCCCACTTGTACTTTACAGTCTATTATGGCCTGCAGTGTGACCTCTTTGACCAACCCCTACACAATGAGGATATTTAGGAAGGAGAGCATAGAAAAACATTTAAATAAAAAAACAGAAAAGTCACGAATGGTATAGTGAACAGACATGTAAAAGTTCCTTAGTTGTGAGGATAAACATTGAGCATAAATTTAAATTTGAATTTAAATCCTTTCATCCTTCCCTTTCTTTCCTTTCTCCCTCCCTCTCTCCCTCCCTACCTCCTTCTTTCTTTAGGGATTGAACTCAGAGCGTCACGCATGGTAAGCATGCGCCCCACCACTAAACTGCACCTAGACCATGAGTTTTCTCTAGTCAAGTCATCTTTCTATCTACGGATACTTCAGTTAGCCCTATACATGATCAGCTTTACAACAAAGGTAAGCATATAAAAATCCCCTGTGAATAATGATTTAACTTGTTTCAGATATTTACTCAGAGGTAAATTAAGGATTTTGCCAATCCTGTCTCGTTCCTAGATTATATGAGAGGGGAGGTCTACACTTGATCTTAGCAAAAGCCTGGGAATGAGCTTTGCTAATATTTTGAGAATCCTCTACTGTTTGACATAACGGCTCTGCTAACCTGGACTCCTGCCTACCTAAAGAATGCATTTCTGCTGACAGCTTCACTCTAGCCTTATTAGCTTGTGTTGTTTTCAGCCACCAAATTTGGGCTCATCTGTTAAAATAACAATGTCACATTACTTTGTCTATGATGACACCATCTATTGTAAGACACAGAGATCGCTTCTTAAGGCATTTCTGTTACAAAATGCAAATATTTGCTTCAGAAATTAACAGCAGCTTATGTTAAAGCAATTCTACGTGCCCATCTCATTTCCAACTGTATTCAAACCCGAGGCCTGCTTTCTTAAAGGTCTGAGTCCAGCGATTCCTCAGATAGTCCTCAGAGCACCAGAAATTAGAGTTGACTCTTGACATCTTTTTAATAATATATGCTCATGACTTCCTTACAGGTAGATATCACTAGTTGTTTTGTTTGCATTTCCTACTTGTTAATTCATAGCTCCATTCTCTTAATTGAATAACATGTTGCTGGAAGTTTAATAGCTTCTCTTGAAAACCTACTAGAGGCATTTGTCAGGCAGCTGTTGGAGCCTGGTGGCAGTCTTTCATGATGCCTGAATCAGCCATGCTATGCTTCAGTACCTTTAAAAGTCTGATGATTTATTGTGAAACATTGGCAACATCTTCTGCTGCTAATTGCATTACCTGGACATGGCAGTCTTCTGAATATGCAGGCTCCCTCATAAGCCTCATAGTGTAATCTGTTTTGAAGACATTTAAGCGACAATTAGAGATCCATATTTCAGAGTAAATTAAATTGTATGTGATGCTACCAGTGCGAAGAACTCAAATGGGTTAGAAAACAACACACTTTTTATGCAGAATAATTCTCTAACCACGGGACCAAAGGAATAATAATGACAAAAACTGCAAGCAGGATAAAACTGGATGGTACCTTCTTCCTATGCATGTCAGATTAAAAGACAGCTTGATATTGATGGAAAAACATATTGATTTTGAGAGACACAAACAGTGAAAAGATTTATCATTGATGTGAAGAAATTACAATAATAATATGAATAGAAGCTAATACAGCACAGTTGAGACACAGAGTCTGAGAGAAGGTAATAAACTCCTCTGGGACTACAACAGTGTAGCGTGTGGGAGATACTGAATTCAGAGATAGTGGTGCTGACTGAAGCATGTATTTCTCACCACTGCATCCCTTCCATGCTTCCCACCACTGCATCCCCTCCATATTTCCCACCACTGCATCCCCTCCATGCTTCCCACCACTGTATCCCCTCCATATTTCCCACCACTGCATCCCCTCCATGCCTCCCACCACTGCATCCTGTCATACTTCCCACCACTGCATCCCCCCATGCCTCCCACCACTGCATGCCCTCCATGCCTCCCACCACTGCATCCCCTCCATGCCTCCCACCACTGCATCCCGTCATACTTCCCACCACTGTATCCCCTCCATGCCTCCCACCACTGCATGCCCTCCATGCCTCCCACCACTGCATCCCCTCCATGCTTCCCACCACTGCATCCCCTCCATGCCTCCCACCACTGCATGCCCTCCATGCCTCCCACCACTGCATCCCCTCCTTCTCACCACTGCATCCCCTTCATAATTCTCATCATTGCAACACCTCTGTTACTTATACTCACCTTTTTATGGTCTTCTAGCTTGGCACTGTCTTTCAAGTCTCTGTTTCTATGCCTGCCAAGTTTTCTAAGCACAGCAGGTAAGAGAATGAGCTCTAAGTTACCTCTGATTAGTGCTGAGTATGATGCTTCCAAGTGAAAACATTTATTTGTCCTAAATTGGGGTAAAGTGAGTGATGATTGCTCTTTAGAAATGTTTCCTGCACCATTGAGTTAATGCAAAAGATCACATTCACAGTCAAGGAGGATGTGTTTATCTGAATACACCCACATATATTTTATACACACATACATGTGCAGATTCAGCAGCAGCAGCAGCAGCAGCAGCAGCAGCAGCAGAAAGGTTTAATTCCATTTAAATAGCAGCTTTGATTTTTAAAAAGTTGAAAATTAGTAAAAATAAATCTCAAAGGGGAAGAAAAAAAATCCCAGAACTTGGGGGAGTCACTATTTTCTCTATTCTCTGACCTTTGGTATATTATTTAGCTAGTGGGTTTCAGAGAGCTTTAATATTTGAAAAAGGTCATGTGAACTGCTGGATTCACGTATTGTATTTGAATAATGTCAGCAGAAGAAGCCTAGAGAATTAGTCTGCTTAGACTAGGAAGTTTGATTTGCAGCCCGGCCTCATTTCTCCCTTTGATTTGTTGTTTGACCCGAGGTGAGCCCTCTCTTCCATGTCTGTCAATGGTGATAATGAGATCTCTTCTTTTTCTATGTAATAAAAACACTGGGAAGAACACAATAATCTCCAAGCTAGCTTTTTCCCTTCATATGTTACCTCAGTATACATCTACTTAAAGTTGTTTTTAGGACTGTAGATTGGCCTTAGGGTCTCTTGTAGTTTGAGCTGTCTCCTATTGAAATACTTTCAAAGATACATCTTCCTGAAACATGACCTTACACCCTGTCTTCTTTGTATGAAACTCCCTAAATCTTCCTTGTGAAAATGTCAAGCCATTGGTGATTCTTCAATATGCTGGACACTATCCTGTGAGCTTTTAACATGAACTGTTTATCTTCATCCACTCTAAACACAGTTACTAGCAATCACAAGCATATGGCAAAAATAAAATCCTTAAAAACACAAATTTGAATGGCTGGTCTAGATTTATGGTGTTTTTTTTCTCTCAGTTTTGCTGCCACACACATGCACGCCTACACACACACTTCAATTTAGAACTTTATATTTATACTCTATCTTCTTTGAGGAATACATGATAGGACAATAAAACTAGAATATATGACACAGCCAGCATTTTGTCTCCAGAATGTTTTCCCGAAGTAATTTACTTCACCACATTTCAAAAAATTACTTCTTTTTTAATGGGTGTTTTGTCTGCCTGCATGCCTGTCTATCATGTGTTACCTGGTGCCTACAGAAGCCAGTGGAGGGCATCAGATCCCCTGGAGATGGAATAATTGATGGTCGTGAACTATAGTGAGGGTACTGGGACTTGAACCTGAGTCCTCTGGAAGAGCAGCCAGTGCTCTCAGGCACTGTGCCAGCTCTCTAGCGCTGACATTTACTGTTATTTGTATTTTTAATTTAATTTTTCATATGCTATACTTTGATTATGCTTTCCCTTTTCTGCAGCTCCTCCAAGGCCTGACACCGTTGCTACCACCATGCTAAATCCACTTCTTGCCTTGCTGCAGTGACAATGGATCTTGTATGGCTGTTTCACTGTTATTCTTATGTAGTTCTTGCCCCTTAAGGAAAACTGGAAACAGAAGTTGTCACATTTGTTTACAATACTGCTCTGGTTCTCCTAATACTTAGTACACAAGGATAAAGCTCTACCATGACCTTCAGAGCTTTTGGATATAATTGGGTCTATGTGCAGTTTTTTATTCTTTTTGGTTTTGGTAGGGTTTCATTGTATAGTATGGCTGTCTCAAACTTCTGACTGTCCAGTGCCTTAACTTCCTGATTGCTGGGATGACAGGTGTACATATCACACTCAACAGTTCCTAGTTCTTCCTCTCCCACCCCAGCTCCTCATCCACTTCACTTCATTCATTGGTGGCCGTGTGTTCTTTTGGTACACACAACCTGGAATATATGTGCTTGTTTTCACTGAGCACTTTCTACCACTAGATCTTCACATTCATGGACGTTTCCCCTCATTTATGTACCAGAAGTTAGTGTATTAGCTATAGGTGAGAGTATGTAGACTTACGTCATTCGTGTTTTCATGTCTGGAATGTGTTTATCATATAGGCATACTAGAAAAAGTTAATATGTATTTTGCCAACAGGTATTTAGTGACTGCTTGTTCTCTTGCAAAGACAACAACAACAACAACAACAACAACAACAACAATGGAAAGCAACAATCC
>OU015745.1:106240583-106257696 GCA_907169655.1 Acomys percivali | reverse complement strand
ACACACACAGACACACACACACAGACACACACACAGACACACACACACAGACACACACACAGACACATACAGACACACAGACACACACACAGACACACACACAGACACACACATACACAGACACACACATACATAGACACACACACACAGACACACATACACACAGACACACATACACACAGACACATTCTCATTATTCTCATTATCTTTTTTCCCCACTGTAGAAAGCTATAATTTGGAAAGTGATTTAATAAAATAATCTTTTTAGAGTCTATTCTAAGGTAACACAATACATTGTTTTATGGAGGCTGGAAATACTTGAAAAGTGGTTGTCTTAAATGGCTTTCCCTGATGCTCTTTTCTCAGCAGGGTTTTAGATAGGAAATTTTATTCTGAACATAGCTGCTCACGTTTCCTGTTCAACCAAAGGATGAGTCATACGCTTAGCAGAACTGGGATAAAACAGCATTTGACTCCCATGCACATAGGAGTGCCTTGGGTGTGTTTTCACTGGCACAGAAAGGTCTTAGGGTCCTCCTACAGAATACAGCCTTCTGCCCTTTTCATCTTCAGGTGTGTTAGCTCCCAGGTCACCCTTTCTAGAAGGTTCTTCTGAATTCACCCCAAAGGCTGTTCTTTCCCCCCCTTTTTTTTGTCTTTTTATTTACTTCCTGGCTGCACTACTTATTTGGTCCTTAAAATATGATGTGTTTTATCATTTGTCATATATGCCTGTCATGTGTCTAATTGCCCTCCCTTGGACTGTGTGGGTGAGAAGGAGACGTCTCCTACTCTTCCCCCCATTTCATAGTCTAATACGTTAGCTCACAGGTACTAATTAATGAAAACAGTAAAAGTTGGCATGCCAGTGAGCTTCCACTTCTGCTGAGAGGATTTGGACTTTTTGTTAATCTTCTAACTGTTCTCTTTTACATACGAGATTCCAGCATGAAGCTAGTGACCTGGCGTAAGGGCTGATATTCATCCCACATAAATTTCATACTTCTATGAGCCTGTGACCTTGGATTCTTTGGATGTTTTCTACCAACTGAACTCAAGACTAAATATTTTTAGGGCAAATTTTTCATTACAATTCACTGTTAAGCTGACTAGGAGAAGAAAACAAACTATAGCCCTAGAGGAAAAAGTACACAAAAATTGCCAGTGAGAGAAAATTGAGGTTATATGGCCAGTCTCTTTGGCATCTTAGCTACAGCATGCTTCCTCTGTAATGAGCTGTATGTATGTGTATATATATATATATATCTCCACTGAAATCACATTCCTAGATGCAGTCTTTATAGAGATTTTCAAGTCCTGCATAAAAACACTTGACAAGCGTACAATTGTGTGATGGGTGCTTTTATTCTGATAATCTTCTGAATGTTTTGAAAATTATAGGCATGTAATTCATTTAGCTGACAGGTTATCTCCACAAGATATCTGAGAAGACTGCATGGACATTGATGTGTCTAACTGTCTTTGAAATGGGGGATTGGAGACTTAGGTATCATGAAAAATGACAGGAGTAAAACAAGATGATTTTGCTTAAATCTTACATTAGATTTGGCCTTTGACGCTAACAATGGTTGCCTTCTCCTTTTGCTATGAAAAGAAGACCATCAAGGAGAGTGCTTAATACAAATTTAGCCTTGCTACGTCATTGTTATGAGTGGTTCTCAAGCTCTTAGTGCTTAGTATTTGGCACAGGAGATGTGGTGCAGAAGAGATAGAAAGTAAAGAGATTAAAAACAAGCATTTAGCTAATGTAGCCTTCACAGCCTTTTTTTTCTTTTTTGGTCTCATTTTAGGTTTGAAAGTTTAGGTCTTTCAAAAACCAATTCTTTCCATAGTCAAATGTTACAAACTGGAGTCACATAGCTGTTTTAAATGTGCTGTAAGCAAAGACATCTTTTCCCAGAGATCTGATTTAAGCCAACATCTCATTCTCGTAAATGAGATGTAAAATCTCAATATGCCATGAAACTTATAGACCTTTCATAACCGTTTTTAAAAAAATAACCCTAAGTATGACGCCTTTGAAGATACACCTGTTTTGTAAGCAGTTATTGTTTTTTTAAAAACATTTTTATTTTATATTTGTCTATTAGAAAGTTCTTCTGATCATTTAACTATTTCTTTCATTCACAATTTTTGAGTACTAACACTCTGTCGTGCCATATGAAACATTCGTTCTGATTAATTTCTTTTTCATGTTGGTTAGGAGCAAATTTTTAATGCTCTGCAAGCATTCTTACAAAGACTTCGGGTTTGACACACCAGGGTTTTGGCTCAGTTATTTGCAATAGTAAGTGGAGTATTCTTAACCTAGGAAATAGTAAATTATACCAATGTTTAGTCAGTAATGAGAGGACCGGGCAGGCCTTGTTCAGATGGTGTGATGTAAAGGAAGCTCACCCTATGCAGGGTTATTTGGTTTCACTGATTTTTTTGAGGCAGTTGAGTAATATTTGATGACTGGGCAGGCTTCTTTAATTTTTCTTCTTTATGCAAATAAAGATTTAGACATTAAACAGTGTCAAGCCATTCCTTCGGGTAGGGCTATATGAATGAAATGTTTTCAGTCTGCACTGTTAAATGTCAAAGATATAAGTGGATTTTAATTATGAGTCACACAGGAATCAGAACTGTGACTGTGGCATGATGGTACAACCAAAGCAATTGGCTTCTTAAAAACCACTTTATTGTGAGGAGCTTAATAACTGTGACACATAAATAACATAGTATGATGAGCTCTCTACATGCTTACCTTCCAGCTTCAGAAATGATCAAGATCCTTACATTACTGTTCCAGCTTTTAATCTGCCAATTCCCTCCCCTATTCCATTATTGATGTTTACATTTCTGTTTTGAGATATAATTTACAGAAAAATGAACATTTTAGCTGTTCAACTTTGATAAATTTCAACGTGATGTGTAGTGGAATTTGTATTGATGTGCACAGAGTATGTACTCTGTGAGTACCCATTTAGAAGAAAGGGAAGAACTCCCTCTGATGGTTAGGTTGCTGGGTCTCATATGTGGGCTTGAAAGGTCATCAAATGGATGTGGGCTTGCTTTCAAGATATTAGCAAAAATTCTAATATCCATCTCATCTATAGCTCCTGTGAACAATAATTTTTGTGTGTTACTTCAAGGTATTAAAGTAGAGACATATTTCATTATGAGTTGGAGGAGAAGGAAACAGAGGAAGACAAAATTTGATGCCAACCCTCAGGGGCTCTCCTTTGCTAAAAAAACTACCTCAAATAAGAAGGAAAGTTTTATGTTGGTATTTTTCTTAAGTGAGGAGAAAATATTTATCCTGTTATCTCAAGTAATTCAGTTTTGAGCCTTAACTTAGGGACTTATTAAGACCATTAGCATCCAATAATGTCACCATGATGACCATGTCCTAGTCTATCTAACTTATCCTGTTGTATCTTAGCAGGTATTGTTGAAGATACTTTGGTGGAGTGGTGACTGGAGATGCATGTTGGTGGCTGTGAGCAGCAGGCAGTATGGCTTAACAACAGACTATTTTCCCTATGTATCTTTATATTGGAGTTCCTCAGCCTAGGTACTTCCTAATACAGATCACTACTGAATAGCAAGACCTTAATGCACACGATTTCTTCCCAGTGATGACATTGGATATCACAATCCAGCACACATACATATATAAAAACTAAAGCCAGCACACTTTTCTTGTTGCCAGTATATTATTACTTATTCATAGTCAGTGGTAATTTGTGAAAGCGATCATTATAAATCTGAGGAAAACTGTCTGCATTCCTGTGTTGCTCTTGAATAATCAAAATCCAGAGCTTCAGTAAGGGTGCCCCTCATTTAGAAGGTTAATTCCTCCAATAACAGCAGCTATACTCTCACACAAATTTCAGAGCTGAGAATTTATTGCACAGGCCAGAAACTCATTGGCTATGCAGTGTAAATAACCTTATCAAGACTGCAGAGAGAGGATCTGCATTGCAGTTCTGTTGGGTCAGAAGGGTAAACACAACAGGAAAATGAGGCATTTGCCACTAAGTACTTCAACAGATTTATTTTACGGTCCCGTTTTCATTTCGAGCCTTTTCACGTGCAAATGTTTGGATGTTCTGTCCTCACCTATCCATTGGGTTAGAAATTTTGAATTCTAGTGTGGGCACTGTCCCAGAGGATAGTTACAGTGGCTGTGGCTGTGTGTGAACCTGCTAAACTGAGAAGAACATCAGGTAAAAGTGAGTTGAGACTAATTCTGCTTTGCATTTTTGCTCTGGGAGTTTTGTTCAGTTTCAATACAACGTGAGATGGAGAATGTCTCCTTAACAGCATGAAGAAAAATCAGCTGATGTAAGTCTAAGCTGTGGCAGTTGGTCAGAAGCATGTTTGGGCAGCTTATTCTAACTCTTTAGCACTATGCCCTTGTTGGTATTTCCTGTGTAGTTTTAAGTGCATCAGTAGGAGAAAGTTGTTTTCTACAAATACTAGTTCCCCATGGCCACATGTTACCTTTTTGTAATTACAGTGCTCGGATGTGGTGGTCATGGAGCACTACTTTAGGGATTGGCTTCTAAGAATGAACTTCTTGATTACATGCAAATAATGAAGCCAGGTAGCCACCTCTAGCTTTGGGTGCCAGGAATTAATTTTGTTCTAAACTTGAGGCCACTGACCTTTCTGTATGCCACCTGTAAGCTTGGCTTCTTCTGTTCCTCCATCTGTCCTCCTGCACTTTCTATGTCACCGTCTTCTTCCCAGAGGACCTTACTGACATTCCAGGTAATTCATAGCAAGTTGGAACTTGAATGTCACAAAAAATGTATGTTTTCAGGTTAATTTCAAAAACATACATTCTACCTTTAGATTTTATAGACTCTCTCTCTCTCTCTCTCTCTCTCTCTCTCTCTCTCTCTCTCTCTCTCTCTCTGTGTGTCTATGATAGTCTGTGTGTACACAAATGTGTTTTTTTGGCATTAATCTATGCCTGTGGGTGTGAGGTCAGAGACTGTCACCAGGAGTCTTCCTCTATTGTTCTCCACCATATTATTGAGTGAGGATATATTTTTTCATTTCCATTATTTATTTTTATTCTATAAGAGATAGTTAAACCAGTACAAATAATTCTTAGGTGAAATAGTCATATTTCCATACACTAATGATTGTAATTCCCAGGCATATGATTAACTTGGATTTAAGTAGATCTTTTCTTTCTTTTATTTAATTTTCAAATTTTTTACAGATACATTTATATTATTACACCTATATAACAGAAAGTACATACAGCAAGAAGAACCACAGAACAATCAGGAATTACATTCATGTTACATTCATCATGTTTTGGCTGCTTGTATTTGGAAACCTTGAAGAAAATATTTTCCTATCTTGGTGAGTCTAAAGTTCTGAATGTGACTCCATATCATATCTTGTCTCTATCAACTTAAACATCTATCTAGACCTAAAAACATCTTAACCCCTCTAAACAACTAAGATACCTGGTCTTCAACTCCATCAGAGACTTGAGAAGGAATAAACTTGATTACCTGAGTATGCCAGGAGTGCAGGTTAGTAGCTTTCCAAATGAGAAGATAACAGAGACAGTTTGCTACCTGAATAGTCACCCATAGCTCTCTAAAACATTGCAGCATTATCTTCAGCCTTCTGGCCCAGTATATCTGACAGACATATTTATGAGACAGGAACTATTGAGGACTTTTTACCTTATTTTTGCAGAGCTTGGCCATTGACTCTGCCAGCATCCAAGCTTGCCAAGCTTTAGGTAGAATTCTGTCAGTGGTAGAAACAAGGACATTTTACCTGTTGGCTTGTTTGCCATATTTGAAGCCATCTCCATGAGGACGTTCACTGATGCTCATCATCATCTTTGAGGTAGGCTGGGTGTTGTCAGGAATTAACCTGTCTTGTTGTCAATATAAACATCTTTAAATGCCATATTCTGTAGGACTCTGAGATTTTTGAAGACCTTATCTAACTATTTTACCTTATCTGTCTATAGAATCATACCTATCTGTTATATCTAGGATGTATAATCTTGTGATATAAATAGACTAGTAACTGAAATGACCATGATTTGATCAATTAACAATTATGCTAGTCTAACTTACTTATTCTAAACAGCCTGCAGTAGCATTTTCAAAGTATTGGGGGTAAACCTTGTATTCTACTTGAGTGGTATGGATATAATACCCCATAGTAGAGTAGAAACATATATAATGTGTGAGAAATAATATTAAATTTGAATTCTAAACCAAAGTATCAAAAATAAACTTATTTTGCTTCAATATACAAATTTCTATACCAACGAATTAAAAATAACCTTGTGAGCACAGTTAAGGCCTTAAGTTGAGGGGTTGACTCAACAATCCTCTTTTTGTCCTATCTTCCTCATACATCACCACATCTTCTTTCTCTCTTTTAAGGCCCCATCTCCAAACCCAAGAAAGAATGATAAAGGAAAAGAGAGACATTCCTGAGCCCAACCTCATTTTCTCTCTGGGTAAGACCAGTAGTAACTTATAACCAACTCCCAGTGAAAATAACATCTAACGCCCAAGAAAGCAACCAAAAATCTACCCAACCCCCATTAAGGGAAATGGGGTGTCATTCTCTTAGAATTTCTTCTGGCTGATTTGGGAAGAATAATACCTTTGTAGGGGCCCAAATAAAATTGGGAAAAATGGCTAAACAAGGTAGGAAAATCATTTGTGGTCCAGTTTCTAAATGTTGAGAACTTCCAGACTTAATGAAAGTCCTGTGTGTGACAGTCTGAAATGCTGGACCAATTGGGTACAGAAGCTTTCTTCAAAGCTGTCTTGGAGCTGTCCTGTTGTGATGGAGAACAGCAACTGAAGCACTTGGTGCTGGAACATGAAGGACGTAGGAAGTTCAGAGTCCAGCATGCTGAAAAGAATGTATTCTGTCAAGATTGATCCAGCTTCAAAGTCCTGATCTTTTGTTCTAAAAACATATAATTTCTCAGAAGCATTATACCATTCCAAAATTGTATGAGGTATGTATAAGGTGAACACAGCAAGTAAGACTAGTTCTCTGCTCTTTGTATGAGCAGAAGAAAGACATCTGTAAACCTTCATTCATTCCATATGAAGAATGGCATCTATTTTTAAGTCACATGTATTCTGTAACCAATAAGAAGCATCGATTATGCATAGACAGACATTCATGTCTCAGCCTGTCTCAGAGCTATTCCCTTGTAGTAGGATTAGGAATATAAATTACCTGCTTGTTCTACAGTTTAAATTTGTTTACGTACTGATTGAAATCCCCTCCCTCATCACCCCAGCCCTCCCTCCCTCTTGCATTTTCTCTCTCTTCCTCCCTCATCCCCTTTCCCTCCCTTCCCTAGCCTCCTCCCCTAATATCTGATTTCAGCTCATCAAGTTTCATCTGTACTATCTGTATCTTCTTCCTCTGTGGTCTGAGAAGTCCACCCAGCCCAGGGGCAAGTGATCCACATTGGGAGACCAGAGTCCTTGTCAGAAGTAGTCCCTACTCCCCACATTGTGGGATGCACAAGGAAACTGTGCTGCCTATGTACTACAGTTGAGCTGAGTGTCTAGGTCCTCACTGTACATAGGTCCTTGGTTGTTCATTACTCTCAGCAGCAACCTCCTGGTCCATTCAAACATTTAAAGTGTATATTTTATTTATTAAGATTTGTTCACTTTACCTCTTGATTTTTATCCCCTTCCTCTTATCTTCCCTTTGATATCCTCCCTCCCTCTTCTGCTTATTTCCCTTCCATAGACCTCTGGGAACATCCTATCATCAGGATAGATTGCATCCCCTTCCACTGTGTGCCCACTAGTCTTTCTTGCCAAGGAACAGTGACCAAGTAGTGGGCCCCCAAGTGCATGTCAGAGGTTCAGCAGTAGTCCCCCCTTACCTGCATGTGGAGAATCCACAGATCTTTGGCTACATCTGAGAAAGGAGTATTGGTTCTCTCCATGCATTGTCCTTGACTGGAGCATCAGTTTGTGGAGACCCCCTGTGCCTTGATCCACAGGCCTTTATGGTCTCCCTGTGGAGTTTCTGTTCCCTCCCAGACCTCCCATGAGCCTACTCTTACCTGAAACACTTACCACTCTGCCCAGAGTCCAGCTTTGAGTCTCAGTAACTGTCTCTATGTCCCTCTGGATGGAGTCTCTCAGAGTACATCTATCTATGTTGGGTTAAAATCCACTGATAAGTGAGTATATACCATGCATGTTCTTTTGGGTCTGGGTTATCTTACTTAGGATGATCATTTCTAATTCTGTCCATTTGCCTGCAAATTTCAAGATTTCCTTGTTTTTAATAGCTGAGTAGTATTTCATTGTGTAAATGTTCCATAGTTTCTTGATCCATTCTTCAGTTGAGGGATATCTAGGTTGTTTCCAGATTTTGGCTATTACAAATAAAACTGCTATGAACATAGTTGAGCAAATGTCCATGTTGTATGGTGGAGCATCTTTTGTGTATATTCCCAGGAGTGGTATGGCTGGGTCTTGAGGTAGAAGTAGTCTCAATTTCCTGAGAAAGTGCCGGATTGATTTCCAAAGTGGCTGTACAAGTTTGCACTCCCACCACCAATGGAGGAGTGTTTCCATTTCTCCACATCCTTGCCAGCATGTGTTGTCACTTGTGTTATTGATCTTCACCATTCGGATAGGTGTAAGGTGGAATCTCAGGGTCATTTTGATTTGCATTATACTGATGTCTAGTGATGGTAAGCATTTCTCTAAGTGTTTCTCAGCCATTGGATATTCTCTTGTTGATAATTTTCTGTTTAGCTCTGTACCTCATTTTTTAAATTGGATTATTTGGTTTGGTGGTGTTTAATTTCTTGTGTTCTTTATATATTGTAGATATTAGACCTTTTGAAGACATAAGGTTGGTAAAGATCTTTTCCCAATCTGTAGGCTGTTGCTTTTTTCTGTTGACCATGTCTTTCACCTGACAGAAGCATTTCAGCTTCATAAGGTCACATCTATTAATTGTTGGTCTTAGAGCCTGAGCTGTTTGTGTTCTGTTCAGGAAGTTGTCTTTGGTGCCAATGAATTCTAGGCTCTTTCCCACTTTTTCTTCTAACAGATTTAGTGTCTCTGGTTTTATGTTGAGGTCTTTAATCAACTTGGACTTTAGTTTTGTACAGGGTAATAAATATGGATCTATTTACATTCTTTTACAAGTAGACATCCAGTTAGACCATCACCATTTGTTGAAGATGCTGTCTTTCTTCCACTGTATGATTTTGGCTTCTTTGTCAAAAATCAAATGACCATAGGTGTGTGGATTTATTTTTGGGTCTTCAATTCAATTCCATTGGCCAACTGGCCTATTTTTATGCCACTACCATGCCATTTTTATTACTGTTTCTCTATAGTACAATTTGAGATCAAGGATGGAAATTTCTCTGGTAGATCTTTTATTGTACAGGATTGTTTTAGTTATCCTGAGTTTTTGTTTTTCCATGTGAATTTGGGAATTAATCTTTCCTGTTCTGTAAAATATTGTGTTGATATTTTGAAAGGGATTGCATTGAATCTGTAGATTACTTTAGGTAAGATGACCATTTTTACTATGTTGATTCTCTAAATCCATGAGCATGGGAGATCTTTCCATTTTCTGGGGTCTTCTTCAATTTCATTCTGCAGAGACTTGAAGTTTTTCCATGTAAGTCTTTTACCTGCTTGGTTAGATTTACACGAAGATACTTTATATTATTTGAGGCTATTGTGAAAGGTGTGGTTTCCCTAATTTCTTTCTCAACCTGTTTGTCATCTGTATACAGTAGGGCTACTCACATTTTAGTATTAATTTTGTATCCTTCCACTTTGCTGAAGTTGTTTATCAGATGTAGGAGTTCTTTGGTAGAATTTTGAGGATCTTTTATGGATACTATCATATCATCTGTGAATAGTGAGCCTTTCACTTCTTTCGTTCCTCTTTATATCCCCTTTAGTTACTTTATTACTTTAGCTAGGACTTCAAGTACTATATTGAAGAGAAATAGAGAGAGTAGACAGACTTGTCATGTCCCTGATTTCAGTGGAATTAATTTAGGTTTCTTTCCATTTAGTTTGATGTTGGTTATAGGCTTGCTGTATATTGCCTTTACTATGTTTAGGTATGTGCCTTGTATCCCAGATCTCTCTAGGATTTTTAAAATGAAAGGGTGCTGGATTTTGCTGAATGCTTTTTCAGCATCAAAAGAGATGATCATGTGTTTTTTCTTCAGTTTGCTTATATGGTTGATTATATTGATGTATTTCTGTATATTGATCCACTCCTGCATGCCTGGTATGAAGCCTACTTGGTCGTGATGGATAAGATTTTTTCATGTGATCTTGGATTTGGTTTGCCAGAAATTTATTGAGTATTTTTGCATCTATGTTCATAAGAGAGATTGGTCCAAAATTCACTTTCTTTGTTGGTCTTTGTGTAGCTTAGGTATTAAGGTGACTATGGCTTCATAGAATGAGTTTGGTAGTCATTCTTCTGTTTCTATTTTGTGGAATAGTTTGAGGAGTACTGGTATTAATTCTTTTTTGAATGACTGGTAGAATTCTGAACTGAATCCATCTAGCCTGGGGCATTTTTTAGGGAGACTTTTGATAACTGCTTCTATTTCTGTAGGGATATAAGACTATTTAATTTATTTGCCTGATCTTGATTCAACTTTGATAAGTGGAATTTATCAAGGAAATTGTCCATATTATTTAGATTTTTCAAATTTTGTGGCATATAGGCTTTTGAAGTAGGACCCAATGATTCTTTAAATTTCCTCAGTGTCCGTTGTTATATCTCCCTTTTCATTTCTGATTGTGTTAATTTGGGTACTCTCCATTTGTCTTTTTGTTAGATTGACTAAGGGTTTGTCTATCTTGTTGATTTTCTCAAAGAACCAGCTCTTGGTTTTGTTGAATGTTTGAATTGTTTTGTTTCTAATTTAGTGAATTCAGTCCTGAGATTGATTATTTCCAGCTGTCTACTCCTCTTAAGTGTGTCTGCTTCTTTTTTTCCCCTAGGATTTTCAGGTGTTCTGTTAAGTTACTTGTATGCGATATCTCCAATTTCTTTTTGAAGGCACTTAGTGCTATGAATTTTCCTATTAGCACTGCTTTCATTGTGTCCCAAAGGTTTTGATATGTTGTGTCTTCATTTTCATTTAATCCTAGGAAGTCTTTAATTTCTTTCTTTATTTCATCCTTTACCCAGTTATTATTAAACAAAACATTGTTATGTTACGATGTGTTTATAGACTTTTTGTTAATTCTATTGTTGTTGATGTTCAGCTTTAATCTATGGTGGTCTGATAAAATACAGAGGATTATTTCAATTATTTTGTATCTGCTGAGGCTTGTTTTTTGACCAATTATATGGTCAATATTGGAGAAGGTTCCATGTCATGTGGAGAAGAAGGTATATTCTTTTCTCTTTGGGTGAAAAGTTCTGCGAATATCTGTTAGGTCCATTTGATTCATGACCTCTGTTAGCTTATTTCTCTATTTAGTTTCTGCTTTGAAGATCTGTCCATTGGTGAGAGTGGGGTGCTAAGGTCTCCCAGTATTATTGTGTTGGGATAGATATGTGATTTAAACTTTTAAAAGTATTTCTTTTACGAATGTATATGCCCTAGTACTTGGGGCAAGATGTTCAGAATAGTAATATCCTCTTGGTGGATTTTTCCTTTGATGTGAATGAAGTGTCCTTCTCCATCTTTCTTGATCAATTTTACTTTATCAGCTCTTAGAATGGCTACTCCAGCTTGCTTCTTGGATCGGTTTTCTTAGAAAATCTTTTTCCAGCCCTTTACTCTCAGATAATGTCTATCTTTGTTGCTGAGATGCAGCAGAATGGTGGATCTTGTTTCCACATCCATTTTGTTATCCTGTGTCTTTTTACTGGGGAGTTGAGGCCATTGATGTTGAGAGATATTAGTAACCAATGATTGTTGGATCCTTTTATTGTGGAGTTGGTGTTGATTGTGTGTGGCTGTGCCAATTTTGGTTTTGTTTTTGTGAGATTATCCATATACTATGTTTTCTTAGGTGTGGTTGACATCATTGCTGTGGAGTTTTCCTTCTACTATTTTCTGTAGAGCTGGGTTGGTGTGTACATATTATTTAAATTTGGTTTTGTCATGGAATATCTTATTTTCTCCATCTATGATAATTGAGAGTTTTGCTGGATATAGTAGTCTGGGTTAGCATTTGTGATCTCTTAGTGTCTGGATGACCTCAGTCCAGGCCCTTCTGGCTTTCATGGTCTCCTTTGAGAAACAGGTGTAATTCAGATGGGTCTGCCTTTATATGTTACCTGGCCTTTCCCCCTTGCTGCTTTTAATGTCTTTTCTTTGTTCTGCAGATTTAGTGTTTTGATTATTATGTTGAAGGAGGAATTTCTTTTCTAGTCTAGCCTTTTTGGTGTTCTGTATGCCTCTTGTATGTTCAAGGTTATCACTTTCTTTAGGTTGGGGAAATTTTCTTCTATGATTTTCTTGAAAATATTTTCTGGTCCTTGGGACTTTGCATCTTTCTTTTCATCTACTCCTATAATCCTGAGGTTACACTTTTCATGGTGTCCTTGATTTCTTGGATGCTTTGCATCACAGAATTTTCTGTTTTAATATTTTCTTTGAGCGATATATCAATTTCTTCTATTGTATCTTCCGCACCTGAGATTCTCTCCTTCATATGTTTGATTCTGTTGGCTATACTTGTCTGTTGGATTCCTGCTTTCCTCTCTAATTGTTCCATTTTGAGTGTTTTCTCAATTTGCGTTTTTTAAAAATGGATTCTAATTCCCATTTTATCTCTTGAAGTGCTTTACTCACTTCCTTCACATGTTTTATTGTGGCTTCCTGTTTTTCCTCAATGGCCTCTATTTGTTTATTTGTATTTTCCTGAAATTCTTGGATCTATACATTTACCCTTTATAATTCTCAAATAACTGTATAAGCATAGCTTTAAGGTCATTTTCCTGAGATTCAGCTTCATTATGGTATCTGTTGAAGTCTGGGCTTTCTGGTAGAGCCATGCTGTCCTGGTTTTTGTTGTTTGTCTTCTTACACCTTTTCCTTTAGGCATCTGCTGAGAGGGCTTGGGATTTCTTAGCTGGTAGTCACAGGGGTGAGTACCTTTGGAAGGAAGCTGCTTCCTATACTGGATTAGATTGGGAGACACTGTCCTCCTGGAGCTAGATTTGTCTGAGCTCTGCCACCTAGGATTTGTGATTTCATAGAGTTCCTCTGGCTACGTGTTGTCCTCAGAGCATTCAGCCACAGTGTAGAACAGTGGCTCGGATGCCAGAATGCTCTATTGTTTCCACTGTGTTGATGCTTTGTTCTCCAGAGGGCCTACCCTGGTCCAGTACTCACAAGAGTGCAGAGTGCTTGGAGCTTTTGGTTCCCATCCCTGGCGGAAATCCAGCCATGGTATGGACATGGGGGGGTGGAGGTTTGGGAGCTGAGGTTGGGGCTTCTTCTTATCCTCCCCACTTGTTTAGTCTGAGAAGTCCCCAAGACTCTGTTCTCCAGGGGAGTCCTCCCTTCAGTATTCAGAGGAGTGCAGGGTCCACAAGGTTTGTGACTCCCAAACCCGGGGTACAGCAGCTGCAATGGGGAAGTGGGGGAGGCTTCTTCTGAACCTTCCCAGTAGATAGTTCAGTCTCAGAAGTCTCCAAGACTATGTTTTGGGTGTTATCTTGTTTGTTCACTTCTTTTGCTGTCCAGTGATGCTGCCCACCGCCACCGCTGCAGCCTCAGCCACAGCAGCTGCTTCAGAGGACCCTATGTTCCACAGAGTGTCCGTGCCCTCTCCAATATTCGGAGGAGTGCAGCGTGTTCAAAGTCTGTGCCTCCTGAACAGGAAGTTGTCCATCTGCAATGAGAGGGGAGCTTGGTGCTCTTGGTTTGTTCGCTTGTATCTATTTTCCAGCCTCTGCTCTTCTGCCTTCTAGCCAAGGTACATACTATGTGCCGCCATCTTGTCCCTGAGTGAAGATATTTCAATGAACCTAGTTCATGTTATTTTTGCTATAATGGCTGTCCAGTAAGCCTCAGGATATTCTTATCTTCCCCTAATGCCCCAATTCCCCACCTCAATACTGGAATTATAGACTTGTACCACGGGGCTCAGCGTTGACATGGGCTGTGGCCATGCGACCTCAAATCTTCATGCTTTGACACTAAGTACTTTACCCAATGAACCATCTCCTCAGGCTCAGTCTCACGAGTTTTGAGTTTGTAGTCTGAACTGACAGCTGGTTGATAATGCTGATAGTTGGAGATCAGTACATTTTCTTCAAAAATTAGATATTTTGGGAAATTTGGTGATTTTAAGAAAAATCAGACAAAGAATATTTAGCTAACCTTTAGAACCATTGCTAATAGATTGCTCTACAGTTTTTCTTATAATGTGAATTTACTAACAAAGGAGGATAGAGGACCTTACATGTTAAGTAGAGCAACTTGTTTGGTCAAGTGTGCTAGACATACAAAAATATTCACCATTCTTAATTCAGTGCATAATTATAACATGTAATTCTCCACTTGAGCCCAGTTTTTAATGCCTAGGTTTTGGTCCTCTGAAGACATGGTTAGGGGATTGTGGCCTTTCTGGGGCTATATTATGTCTTCTCTCAGTCATATTTATTATAAATTTCTCTTTCTTATGAGTCTCAGTCCATATGCTGTTTTCTTCAGTATCAATATATCTGTATATAATAACCTAAGGGATGGATGTATCCTTCAACCCAAATACGTTGGATTTGGTTACTTTACTTTTAGAAGTTTATCTATATATTGTTTACTTTGCCCTTATACTACATGCAATTTAGATTTTTATGATTTGACTTTCAGAACTGTGTACTATATTCACTCATTCTTAAGTGTAAATGATTTTGTATTGTCATCATAATTTAAAATACCATTAAAAGTATGGCTACTTACTCTAGCTGTTCTTTAACTCACCATCACACTTCAGAGCCTGTCTGGCTGGATGGGTGTCCTGTCCCTTGATTTCTGTCACCTTCTCTGGATCTTAGGAGGCTGTGCTGGCTGCATATTACTTGGGAGAATATTCTCCTGGGAACCTGGTAGATGTGACCACTGGGCTTCCTAGTAAATTTGTTTCTGGGGATGATGCTGGGGAATTAGATTTAGAGGAGAGGAAGGAGAGGTAAAGATCTGCAGTTTGCCTACCTGCTTTCCTGACCAGAGTGGTAGTTTATGTTTTATGCTCGGATAGTTATTTGCTTGCTTGGTGTGAAGTTGAGCATCTGTGTTGGGGAAATGCGTGCATTGATTTGCCTTTGTTTTTCCTTTTATTCAGCATTATTAAGTATTCTACAACTACAGTTTTATATTTCTCACCAAAGCTTGAAATGAGTAACTACACCCAAACATCATTTTCAAAGTAATTTAAGAGTTTCTAAAAAACATGCATGTCTTTAAGAGATTTCTACTATTCCTATCATCGATCTACTAAAAACCCAGGAATGTTACATCACCCACTTTCTAAAGCTCTCAGGCTGCTGATGGCACAAGAGAAATTATCTTTCAGCAACCTAACACTGGGATTTAGAAATGGGGAAGTCAAGAAGCCACTTAAAATTTAATTCCCTCTTTATTAAGAATTCTTTTGAAAAAAAAATTGGTTCTTGGCACCTAAAAGCATGCAAGAAACCTGTTGACTGGAAATTGGACCAGGGACTTTAGCCCTGAATGGGTTCTTTGTTCATTAAAAAGATTCTATAAATGTCTAGTTCAAAAAGGGGCTGGGATGAGAACAATGGGCCTACAAGGCCCAACAGCATTAAATTTCTACAATATTTACTAGATTATGTAAAAAAAATCAATGTTTTGTTATAACTGCTTATATACATCTAAAAAACCTTCAGTATGTAATTTTCAAAGGACTCTACTTGCTGAGGTTTCCAGATGATTTCAAAACTTTCTTTCAAAGCTCTTGAATCTTTTTTTTTATAATCATCATAAAAAAACAAATGCTTTGAGTTCCAAACAACAAAGTATAAAAATTCTTTAATAAAGACAAAGTAACTCTAGGCTGAAAAAGTGGGAGCCAGAGGCAAGTAACATTCAACGTCTTTAGAGCTGAGAATATCTAGAAGAAAGCCTTTGCACTTCAAGATTAGCAGATGGTCTAATTCCCTTTGGAGTACACAGGCTCAATTTAATACTGACTTATCCGAAGAGGTTGGCTTCATCTGATGATTTAATAAGCTATGTAACAATAAACTGTGTCATTCAATTTGAGCCTTAGAATTTGTCTAGTATGATTCAAAAGAGCTATTTATGCTTGGACAATACAGTTAACCACACTCACATCTGACTATTGCTCAGAGGTCAATTCTTACACAAATTTAACTTTTAAAACTGGGCTTGCTGAGACAAATATGAATTTATGCTCTGTCCTTGAGCTGAAGCAAAGCAGACAGTGACTATATGAAGGGCTAGATAATTATTACAAGGAATTTTCAGCCAAGGATAATAATTTGGCTCAAATAAAATAATTCCTCCAATTTGAGCTCAGAAAATTGAAAATTTGAAATTGTCTGTAAAATTATAGGAGAGAAGATAGTAACAGTATTTATAAAATTAGCTTGCTCTATAAGTATAGCCATAAAGACAGGATATAACTAACTGTACATTATTCATTCTATCTATTATACATATTTTACCACTATCATCTACTGAGAGAATGAAAAAAATGCCTTATTCAACTGTGAAGAACAGGAAATTCAAAGCCAAGAACTATAACTCTGTAATGTAGTGAAATTAATACTTAAAATTAACCATCATCCTTGTTTTACAAGTCTACTTAGAGAGACATTGATTTTAGTAGTGACACCTTCTGACTCTGGACCGTGTGTTTATTAGATCCTCACCATCAGTAAAGTGATACTGAAGAGAATTTGAGCTTAGCATAAGAAGGACTGTTGAAGGAGCACAAGGAAAACTTCAGAGATGAGGCAATGAGTGTATTTATTTTGCCATGTTGATTTATAGAGTATGCCACTGTGTATGTGTGTGTGTGTGTGTGTGTGTGTGTGTGTGTGTGTGTGTGTGTGT
>OU015745.1:106203816-106224708 GCA_907169655.1 Acomys percivali | reverse complement strand
AAAGAAAGAAAGAAAGAAAGAAAGAAAGAAAGAAAGAAAGAAAGAAAAAAACCCAAAGAGTCTTTCATTGTACCTAGGTTATATACTCTAAATGAATATCTAGAATCTTTACTATTGTTAGCACAATGATGATTACACTAAAATGTTTTCCCTTTGATACCAAACTTCCTAAGATCATAAACACATACTGTGTATATTAATAACTTTACATCTCACTATCAACAAAATCAACCACAATGACCACAAACTGCATAAATAACCCTCCTGTTATTCTAGTTACTGGGTTCATTACTATTTAAATGTGAACACAATTTAAGCTGATTCGCTTTTGTTGAGCTTAATTTCAATGCAACCGTCACATACAATTCTATCTAGTGTAAGATTTTATCCATAGTTTTATTGATGTGTGTGCGTATCACACGCATAAAGATTGGCTGGTATTGGTTGGTAAGTGGATGTCAGAGGAAAAATTTTAAGATCCTATTTTCTTCTACACTGTGTTGGTCTTGTGATCATGCTCAGGTTGTCAGGTTTGGCAGGAAGTGCCTGATAAGCCATCTCGGCAGCACAGCATTCATGTGTGTGTGAGACACATGCGATGCATTCATATGTTGGAAAATACATTCCAAGATTTTAAGGATTAATATTCAATCAAATATATAAATCAACCCCGATTTCTCCTTACAGAGCTCAAGTTTTAATTGTATTTCTTATAATTTTACAGTCATTGATGAACATTTTTTTTTTCAGAGTGAGCACTTTAGTCTTGATCTGACCAACTCTCAGTAGTTTAGTTCTATTCATCTGTGGACTCCTCAGACCATCCCTTCCTCATGTCCCCAGCTAAACCATGTTATTGCATTAGACTTTCTTCTCCAGCATCCATCTTCTCACATGTGTGATTATCAGTCCGATGCCGCTCCACGCTTTAGTCTATAAACTCTGTGGCTGTAAGGACCGTGACTACTTTTCTCATCACTGGACCTCAGGACCTCTGTCTCTCGAACTTAAATAAAATGTTTAGTAATTATTTGTAATGTACATAGAGTGAGTGGATTGATATAGAAATTTAAAATAGTGAAAAAATTCTTATAGAGTTAAGTTAAGGATTAACCAAAGCATGTAATTATATTTCAACCATTTAGTACCATTAGCATGAATATATTTTTGATTATTGAGAAATTCGTTATAGACAGCTGGAATAACTCACTACAGTATCCTTGTCACTGGCTGATTCCTTTCTTGAATCTTCTGATAAATATTTTGTAAATAATCTCTATTCAGAAAAATATTTTCATTGTGTAGTAGTCAATTGTGGAATTAATTGGAGAGAAGTGCTTTTTTATGCTAATCAGTGAAATTATCATTTTAGTATTAATTGGATATGATTATACTTTATGTGAGATGGAAGAAGTCAATGTACTAGCATGCCTTCAAAGCTCACTCAGAATGATAAAGTATATCTTGCAAAAGAACTTGATGAACTATTAAGAAAACAAAAGCTTTTTAAAGCGATTTAGTTAAATCTGTCAGTTCCCTTACTCCCCTCAAACTAAGGTACCAGAACAAATGTTCTAAACTAAGCCTTGCACATCAGTTCATCACTAGATAACTTGAGGAAATGCTCCGCAGGTGGACAAGTGAAGGAGGTGGCGCAAGGAAATAAGTGAATACCCCTTTTGTGTCAGAGAATACTCGCATAGGGTTTTCTAACAGGAGCAGCCTTTAGCATTCATATTTCCTTGTGGTATATACATCACCACATTAAGAACCATAAAAATTTGCAATGTGCTCTTGATGGTGACACACATTTCCTTCTTTGTTTGAGGCATTGCTCTGAAACTACATGGCAAGTTTTATTCTTTGTTTAGCAAGACAAGGACACTTTATGTTAAAGAATATATATGTGCATAATAATGGATGTTTCAGTTGAAGGTTTTATATTTTCATTTTCATATATATATGTATATATATTGCCTCTAGTGTCCAAGCATAATAGAAATAAACAATATAGAGCTTTAGTCTAGACATTCTGTCAAAACCCATCTTTCTTTATTAAAGAATTATGGTTTCCAGCACTTTAAAAAACAGTGATTTTGGAAGATGAACCAAAGCATTCTTTTTTTTTTTCTTTCTAGTATGAAGACTGCAGCAGCAGGATTCATAACTCACTTAGACAGTAGCTTATGTGAAAAGCATTAGTGCCTCTTTAACTAGGTTCTGATGTTGCTTCTGAGAAAGAAGTGGCCCTTCATTTCCTTACCTCAAACTTTGTTTTTTATTGAAACACACACACATTTATTTCCTATCTCTCCCTGGAAACATTGGTTTCCATTAGTTTTCAAAGCTGCCTGGGCTGTTTAAGATGCTCCCCAGAGAGGAGGCCAGGATGGATATTGCAAAAACTTGGGGAATGTGCCTCTGCGTGTCAGAGACTGCACACCTGTGTAGAGCAGTGAGCATAGTGCAGAGGAGTTATCTGGAGCATCTGTAATGCCAAAGGAGACACTGTGGAACTTTTTGAGGTGTGTGTGTTTGTGTGTGGGGGTGTCCATTTCAAACTTTCAGCTTTGGCTTAGTGAATAAAGCACCAGTCTTAGACTGATGACTATAAATTTGAAGAAATTATTTTTAGCTTACATTTTCCATTTTCCTTTTCAGCTATATAATCTAGCACATATGAAGCCCATACAATTTAGAAAGCATGGACTTTGATAAGTTGTTGTGCCCATTCTCTGTTGCAAAGTTATTTCTTAAGAGTAGACAGGTACTCTCAGGCATGTCCCCTTTTCCCTGCAGACCACAGGGTGGTGGTGGTGGGTGTGGTGGGTGTGGTGGGTGTGGTGGGTGTGGTGGTAGTGGTGGTGGTGGTGGTGGTGGTGATACTTAACATCACTTTTTTCAGGCACTATTTACCATTTACCTTTACACACCTGAAAATACTAATGAAGCTCTCAAAGTGTCCAGGTTATTCCTAGAGAATAATTTATGGACTGAAGAAGTTCTTTTTCATTTTAAATTTAGACAGTACTTAAATAGAAAAAAAATGAAGTATTAATTATGGACAGAAAGAACTGGTTGTTTATAACTTATTGCTGTCCATCTGGATTGATGATATATCTCTGACTGCATCATATACAATTTCAGCACTCTGTCCCCACTTCCTCATTCCTCACTCTTCATCTATTTTTACCCACAGCATGTATCACATACATATTTTATATTGTACTCATAGATTTTCTTCTGATTTCTTTTACTGAAATATAAGTCCTACGCAGGCTTTTTCCTACTGCTGTACTTTAGTCCCAGCTTGCTCTCATAGTACCAGGTACATGAAAACATTCAATAGTTATTTGACAGATAGTACATTGATAAAGCATACTTTGTGAATACTAACCTCCACCTTATTTGGTGCTCTGTGCATCATCTTCTGGACTAGTATATCCCATAATGACTGGGAGAGTTTCTGGAGTCTTTGAGCATAAATCCTACTACAAGATGGATGTTTAGCCTAGAGCTTATTAGGTAACAATTCAAATTCTTTATTTTCTTTCTCCCAGAATAAAGAGAATAAATTGCACATTTGGTTAAAATGTATGTACGAAGTGCTTAAAATATTCTGGAACACAGTCAGCTCTTACAACTCATTTGTACTTTTATTAAGTCAATTTGCAAAAAGAATAATATTCTTAATGCTCTCAATGCCTAAATGAAATAGAGTTATGAAAATTATGTAGATATTAAGAAATATTTTTCCTCAATCATCTGAATAATTTTGCTCAGAGCATATTTAAGCATACATTATTAATATAATTTACATTTTCTAAAGTAGCAGGGCATTAATTTTATTTATTGAACAAACCCCAATGAAATCAAACTATAGTGCAAATATTGCAAAGGTCAAGCTGAATTTTGAATTCTGGACTGCCATTTTCTAAGTCTGTGACCCTGTATAACTCAATTAAGGTTTTGTGCATGGGTAAAAATTAAATCTATATTAGTAGTTGAATATGAAACACAACTCTGGTTGTAACATATCAAATCTAAAAGAAAAGAAGGCTTAAAATATGATTTTCATAATGAAATACAGAGAATGGTGTTTATGAAAGAATTTTATCATTTTATATAAAGTTAAATGAGAAGTGATATTTTATTTTATTTTTCTATTTTAAATTTAATCCTAAGCAAAAAAATTAGAACTTGCTTCATAGTTTGAAGAGCTTCCCAGTTTCAAAGGAAATTAAAATATGGTACATATTGATATGTGGGACAACAAATCATTCAGCATCAGGCTTCTCTTATGTAGTTAATATCTATTAGTACAATTGAAGAAATGTTAAGATGCCTTTGGTAAATAGACTTTTACAGTGTTTTTCTCCTTTTCTTGGTTTTTGAAAGAGAGTCTTGTTATATAGCCTGGGCCTTCCTTGAATTCAAGACAGTCTTACTACTTCACCTCCTGATTGTTAAAATTATAAATGTACATCACTGTGCCTGACTTCTTTTTTTAATATATTTTATTAGTTTATTCATATTTCATCTCAATTGTTATCCCATCGCTTGTATCCTCCCATTCCTCCCTCCCTCCCATTTTCCCCTTATTCCCCTCCCCTATGACTGTGATTGAGGAGGACCTCCTCCCCCTGTATATGCTCATAGGGTATCAAGTCTCTTCTTGGTAGCCTGCTATCCTTCCTCTGAGTGCCACCAGGCCTCCCCATCCAGTGGACATGGTCAAATATGGGGCACCAGAGTTCATGTGAAAGTCAGTCCCCACTCTCCACTCAACTATGGATAATGTCCTGTCCATTGGCTAGATCTGGGTAGGGGTTCGAAGTTTACCTCATAAGGCTGAGAAGCTTCAGTAAAGCAGGAGACACTGTCAATAGAACAAAGCAACAGCCTACAGATTGGGAAAAACTCTTCACCAACCCTATATCTGACAAAGGTCTAAAATCCAAAATATATAAAGAACTCAAGAAATTAAATACCACCAAACCAAATAACCCAATTGAGAAATGGGGCTCAGAACTAAACAGAATTCTCAACAGAGGAATATTGAATGACTGAGAAAGACTTAAAGAAACGCTCAACCTCCTTAGTCATCAGGGAATGCAAAACGAAACAACTGATATTCCATCTTACACCCATCAGAATGGCTAAGATCAAAAATTCAAGTGACACCACATGCTGGCAAAGATGTAGAGAGAGAGGAACACTCCTTCATTACTGGTAGAAATGCAAAGTAGTACAGGCCCTTTGGAAATCTATCTGGCACTATCTCAGAAAACTGGAAATAAGGCTTCCTCAAGACCTAGCTATTCCATTCCTTGGAATATACCCAGAAGATGCTCCAGCACACAACAAGAACACTTGCTCAACATGTTCATAGCAGCTTTATTCATAATAGCCAGAACATGGAAACAGCCTAAGTGTCCTTCTGTGCCTGACTTCTAATGTCTTTAAGGTTCAATGTTTATACCCATAATCCTCTCTTCTCCTTCTGCCTCATTCAATTTAAGTTTATGATGGTACTAAGTCAGATGCAAAGATCTCTTGTGTATATATATTTTGACAGATAATAATATCTAGGCATGTTATTGATATTTGTAACTTTGACTGTGTAAAGACGTCTTAGAAAAACCCCTGTTCCTGCCTAAGTAGCTGTGTTGGTTGCTATACTTAGATGTGGTGGAGAAGATTTCAGACCCCTCTTTAGAGAGTCTAGCAAGAGTTTCTTGGAGCCAAATGGGACAAAAGACAGTTCAGGGCATTCCTGAACTGATATCAATCTATCCAGACATAAAGCAACCCATGTGTACAATGAGAAGCTGGGGAGCTTGAGAAGACAGGAGATCATCCTGTGATCCTTCAGAAAACAAAACAAAACAAAATAGGCACCGAGAATCTCCCTTTTGGTTACTGTGAACTGAGTCTCCTATTTCCTATGCAATAAGGAACAGTCAGGATAGATTGAGGAGAGGAATATTGCAAGTTAAAAGCTCTATTTTGTTTTGTCCCTTGAGTAGAATATAAAGGGCTTCTGTTAAAATGCCACAACCACCACCAATATTATATGGATTCAAAATAGAGATCCACCTATACAGGCAATATACTAATAGTTACCACTAAAATCAGGTCAGTTCAAATACCAATAGAAACCAAACCATAGGATTCAGATCATTAGAGCTGTCAGGAACCCAGTGACACCACAGTGTCTGGTGTAGGTAAGGCACAGATGCTTAGTTGAGTGCAGATTTAGTCACTGTCTTTTTCCTTGGAGACTCTTGTGTAGGACAGAACTTGTGTAACAGTGTGTTGTGGCCATGAACTTGGTTCACAGTGACCAAAAGGGAGATTCTCGGTGCCTTTTTTGGTTTTGTTTTGTTTTGTTTTCTGAAGTGAAATTAGGTCACACCCATCACAGGATGATCTTAAAACATTCTGTATGTTCAGAATCTAGGCATAATAAGGTATTAAGATTAGCATCTTGGTTTTGAAGTGACAAATCTAACAAATGGCTGAGAAGAACCAAAATCCATATTCACTAACATAAAAAGCAAATGTCTTCTCTTAGCGTAAGCTGCCTTCCAATTCTGTTTTATTTGTCATCATTAAAAAAATAAACTGCAGAAAGTTTTTAATCAGCTAGATGATGCTATAGCATTTCTGGAAAAAATAAGAATGGGAAGGGGCCTTTTTTGAATAATTTCAGATATGACGTATAATTTTAAGGCAAATGTTTTACTACTGCTTTAGTAGACTGAATCAAATAGTTGTATTCATCCTTTTTTCTTTTTCTGAGACAGGGTTTCTCTGTGTAGCCTTGACTGTTCTGGTCTTGCTTTGTGAACCAGGCTGTCCTTGAACTCACAGAGATCCATTTGCCTCTGCCTCCTCTAATGCTACAGGCGTGCACCATCATGCCCAGTGTATTCATCCATTTCTGATAACACATGTGTCTCATATTTTTATGCTTTTTTCCCACAATGAGAGAAGACAGTCTCCCTCAACGAGCCCACATCTTTTTTCAAACTTGCATTACTAAGACAAAGTTTGTTTATTAACTCACAGAAGGAAAGTTCTATTGAAGAGCATGAAATGAAAATACAAAGGAAACAGCCAGTGACGAGTGGAAATGAAAATGGCAGCTAACTTATTACATAGCTCATGCTGCAGGCTTGCTCTCAGAAAACACTGGAAATACAGTTTAGTTTCCTTCCCTTATTATTCATGTCAGTTAAACTCCCCAAGACTCAGTTTTCCTCCTCAGTACGTAAAGCAATGATCCCAACCCTATCCATTCATTAATAAATGCGAAGGTACTGGCAAATATCTGCCACACTTATGTGCAGAGTGCCAACTTAGGAAGCTGTGTTTTGCTTCTGAAAAACAAAAGGTTGATGATGTTTCAGTCTAATAAAAATAATCTAATCAGATAAAATTCCAGGCTGTGGACCCATCAGACACACTCTTTTTGGGGGAGAAAACTGTGGATTTAGAGGTTTCAGTATCTTCTGAGGTTTATTAAGATCCATAATAATAAGGTCATGGCAGTACAGCATTCCCCTCAGACTGCCCTGCTCTCTTTCCTAACTATCTTCAAAAGCCTATAAAAAAGGGGGGGCTTGTTCTGTTCTATTTTAAATGTCTTGAGGAACCTAGACCTTGTTGATGTAGATGTGGCCAGCAAAACCCAGGGTGTGAGCCCTTTGCTTATGGTGTGTCCCAAGGGATAAGAAATAACCAGATAGACTTGTTCTCACCAAAGTCATGAGGGTTTGTGACTGAGATGTGGTATAACACCAAAGGAAGGATGCTCCTGTTGAATTATTTTTTTTTTAGTCTATTTTTGAGAATAAAATCATACCTTCCTTTCCCACATCCTCACCAAGGTGACTCTGTTCACCATAAACTTTTCATTCTAAAATGATGATTCCAAAGAGAGAGACATTTCCTTCCTTTTACTGAAGACTTAATTAATCATATAAGCCAGATCTTTAAGGGCAGCTAAATCATCATTTTTACCCCCAAAGCCCAAGCTTTTAAAATGCACGTGATTGAGTAAACATTTATACTTTTTTTGTGTGCCATTTATTTGTAGATCCAAACCACTAACTGAAATGATGTTTTGTCTTTCTGTGTACAAACTATATTGTGGGAATAAATTGAACATTTCTGGAAGCTATTTTAACTTCATCAGGCCAATAAAAGCTCATCCAAGAAAATATTATTGAACATCCAGTCAATGCTCATTTATTTTTTTTTTCAAACCCACACTGGCATCTTACAGAACAACTTCCTTTACTTTATCCTAGGAATTCGGTGTTTTTGTGCAAAGCTCTTAGTCTTCATAGCCCATTAAGAAACAGTCATTCACTGGACCAACTACAGTGTTATTCATACGTATACCGCTGCCCCAGTCTTTTGCTAGATTCCTGTGTTTCTTAAGAAGGTATTGTACAAACCATTGATTCTTGAGACAATACAATAGTCTAGAATTGCTTTGTTGAAAGCAAGAAATTTCTGATGTTATTTGGGCATTGATAATATTCTCTGAATACAACATTGAATGCTTGAATACTGCAGACTTGGTGCACTTATGCTATACATATACTGCAGCCTCTAAATGTGTTAGTCTGTTTAGCTGTGCTAGGTGAACGGGGTAGATATTGGGTTGAGTTTATTCTATTTACAACAATTGCTTTTCTTTTTCATGCTTCATGTAATTTGCCGTCAGTTCTTCTAGTACAAAAGCGTAACATTTTTACCATCATGAAACTGAAGTCAAAGAATTAAAACAATTTGAGGTATTGTATCCAAAGATCTCTGACCTCACTTACTTTTTATGGTCCCCAGGCTTTTACTATATAGCTATGAGTTGTTTATGCAACAAAAGGGTGAGGTCAAAAGAGTGACATTGGTGATGTTTACATGCTTTACTCTTTGCTAGGTTTTTGCCATGGAACGGATATGGTTGCTGCTTCTTTTAGCGATTAGAGTGCTTCCAGGGTCTGCTCAGTTCAACAGTTACAACTGCGATGCCAACCTCCACAGCAGATTTCCTGGTGAGTCTCAGCCTACTGTCACCAGTCACCAGTCTACTGTCTATTTACTCTGGAAAAAGCAATTATGTGAGAATAGTCAATGATTTAAGTGCATATAGAAAATGAAGTCTATCTCCGTACATTAAGTGAACATTAAGAGATGGAAAATGAGATCAAAGCATTTCTCTGGAATTTTGATTTTATCTACATTAACATACAGAGTGGTCGTCAAAGTTAATAATATCATAATGGCTGTTCAAAAATGTGAAAAAATATTGGCCAGTGGGGGATAAATTGTGAGAGTCTAATTTCCTTAAAAAATATTTGCTTAATTGATGACTTTTTTCCTCAACTTAATTCAGACCTTTAACACAACTTTACATGTGAATATATTTATTTGGAAGTCATATTTAATAAAATAATTATGGAATATTGTGTGACACTTGCAAAATACTGTTTCGGTGAAATATTTGTCACCATCTAAGACACACAGGTCAACTTTTGAATGATTTTTACAAAAAAACCTATCAATATAATAGTTGTGAAATTTTGGACATATTAGTGGACAAACCCTACAGGTTAGTAAACCAATATTTACCAGATGAGGTACTCTATACCTTATGTGAGTGTCATTCTCCATTTTCTAGTGTTGAATTATCTTCACTCCATATTTATGAAGTTAAGAAGAGGGAATCAGAAAAATGCTTTCCCAAGTCCACTGTGTGAACTGTAAGATCTGTGGCCAGCATTTGCATCTTTCATACTTGCCAAATTTCCATTTTTGGAAGATGTGATAGCAATAAACTTGACACAGTGCAAGCAGGAGGTAGCTTCATTTGTTGAAATGAGAGGTTTGCATCAGAATCATGACTGGAGTTTGGCCAAATGGTTTCATAAACTCAGACCTATGGTTGGACTCTTCACCTGTGAGGCGAGATCATCATGGCTCAAAGGTGACTCTGTAGAGTGTGTAAACATCAGGCTTTAACAGTACTGCGTGCCACAAATAAATTCTGCTTTAAAAAATATTTAGAATGGGTAATTTGAAATATACAAATCAGTAAAATTAGTTTTAAAAAAAATCCCTCTCATGCAGATTTATTTACTATGAACATTTATCATTTTTGCTTCCTATCTCCTTTCCACTCTATTTCTGGGTTATTTAAAAGAAAATTTAATTTTCATGCTTTGGTATGCATACCGAATGGAAATAACTTTAAAAATGCTCTTCTTGCAAACCCTGTGAATTAATTAGAGATGCAGTTTTGAATAAATTATGTTCAGTTGTCGTGGCAAGAATGCTCTCTGTTATATTGTGTAAGGGCAATGTTCTTACTTTATTTTGTAGGCAAACACATGGTTTTTGATAGGTGTTATATTGTCTGTTTTGTTTTATGAAAGACATGTTGCTTGGAAAAGTAAGAGTCAAGTTAGAAGAAACTATGGGCAGAAAGAAAGGTTATGAAGCTACTGGCAGTGGGAATAACAAAAGGAGACAGCTTTGTTAGGAGAAATGTTTGTGTTGGACTTAGCAGAGCGTGAGATTGATTTGATTTGGGAGAGAAGAGAAAGGGCAGATGATGCTTTGCCCATGGGCAACTGGTGACGATGCTGTTGACTAATGTGGAAAATAAAATATTCTATACTTGATTTTTTTATTTTTTAAATTTTATTAATTTATTCTTGTTACATCTCAATGGTTATCCCATCCCTTGTATCCTCCCATTCTTCCCTCCCTCCCATTTTCCCCTTATTTCCCTCCCCTATGACTGTTCCTGAGAGGGATTACCTCCCCCTGTATATGCTCATAGGGTATCAAGTCTCTTCTCAGTGACCTGCTGTCCTTCCTCTGAGTGCCACCAGGTCTCCCCCTCCAGGGGACATAGTCAAATGTGAGGCACCAGAGTACGTGTGAAAGTCATATCCCACTCTCCACTCTAGTGTGGAGACTGTTCTGACCATTGGCTAGATCTGGGTAGGGGTTTAAAGTTTACCGTCTGTATTGTCCTTGGCTGTGTACTTTAAAAAGAAAGTTGGGATTTGGAATTAAGGGTTTAGGGGAACTTTCTGGAGAATGGACAGGGACATCAGCTCTCTCCTAGAAGGAAGTACAGACCTGGGTCTGAGAAGGGATGTCAAAAGTGAAGATAGCTATATTAAACCTGAATGTCTGCTTGGTATGTGAACAGGAAAAGGGGCTGAGTATAAATATGTCAGGTTTGTAAAAAGGCTCCTGTTAATGGAGAAAAGTGAATAGAACGGTATAGGCTGGAGATGCAGCCCTGTGAGTGTAAGAGGTGGTTCTCTTATTTAGGAGAGAAGGGGAAATAAAAACTCAGAGAAAGGCAGAGGCACTGATTGTGTCCCCTAAAGCAGGCAATGGGAGATTACCTTCCTGAGAGCTGAGAGCAGAGGGCTAGGTAGGACAGTGTAGACAGGCCTTGCATGCTTAGGTAAGGGAGCTGGCTCACTTCTCCATGCTGAAAAGATTGTTCAGCATGGACCATCAGGCTGATGTAATTCTGTGCTTCTCCTCCTCCTCCTCCCCCCTCCTCATCCTTCCATGCTTATATATCTTCCCCTGTAAACATTTTTTATAAAACGTTTTCATACATTGTATTCTGATCATGCTTGCTCCTCCCCCAACTCCGCCCAGATACTTCCCACTGCTCCCCACCCCCGACCCCTGCACTCCACACCCTTTCTTTTTCTCTAAGTGGAATAAAATGTGCTGATTGACCACAAAGTAACTAGGACAGGAAAACATTCTATTTGTCCTATGGTATCAGATGAAGAACTATGTTAAAACATACATTTATAATAGTTAGTAGTATGTGCTGATAGCTTACAACAAAATCAGTTTGAGTACTTGTGGGATCCTTTACCTCACCCCAAACACATTGTGTTGCAGTCTCTACACACAATGACCCAAATTTGCATATACACAATACAAATGCATGTAATGTACATTTGTGATTAATATTGAGTGACCTCCGTTCTTGCTTTCTTCCAGAGTCCTTTATTCTATTAGACACAACAATCATGAGTTGGGAAACTGTCACTGAAAGTAGAATCTCCTTGTCTAAATCTCCTCTGTGCCTATATAGTAAAGAAGAAAAACACATTTGGCACCAAATAAACATCTATCTCACCTTGTTGTGTGTACTAAGACAATGGCATGTAAAGTGAAAAAGTAAAGAATTTCTGAAAAAAAAAAGAATTTCTGCACTCTTAGTCATGTATCCTAACTTTACTTGGTATTTGGCATGGCTGCTTGTGTTAGTTTATCAGGTTTATCCAGAGAAAAGTTTATAACAAGAGTAGCCTTGCTATTTAAAGCAAAGTTTACACTAAAAGTAAATCTTCCTCTTCTCACAGGGTTAAAGAAATACAGGTGGTATTATCTCTTTTGTCATGTAATGACCTCCCTGGGCCATAAAGATGTTGTAGGAGGTTTTTCCTCCCTCCTACAATAATGACTCATAACACTCAATTTTTTTTGCAAATACCTCAGCCATAGAGGAAGGATTTTATCCAACTAGTTTATAAGTTAACAGCCCATTTATATTAATCATATTCTGCCATATGGCTGGTTACCCGGGCTTAGGTACTATGTGTCCATTCTCCTCATGTCTTTCCAGCTGGAATCTTGTATGCCTGGCTCTATCCCAGAATCCTTTCTGACTGCTGCATGCCCTACTTTCTATTTTCTGCCTCAGCTATAGGTCATTAGCTTTTTATTGACAGGTGATGCTTACACACACACACACAAAAGACTCCGACCTCATAAAGTTTAGCCAAGTGCTAGCTACTTTTTCTAAAGAATTTGCGAACATTTCAAAGAGGACAGATAATACTCACAATCTTAAGTTACCTAAAGTAAATCCTCTAAAAACAGTAAGGATGGAAAGGATCCTGATTTTCAACAAAGAGGAACTGATTAAACTTCTTGTTTTAATCTTACAAATGCTAACGCTGTCATGGGTGACAAACATCAAATCTTTCCAAATGTACATACTCATATGCAGTCACCCACACATACCTATGGTTAAACTTTAAAATTTGTATTAAAGGAACAAAACCTCCTAAAAGGCAAATAAAGTAGAAGTCTCAGGAGTGGCTTTAGGTTTTTATGAGCATTACTCCATATTCTTTTCTGCTTTGCAGGTTGTTTGCCCAGAAAGAACAGAGTGAGCAAATAGAGCCTACAAGTTAATTGCTCATTGCCCTTTGACTTTCCATTTCTTTTCCACATCAGAGTCCTTCCTGGGGTCATAGGGAGCTCCAGGATCTACTGGGATTCTAAGCACTGAGATGGAGTGAGAATGAATCTGGCTAAAGAGGAGGACTATCTAAATGCAAAGCAATGCTAATAAAGCTGGCAATTACCATCTCGCCCTATCTGACCTCTGCTGTTTCAGAACATTGGAGTTATTTTCTCTAATTTCCATGGCATTTATTCTTGGGCCAAGATAACCACCAGGGTCCCAATTTGTTTAAATTTAAAGAAATACCATCTAATTTTAAGAGTAGTGAACTCTTTGCTACCCTAGCTAATGACAAGGAACAGACTCCTGAGCCACTGGGATGATACTTGCGCACATCCCAAACTAAACCCACAGATGACTTTCAGGTACTAAAAGTTATATTTGGGCAGGCTAAGCCTACAGATTAAAGCACTGGCATTTGAGATTGGGGGATACCTTTTGGAGTAAGCCTCTAACTTTAGGAAGGAGTGGAAGCCTTGCGAAGAAGCTTTTAATGATAAAGGCATAACCAGAGTGACCACTGGGGACCGGGACATTTATCTTCTGGCACTATCATAGACTTAACTAAATGATTATCAGAAATCCTGAGCAAATCAGCGTTTCATAAATTTTAACTTGACAATCTATTGAAAACAACACTAATAACAATAATAGGTTTCATATATTGAGTGTTGAGTATATTCCTATTTTATTTCTCAGAACCAATAAGCAGAGGCCCTTTTAAAACTCACTTTGTATAAGGAAAACAGAAGAAGATTTTGTCTATTATTGTCAGGTTAGCACTCAACTGTGATATAAAGCAAGGACTCTTTCTGTCACCTGTTGAAGCCCTTGCCCTCCATTGACCATTGGATATCAAGTTTAAAAGATGATGTTAAGACAAAGAGGCAGACATAAAAGTATGCCCTCATTAAATAATCAAAGAGCCATATGGTGAGTATATTTGTTTAGCCTTTTCAAGATTTGGTCACTAACAAAACATTTATTTTTCTCTATCTGGTAGTGTGTCTAAAACATTTCAATGAACCCGCGTGCTCTGCAGAAAATAAAATGGAGACTCACTCATTCAGTGGAGAGAATCAATTAGTTCATTTTGTGTTTGGTTTTGCTCAACGGTTGCATTGCTGCATTCCTGAGGAGCAGGTAGTAAAATCATAACTGCAGGCAATGTGTTCGGCCCTCAGTGAAGAATTTTTAAAAGGTCAGTTTTCCTGCCTTCCTACTTGGGGCAGTATTTTCATCTCCCATTTTTCAGTAGGATATCATCTTCCAGCTCTGTTCCTGTAACCATAATTATTAAACAAATGAGGCTGAAGAACTGAGCCAGGCATTGGATACTGGGCACATACTTATTAATCAATAGTGATGAAGCATTGTGGAGGAAAGCTCAATTAGTGAGCAAGAGCAGCAACCGAATAATTCAGGGACCCTTTAAATAGCAAAATTATTATTTACTACAAGAAAATTGTGCTTTTGTACAGGTAAAACCTATGCCCCCTCCCTTCCTTTTTCTGTCTTCCAACATTTATCAGACTCCCTTGGTTCCAAAGTACAGCAGCAAATGTGATTATAAGTCTTCAAAGTTTGCTTCAGACTCCGCATGACTATCCGAAAGCCCAGGAAATAGCAGCTTGTATTTGCTAACGAGAAACAGATGTTGCCATGAAAAAATAAGGTGGTGAGAAACCTGTTCAATATAGAGAGGAAACTTGAATCCCTAATCCGCTTTAAATTCTTCGTCAGCTGCTGGTATTTTGCGTAGATGAAATATCAATATCCCTTAAGGACTTCTTGCTGCTTTAGTACCAAAGCCTCATTCTTGTATAAAAACTTTGTGAAAGGAAATATAACCTTAAAAATGAATTGAAGAAACACACACATCTGTTCTCTAGGTAATTTGTAAGCTGGGATAGTACAGAAACCCACTACTTTAAGGAATAGAAGGAAAATAAATGTTATATAAAGTAATCTTATAGCCTGTGATGAAGGCACAAGTTAGCATTAGAGTACTTATTGCAGTCCAGGGGGTCTGTGATTTCCAGTTGAATTGTTCTAGGAAACTCTAAAGAGTTCTTCATTGTGCAGAACACATTCCTTCTTCCTCAGTCAACTGACTTTTGCTTATGCTGTCAACTTGTACCAATACCTCTTTTTAGTGCATGCTCATCAGCCTGTGAACATAAATGTGATTTGGTTCACGTGATTCTTGCGTCTGAAGCATAGAGAGCCTCTATCTGCTTCCACTTAACCTGTTGCACATCTCCTACCATTCCAGAATTCCCCATGAGCAGGGGATAGATTGTTCTCCTCAGTCCCTTGACCATGATGCAATATCTTTCCTAAAAGCACCGCTTCTGAAAACACCACTCCACTTGGCACAAGAGTGTTTTGAAGTGGTTTGTGGAATGGGGCATAAAGATAAGAGAAGGAGACTAGTCCCTTTTTCAGTTTTGTCACATGAGTTGTTACCAGTGTATTAAAGCAGGGGCAGGCTCAAGACACTCCTATTTGATTTTATTCAGATTCAAAATGAGATCTCCTTGGACTAAGAAGAGAGTTATGCTTACACATATGTACATACATACATATATACATACATATATTTATGTGTGAGAATATATATATATATATATTCTCTCTCTCCCTTATTGCTTTTGTATTTAAAAATTCCCTCTTGTACATCTGTACATCCTACCAATACATGTTTGATGGGAATGCTTAGTTCCCCCAAATGAAATGATCCTAAGAGCTTCTGCCCAATCAAAATAATTAGCCCCGTATCTTAGCAACTGAATTGACTGAGAGACTTATCACATAAGCATCACCCAGCAACTTGTAAGAGGTGTGAGAAATTCAGGCCCCACTTACAATCTACTGAAGCAGAATCTGTATTTTAATGAGGTTCCTCGGTAATTCACTTCTTCCATAAATGTAAGAGGTGACACTCTGTGAACGCCTGATGGTCTTGCTGGCTTTTTGGATTGAAGGCACCACGTGAGGTGCAGTCTACAGCCATGATTAGCCACCTGCTGTTAATGATGACACATTCAGCAAATATGTCAACGGGAAGAGAAAATGATTTTAAATTTACTAGGAATGATATAAGATAACAAATTACCAAAACTAACTAAAACAATAAGTAACCATACATTAACAAATATCAAGACCATATGAATTTTATACTGTTTAGATTCTTCAATGTGAAGCCATATAATAGCTACCAATAAGGTTACTGGTGCTCACACTGAAACTATGAAGGCAGAGACATTCTCAGTCATCTGTCTGAGACAGAAATGTGATACAGAGTCAAGGTGAATCTATCTGTTGCAATATATTTTCTCCGTCCGTGAAACTTAGAACCTCATATTAAATACTTCGAAACCATGAGTGCTATTTGTGAGAGCACTTCAGAAAATACATAAGATAAACATTTGCTAGTGTTGCTGGGCACTCTGGGGGGAAAACTGCAACTTTTGATAAGCTTATAACTTAATGGAAAAGTAAATATCCACTCACAAATAATATAACAGTGATTTTATGGCCTCATTCTTAAAGCAATATGGATCAGGGCCCACGGGAACCAGGGGACCTAGGTAGTCATGCCAAAGGACAGCTGTGGCACTGCCTTTCCTGTTATTAGTTTATTTCTCCTTCTTAGCTGAAGGTTCTCCTGAGTAGTTGCAGCTATCAGTGTAACTCACTGTTTATAGAGAGAACAGTTTATTTTTTAAAATTTTTTTATTCTTTTCGTTTTTCGAAACATGGGTTTCTCTGTGTAGCCTTGGCTGTCCTAGGCTCACTTTGTAGACCAGGCTGGCCTTGAACTCACAATGATCCGCCTGCCTCTGCCTCCCGAGTGCTGGGATTAAAGGCGTGCGCCACCACACCCGGCTGAGAGAACTGTTTATAAATTATCTTTTTTTGCTCTTTCCTATCTGATAATCATTGTCCTTTTTTCTTTGACTAACTGTTGTCCCTTGTGAGTGTCCCATACAGACCCCAGCCTACCAAGAACTAATCTTATCTATTTGTTTTCCTTTGATCCTTTATCTCAGGGAAGAGTTCACTTGCTATCACCTGCCCTCCCTGTACCCCCCCCCCCCCCCCCCCCCCCCCCCCCCCACCCCCCCAGCCCTCCCTGGCAAAACCCAAACTATGGTGATTGACACTCACTGCTCTTCATGCCATCAACTAAGCAGTTTCTTCTGAACCTCAGACAGTTAAAATTATTTCACATTTTACTGTCAGTCTCTTTCCAAACACACCTACTTGACCAAGACAGGTGGTAGGTGATGTTGACAGAGGGCTTCCATATCACCAGGCCATGTGGTAAGTGACTGTTTTTTTTTTTTTCTCACATTTTCTTCATTACTCAACTGCAATCTGCAAGCTTCTTCAAGTAGTGAACCATCATCACTCTGTCATGAAGACTGAGACCTAATAAGTGTATAACACATGTACTTTTGAATTTTTTAATGATACAAGGTAACATTTAGTTTCAATACAATAAGGATAACAGCCTCTGTTCTAGAACAAAAGAGATGGCACCGGCTTTTGGGTTCAACTCTTAGGTATCTTATAACTTAAAAACATGGTAAAGACTGACCTCAAGAACTTCACCTCATGTGCTTATGTTCTCAGACTAGCACTTTGAACCACTGCACTGGAGTGATTAGTGCAGACTTGCAGTGAGATTTTAGGGTATTTCTGTTTCAGCATCAGAAGATACAAGCATATAGATGATTTAATTAATTGCATTGATCCATGTTCTTATAATTCAGGAATATAATTTGACAATGTTAAGACTTCTGAATGGCCCTAAAAAGTGATGTAGGTCTCCAAATTAAAAATACTAAGATGAGATGAAAAGGAGACAGGGCTGTCACAAGCTCAGAATTTGTGGCTTCATCTGTATGCTGCTGGCTTGACACAAATTGACTATGAATTGTTGAGAGAAAAAGAACAGAGGCAGCTCTACTTATTAAACGTATAAATGATGCCTACAAACATGTTGCTAGTAAATGCTGTCTAGAGACAAAAGTCAATTACATTTTTCAAGGAATGGAATTTTACTTGAGGGAAAGAAATTGTGTAGTATCGTTTTATGTATGATGTCCATCATGTCTTTAACTATGTTCATATGTTAAGTGTAGTCTATGAACTCCCAATCAGGACACATTTCTTTTCATACATAAGGTGTTAGGTGGTTGGCAGAGTGATGGCACACTCACACTTTGCACAACTTCAGTAAATCTGTATCAGGCTAAGGGATGGCCACAATGATAGGTGAAAGGAATATGAAGCATTGTTTTTTACCAGTTTGATTTATTAATATATTTTCAATTTTTAAAAGAGAAGCTTAGCTTGTTTAAGATATCAATTAAAAACAATGGCTTGTTGACACTGTAACTGCACACAGACTATGTAAGCAAGTCTGTGGCTTAAACACTCTCAGTATCTCTCAGCAGAAAACATAAAAAGTCATCTCATAGGGACCATCACTGCTTTGTTCTTGCCATTATTGCACACCCATTGGGTTAATACTCAAGTATCATGCAAAGAAATGTCATCCAGGCTAGTCACCAGCAGCCAAAGCTTCCAAGATGTCTAGTTATTGAAAACAAGTGTTCTTTAACAGCTGGAAGAGCAACTCTAGAGTTGGCAGTAACTGCCCTTTGGCGACTTGAAGTATCATTTTTCCCCCTCTCAGAGTTTCCCAAATAGTAAAGTTGAGCTGAATGGTTATCTTTAGTATCTACAACCAGGGAAAAAAAGAAAAAAGAAAAATGTGTTTCTTTGAGAGACAGTGAAAAGTCTTTAGAAAACTGTCCCAGAATGGATTTGAACAGATCTCCTTTCTTCCTCAGCAAAAGTCCTTTAATTTGTTACCATATCTTCAAGTGGAATCAGCTTGTAGTGAATTCAGCTTCACTGCAGGGTTACAAGGCTTCGGCAGTAAAGCAGAAAAATGGAACCAGGCTTCCATCTGGACACAGAAACCATTTCCATCTGCCAAGGTGAATTCTAAGCAGCAATTAATTCCCTCAAACAGAGGAGCTGACGTTGAAGACTGGCTGCCTTAAGTCAAGGACAAGAAATCTGCCTCTTTGGACATGTATATCGATGCATGCTTCTTTTAGTACATTTCTATGTATCAAGTAATGTTCACTGAGCAGAAAACAAATTCTTAATGAGCTCACTAATAGTTGAAGATCTTGCTTAACTGTTAGGAAGACATTGTGTTCTGATAAAGAGACTGACATTTTATATGTAAAAGCTGCCCATATCTTAACTATGCTTGCCATATGGCCTAAACTTCCTGACATTTTTTCTTTGTATTTTAAAATAATGATGAAAATGGAACTGCTTGCATCCCAAACACTCAGCATTTCTTTCTTTGTTCATACCATATCTCTGATTTTATTTATTTTTCATTCTTTAATTTTTCATTAACTCCTTCAAAACTAAGCTCAGTGCCATCTTCTTCAGGAAGCCATTCTTTTGTAAAAATATTTTTAAAATTATGTTTCTTTTTAACATATACATTTATATTATTACACATGGGTAAAATAAACTACACACAGCAGGAAGAACCATGAGACAATCAGGAATTATATAAATGTTACATTCATAGTGTTTGGGTATTAACATCTTAGTAGGTTAACCCCTAACCTACTAAGCTTAGTTGAAAGACTAAACTATCTGGTCTTCAAACCCATCAGAGACTTGAGAAGGGATAAAACTTAAATACTCGAGTCAACCTGGAGTGCAGGTTAGCAGCTTCCAAAATGAAAAAATGACTGAGGCAGTTTACTGCCTGAACAGTCACCCAACCAGGAAGCTGTTCTTAATGGGTGCATCTGGGCTATTCTGGCTTTCTCTATCATCCTATTCATACGCTGTCCAATATTTCTGTGAGTCAACTTATCATGCCTGCTTTTTTTTTTTTACTAGTTAAAAGTATAACAAATCATATTTCAAAAATATCTGTTGACATTATTAAGATTTGAGTTATTGAAGCAAATCAACTTTTGCTAACTATCTTGAATGAATTTATATATTTCTTAGATGAATGTTCTATACTACATGTCAAAATTATTTTATTTAGTTTAGTTTAGTTAGTTAGTTTGTTTATTTCTTTTTGTTTTTTAAGACAGCATTCTTTCCTGTCCCTCTTTAGCCTGGGGCTGATACTCAGACAGTCTTTTGTGCCTTGGATTCAGACACATTGTCCCACTCTTCTGCCATCAGCTCATGGTCTCCCTCAGACTTCCAATTGCATCAGTCATCTTCAACTGGAGCTCACTCTACTGTGGTGACCTCATCATCACTCAACTAATTAAATTTGTAGCAATCCCATTTTCTAATAAGTTCTAAAGCAAGAGAGATGAGTATGTTACTATATTGTTTTTTGGGACCCAGCCCAGTAAAAGTAAAACCCACTGCTAGGAATGACTTATCTGTTGAACTTTCCTTTTTCTTTCCTTTCCTTCTTCTTCTTCTTCTTCTTCCTCTTCTTCTTCCTCTTCCTCTTCTTCTTCTTCTTCTTCTTCTTCTTCTTCTTCTTCTTCTTCTTC
>OU015745.1:106185292-106203806 GCA_907169655.1 Acomys percivali | reverse complement strand
TCTTCTTCTTCTTCTTCTTCTTCTTCTTCTTCTTCTTCTTCTTCTTCCTCTTCCTCTTCCTCTTCCTCTTCCTCTTCCTCTTCTTCTTCTTCTTCTTCTTCTTGTTCTTCTTTGGTTTTTCAAGACAGGGTCTCTCTGTGTATCTTTGGCTGTCCTGAACTCGCTTGCTTTGTAGACCAGGCTGGCCTCGAACTCATAGCGATCCTCCTGCCTCTGCCTTCCGAGTGCTGGGATTAAAGGCGTGCGCCATGACTGCCCGGCTATGCATTTGGGTTTTATTATTATTATTATTTGTAGGAAAGCATCTAAAGATATGAAAAGTCTCCCTCTCCCTTTCCTTCTTCCTCTCCCTTCCTCCCTCCCTGCGTCCTTCCTTCCCTCCCTTACTCCCTCCCTCTCTCCCTCCTTCTTTTCCTCCCTCTCTCCATCCTTCCCTCCCTCCCTTCCCCCATCCTTCCCTCCCTCCCTCCTCACCCCTTATCTCTGTGTTTCTGCATGTGCTCATGTCTAGAGTATTTCCTGATGACTCACAGAAGCATGGAGAACTGTGCACGTTATGCTTTGCCTGTCTGTGCCCAGGTAACATATGTATAATCACTGACAGAATTTTCCTTGAAGCAAACTATGCATTTTGTACAACATATCATAAGCACATTATTTTTCATTTTATTTCTCTAATGCGATTTACTATATGCTCAGTAAAATGGGCCTGTTCAAGATGACCTTTGCTTTTATGTCTTAGATAGGATGAGTTACCAAATAACAATGCACTGAATAATTCGGTGGAGGGCAGCTTTTAACTTCTTCCTTTCTCTTGAGAAAACACATCATTTGTACTGCTTCACTCTAGACAGGCGATCTGAATAATTCAGTCACTCTAGTTCTAAATTTCCCTGGTAACCTTATTTTCCCCACTCAATTCTCTTGTCATTCAACAGCCCTGGACTGACATTTTATGCATGTCCTCTGAACAGCAGGCTCAAGGAGACAGAGGTGACTTGTAATATGTCAAAAATCTCCCCTTAGATAACTAAGTCAATGGCTATTTTTTTTCAGCTACTTTTCTTAATGACTCGCTCATTGGATCAAGACTGGAAATGAGTTAGACAACAGAGATGGTAAATAAAGCAAAGAATATTCAAGTCCCTCCCCTGCTCTCTACTGTGCTTTCGTGGCTTACTTTTGCCTTTATGTGTTTTCTGTTTTAGCTGAAAGAGACATCAGTGTCTACTGTGGAGTGCAGGCTATTACGATGAAGATTAATTTCTGCACGGTCCTTTTCTCGGGTTATTCTGAAACAGATCTGGCACTGAATGGAAGGCATGGGGATTCCCACTGCAGGGGCTTCATCAATAACAACACCTTCCCAGCAGTGGTCATTTTCATCATTAATCTCAGCACCTTGGAGGGTTGTGGAAACAACTTAGTGGTAAGACTGTTATGAAATCCTGTGCTATACCTAAGGTCATAAATAAACAAACTCCTATTTCATGAAACAAGTGGGAGCCCAGTCTATCTTCCGGAGGAAAAAATTCCAATAAAGCCAAACAAATCACTTTCTTTTGCCTGTTTGAAGTTTGAACACCCAAATGTGCACTTCTATCTTCTAATAATGATTGTGTTGATAGGCCCTGGGCCGTGGAGAGCCATGTGATGGGCTGTGCTACTCTAAGCAGCGTTCTGTTGGTCTGACACTGACAGACACATCTCACCACGAGCTGTATTCCTTATGCTTTTATGGAGGCATCAGGTCACAAGAGCAGTTTTTGTTCTTTTGCTGTGATCTAGACCTGATGACCTCATTCTGTAAGACTGACTGGAGATAGGGTAGGGGAACTTGAACTCTCTTGTTTCAAGGTTATCCTTGGCCGGTGGCCATTGATACTTTGTAAAAGAAGGCAGTGTTTCTTGCGACAATGACTTCATGGTGTGGGACTTCCCTTTGTACTTAAAAATGCTTATCATGCTCAATTTTACCCATAACATTATGGTAGCACCCCTTTCCTGTTATTTTCACAGCCAAAGTAGTGCTTTGCACATTTGTACCCTGACTGAGAATTTATAATTAATATCATTCACCCTCTTATTAATTCACTCAACACCAAAAATAGAATTAAAGAAAAAAATTAACAATCCAGGGAATGAAAATTAATTGAAATTAATAATATGTGATGGGATCATTAATAACATTAACATTTACCTAGTATTATCTTTTATTGAGCCTGCTCCAATATCATCTTATTCAATAAATCCTAGCAAAAGTGGTACAATACACACGCTTGCTTAGTGCAGCAAAGAAGGAAAAAATGGCTTTCAGTCTTTAAAAATTATTGCTAGGGATTAAAAGGGAAGGCTTGATTATTCTAAAGGCATGGTTTCTAAAATTTGGTGGGGGCTAGAGGACAGGAAAGAGATTTGTTTGAATCTCTTCCTTTATCTTATCCCAAAGGGCAGTTAGAATATTGTGCCCATGACCATTTCTAAGCCTGCAGATTGTGTGTTGTTGACTCTTTTTATTAAAAACGTTTATTCATCTCTCTGAGTTGTGTTCACAGAGGTTATGAAGCAGGCCTAAGGGAGAGGGCGGCTAGTTGATTATATTGCATGCTTTTTTCCCTAGTGGGGGGAGTGCAGGTAGGGACCAGCGGAAATTTCCTTCCTCGTATCGTGTTCTGAAGCCTCATTCTCATAGACTGAAGTCACTGTTCCCTTGCTGGATAGAAAGTGACTCAACCTAGTAAGTGAGGCTGGAAGGAAGAGAAGACTTTCCTGATTTTCATACTTTACCTTGGATGTCTCCAGCTTTGGATCCTCCTTGTAGTACACTCCTGTATGAGGCAAAGTAAATAGATTACTCTATCACTGGGTTAGTTGTAAGACAAACGTTCTTGTTCCACTGATTTTTGCCTCATGTATGAGCTAGCTATTTGCCTTAGCCTGTGTACTGTTAGGCTCAGGAATAAAGTTTATTCTATCATTGAAAATCTATTTTTTTGTTTTAAAATATATTTTATTAATTTATTCATATTATATCTCAATTGTTATCCCATCCCTTGTATCCTCCCATTCCTCCCTCCCTCGCATTTTCCCCTTACTCCCCTCCCCTATGACTGTGACTGAGGGGGACCTCCTCCCCCTGTATATGCTCACAGGGTATCAAGTCACTTCTTGGTGGCCTGCTGTCCTTCCTCTGATGCCACCATAATATTACTTATCTCAGAAATATCTCCTCCAAGTAGTCAGTGAATGCCACGTGACACTTGGCATGGTGAATGAATGACTCTGTCCTTTCTTCTTTTCATGAGAATCAGAAACATTATTTTCCTAAGAAAATTGTCTTCAGTTTTAGCAGGTTTTGGGAAACAAAACAAAGCTAAGAAGTGTTAAGAAAAGCATAAATATGAGCAATATTTTCCGTAACTTCTGGGAGCTCGTGGTCTCCTTGAAATTTGTCTGAAAATGGGAATCTCTATGATCCATCAAAGAAAACACCGGAAAGTCAAATCCTTAGTAAATTTATGACTTGCTTTTATTTATTCAAAAATTACTTGTAAGATGCACAACATAGCATAGCATTTAAGACCCAGGTGGGCCCCGTCCGCCAGGCTCTCCGAGGATGGCTGAGGGAATGCAAAGCAAACAGGCTGCCTATGTGCTGTAAAGAGAAATAACACTTTTGGACAAGTCAGGGGGTTTGCTGAGCAAGATGCCATGTTATAAATCGGTAACGGGCCGTGAGAAGGAAGAAGGAGAGAGATGGCTGAAGGAATCTGCTCAAAGGCAAGAGCAAGGACTTTGATGCAGCAGCATTATATCCTGAACGGAACTCTAAACAGGCTGGCAAGATGGCTCAGTAGGTAGAGACTGGATACATGCATTCTAGTGACAAAAGCACAGAAGGGTAGAAGGGAAGCTGTAACTCCACAGAGTTGTCCTCTGAGCCCCATGTGTGCACCACGGCCCTCATGCCATATGCATACAGCAACGACAATAACAGAAACAACAATAACAACCTGGGAAGCCTGGAGCTACAAAATTAATGTGACAGAGGCAAATCAAATCTTTTCCCCTTACTTTTAAAATTCACTTTACAGCATGATTGCAGCCCCCTCCATCCTCTCCTCCCAGTTCCCTCCTCCCACCCCCTCCAATTCCCACATGCCATTATCTTCAGAGAAGGGGAGGGCCCCCCCCCATGGGTACCAATCCACCCTGGTACATTGAGCCTTAGTAGGACTAGGTGCAACCTTTGTCACTGAGGTCAGACAAGGCAGCCTAGCTATGTGAATGGGATCCCAAGGCAGGTAACAGAGACAGGGACAGAGCCCACTCTAAGTGTTAGGGGGCCCACATGAAGAACAAGCTGCACATCTCCTACATATATGTAGGGGGCTGTGTCCATCCATGCATTCTCTTTGGTTGGTGGTTCAGTCTCTGTGCTGCCCCATGGGCCCAGGATTGTTTACCCTGTAGGTCTTGGGATGTCCTTGACCTCTCTGACTCCCTAAATCCTTCTCCCTGAGCTCCACCTATTGTTTGGCTGTGGGTCTCTCCATCTGTTTTCATCAACTGCTGCATGAAGCCCATCAGAAGACAATTATTCTAGGCTCCTGTCTGTAAGCATGGCAGAATAGTATTAATAATGTCAGGGGTTGACTCTGTCCCATAGGATGGGTTTCAAGTTGGGCCAGTTATGGGTTGGCAATTTCCTAGATCAGATCTATGCTCCATCTTTATCCCTATATTACCTGTAGGCAGGATAAAATTTGGGTCAAAGGTTTTGTGGGTTGGTTGTTGTCCTCCTCCCTTTACTGAAAGTCCCACCTAGCTACAGGAAGTGGCCACTTCAGGCTCCATATCCCCCGCTAGCAGAAGATACAGCTAGGGTCACCCCCATAGACTCCCAGAGGCCTCCCTTATTCCAGATACACCCCCACTGATTTTATTCTCTTTCCTAGGCTTCTCCCCTCCCAACTCTTGATGTCCACCCCTATTCCCCTCCCTCCTTATGTCCCACAGAGCTCCCTCTGTCCATTTACTTGTTTCCCCTTCTGACTGAGATTCAAGCATCCTCACTTGGGCCCTCTTTGTTACTTGGTACTTTTGGGTCTATGGATGTAGTCTGGCTATCCTGTACATTATATCTAATATCCACACTTATAAGTGAGTACATATAATATATGTCTTTCTGGTCTAGGTTATCTAACTCAGGATTATATTTTCTAGTTCCATCCATTTGTCTGCAAATTTCATAATGTCTTTGTTTTTAATAGGTGGGTCACCAAAAAAGTTGGCATTTATCAATGAGGTTTTAAAAAATTGATTGTAGGATTTTGTACATATTATTTTTTTATGAAGTAAATATGAATCAAATGTCTGGTACACATAAAGTTCCATTCACTTTAAAGACATGCCATCACTTATAAATTTTATAAAGTATGTATAATTTCAAATCTATAGCAAGCTACAGCTGAAACAAAATTAGAGATATGCTGTCATAATGTTTTGTTTGCATATAAAAACATCAAATCACCGAATTTGATCTGCTGTTTTAACAGGTGTCCACAATTCCTGGCGTCGGTGCTTCTGGAAATGCAACCTCCCTACAGATAGGAAATATTTCTGGATATATTGATACTCCAGACCCACCAACAGTCATCAGCTATCTTCCTGGGCTCCTTTACAAATTTAGTTGTAGTTATCCATTGGAATACCTGGTTAATAACACACAGCTTGCTTCGTGAGTTCATGTTTTATCTTGCTTTTTCATATTGTCTTTCTGCTTGCTTATTTTTAATGGACATGTAGTCACCCTCAATGTAATGGAGCACAGCATGACTCAACTATTATATTATATTATTAATATGATATATTAATCATGTATCTATTTATGATCTGTATATTTAATATTGTTCTTAATTCCTTTTCACAAAAGCCATGAATGCTTGAGTAGTTCTGAAGTGTAGGTGTGCAGTGTTTCCTGTGCACAGGGCACCTGGCCACTGTACTGCTGGGTTCTGCCTGATCACTGGCCACCTGTTCTCACTGTTGAGTTCTACAACTTCAGACTCTGAGTCCTTATGACCTTTGCGGAGGGCACAGAATGACAGCATGACACAGGCCCAAGGAATTCTAGAGTAGGATCAGAACTATGGAATATATCTATATCCTTATTTAATATTTCCAAAAATACATGCATGAAGACCCAATATGTCCACAACATAATAACCTAATCCTGTCAACTATTTTTGACAAAATTGAATAACTGAATGAAAAGGTTTTCTCTCTATTTTGAGTGTCCATATTATAAGATTCTACTTATTGTTTAATCTTAGTACACGATAATATGAAATCTACTTTTGTGTCAAAGTTAAAAAATAAAGAAGTTTTTCATAGTACACTGATAGTATATGCTTCAGACAAAGGCAAAGATTAGATATGGAAAGGCCCTGAGGACAAAGGTTTAGGGAGAAGCATACCTCTTCTATCTCCACCTGTCATATCAAAGGAATATGTTCATTTATTCATGCAATGCTTATTAAACCCAAACTACTATTATTTACCATATACTGTTTGTTCTACTATGAAAAAGTTGAACAAATCCCTGACTTCATAGAACTTTTTTGTGAAACTGATGAAATACTATTTGCCTCAAATTTAAGATCTTAGGAAATGAGTTTTCCTGAAAAAAAAAATCTTATATATGTAATGTCAAATAAAGAGATGACCTTATCAATAGAAAGATCATAAATGACAGTCTGTCTTTATTTGATTTCCCTTGCTTTTTGATAACTAGCCATTTTGGTGATTTAAACACTGCAACTGTTGCAGGCCTAGTTAAAAGTATGTCATGCTAACTCAAGAGTTTATTGTCTAAAATCTAACATCTGGGTATAAATAAAACTTTTAATTTAAAATCTCATCAGTGCCTTTTCTCTTTCAAATCTGTTTTAGGTCCTCAGCTGCTATTTCTGTGAGAGAGAACAATGGGACATTTGTCAGCACATTGAACTTGCTCCTTTATAATGTAAGTTGATGGGTGAAAGACATTATTTTCCCATTCACTGTTGTGTGGAGTCATTTATGTGAATAACTTTTCTATAAAAACCTACTGAAAGTCACATTAACCCTGATGTAGTTTTGTAACATTTATCCATCTTTGCTTTCATTTTTATATATCTTAGTTATAAAGGTGTGCTATAAGCTCCATTAAATTTTCTAAAAATTGATAAATGATTGAAATTTCATACCCAAGTGTTACTCTATCCAAGAATCTATCTACAACTATTTGCATCTCTTCCTCTCTGTCCCCCATCATCCCCCCCCGTGTGTGTGTGTGTGTGTGTGTGTGTGTGTGTGTGTGTGTGTGTGTTTGTGTGTATGAATTGGGGGAACATTTTTGTGAGACAAACATACCCTCAGTTGAAATAATACTTCTCTTGGAGGCATCATTGGTGATGAATGTGTTAATATTTTGAACATGGGCTTTTTGCTGTCTTATCTAAAATGATTTTGTCTGATGACATAGCATTGTCTAAACTTTTGTCATGTAAATATCGAGAGTGGCAGCAACATGTGAAAAATACATGGGTTTCTATTTATAACTGTAACATTAATCCCCCAAATGATATTTTCATGTTGATTAAAATTTTTATTCATACATTTTAAATGCCTGATTTAAATATCAATTTTTCAATCTATCAACCAACATTTGTGTAAATTATGAATCTGATTTTTGCATTATTATTCATGTCATCATGGCACTGAGTTATAATTCATGCCACTGATTTAAAAGTCACTGCTTTATCCTTTGAATATAATGAGCTATAAATATTGTAGTAGGACATTTTGCAAAGGCATTTAAAAAATCATGTTTATAAGTTTGTAGTTTGACACCACAGAGTCCTAAACAACACATTAAAATGCGTTGGCCTGGAGACTGCCTTTCTGTCATTTGTAAACTTCCTCTTTTGAAAATCTTCTTGCTTCTGTATACTTATCAACTATGTGCAGCTATTTTCTCCAGAAGATGGTCATATATTTATTATTTTTGTGTGCAATATTTATATAAAAGTAACCTTAAAGTGAAAGATTTTTTTCCAGTTGAGCTCTGTGTGTAAACTCTCTGAGGTAGAATTGAAGGAGACCGTGTTAGAATCAGCAATACTTACTGAGATGAGACTTCCATGATAAATGTAGTGAAAAACACATCCATATGCCACTCAATGCTATCATTACTTTCTGAGAAATTAAACTATATTTTTTCCCACTGGAAAAGCAGAAAATCAGACTATGGAAGGGTACGTTTTAGGACAATCTTCATGTTAAAATATCTTTGCCATTATAAATAGTGTGACAGTCCTGTGGCCCAGACATATTTCTACAGAGTTCTTGTTCATATCAAATAAAAGCCTATAACTTAATAATTTTAGTATTTCAATTTTATAGTAGAAGGTAATCATTTTATCATACTGTAAGTGATAGACTGCCAAAAGTTGAATTTTTAATCAGTTTTCAGTAAAATATTTATAGTTGAATTAAAATAAAAATTGAACTTTAAAAGTGCCTCACCAATTACATTTTAAAATGAAATAATCTCCAACAAATAGTTTTGTTTTTTCTTTTATGTCTCTTTGTGTATGATGTATGTGTATTTTTCTTTGTTTATAATGTGGTATGTGTGAATTCTTCTCTGTGTATGATGCATATGCATGCATGTGAATTATTCTCTGTATACTATTGTATGCTCTACGAATCTTGAATATCACAGAAGGACATGCATCATTCATTGCACTCTCGAGTAAATATCATTGCCCCAAAGTAGCCTTAAGGTCATATTATTTTGCTATATAGCAAGGCATTAAAAAGTAGGAATTTACATTAGAAAATAAAATGTTGGAGTAGTTCATTAATTGATTCCAAACTACATTTATTATTTATTTGGGTATTAATATTTAGTCATCCAAATGTAATTGTATTGTAACATTTAAATTTTAATGTCATTTTGCAGCCATTAAGAACCATATTTTCCCCTAGAGAAGTTTTTGTTTGTAAGTCCCTAGGCATGCTTGCAAGTTATTTTACATGCTTATTGCTGAGCAAGAAATTATCTGGTTTGATGTTAGGACAGAAACAGCTGCACACCACCTAGACATAGTCCTCTCTTCCTTTGTTCATGTTTATGCATGATAGGACATAGTCTAGGTACTTGAGAAAGTTATATTTATAAAAAATAACTTTTATAAATGACGGAGTTTCTATGCACGAGAGTTATTTTAAGTAAAATCGTGGCTTCTCTTTGTGTAACATAAAAGTAACTGTTTTCTCCTTTGTAGAAATAGAAAGCAAGGAAGCCTTTTATGTTTGAAACGCACCTAACTGTTAGTGTTTGCTGAGTGGCTGGATAAATAGGGTCGTGCAAACAGTGATGAGAAATATCTGATGACTCATGACCCAACCACAAAGGGGTTGAATATCATTTGCAAATGTTTTATGAACTCATTTCTTGTGAAGAGAGCCAGTATTCTTGGGGACAATATTAAAGCAAACATAAGATGCAAGAGCAAGATAAGTAATGGATTGAAATTTACTTGAAGACATTGAAAAGGACCTCAGAGACATTATGAATAAAAATACTAGCTCTCTGCCATGGATATAGAAGCCATCACTAATTAACACATAAATACCAACAATAATTAGAAATACAAGGGCTAACATTTTCCTCAATGTGATATGCAGTCTCTCATGCACATGTCTGTCTCAAGAATGGAATGTTTCCTCATGGATGCAATTGGTTCAGATGTCAAAAATCCAACACTTATTCTTAAAAATTCTAAATATGCTGCTTTTGTCCAGCCAAATAAACATGAATGCTCCATATTCTTTGGTGACTAAAATTTCACATTGAGTAATAAAAATGATTCTGCCACCAAACAGAAAGCTCTTTATCATTATTAATATTTGGATAACAATTTTTGATGGTTAAATGATTTGACTACTTATATTTTAAGGAATCTTTCCTTTGGCATTTTATATTTCTCATTATTTCTCTTCATTGTCAACTTGTAGATGCAACTTTTTAATTTCTAGTTTGATACTTTAATCTACTGCTAAGAGGAGGATGATAGGTATAAGTTATTTAGAATCGCTCTAAAATTTCTAAAGAAAAGGAAAATTTGAACAAGACTTCTATGGTAGACATTTTGACAACTGAAATACTATGGTAGTCTTTCTGTCTCTGACTCTTTTTCTCTGTTTTCCCCTCCCCTCTGGTTTTAAATTAAAGTTTGGTAATTTTTGGCTATCAGAGAAGTGCTTCTAGGTAAATGAAAGATTACCAAACTTAGTACCTGACACTCTAACAGTGAAAGACTTCAATTAATTAAAGAAAATGGAAATTAGAGACTAATACAAATAAATAGAATCCTAATTGATATCAGCTCAATACTAGTAGTTGAATAACTAAACAAATACTAACCAGTAACTATTTAATATAATTAGCCATCATATGTAAGTAAATCATGTAAACAAAGACAACCTATGCACCAAAATCAACTTGTTTTATTCCTATGTGCTAGGATAAGTTCTGCAAAGATAAGGGTAAAATAAGTAAGTCCCTTTGGAGTCAGTTATGTAGATGTGTTGATTTGATTGCTTTTCGTTTCTTTTGCAGTTTTAAGTAGTAAAGTTTCTGTTGATAGAAGATAATGACATGTGGGTTGTTTATTATTTCATCATTAGGATTCAACCTACAGAGAGCAGTTAATCATCCCAAGTATAGGATTACCCTTGAAAACCAAAGTGTTTGCAGCTGTGCAAGCTACTAATCTGGATGGCAGGTAATTGTGCACTCTTAGCTTGATTGGCTCAAATACTTAACTCTCCTCACTCATAATGTTAGCTTATTCATCCTAAAGTCGTACTTGAAATATACGGTCATTGCCACACCATTAACTCATGTTAATGGAAAGAAACAACAGATTGACAGGGCCCAAGGGAGTGGTACTCATTTTATGTCATTAATTGGTAAATAACAAGGCTTCCCCTAAACAAACAGTGATAGTGGCTGAAAGAGTCCAAATGGAGAGCTTCTGGAATGCCAGAATGTTTTATATTTTTTCATCAGAATGATGAATAGCCTAATATTTGATACACTTGTGGTTTGTATATTGGTTCTGTGTGTATTTCAAATTCAGAAAATAATTGTCATTGTAAGAATATGTGTGAAAATTCTATAAAAGTTTCTAGAAAAAAATTCTGCAAACAAGCAAGCAAACAAGTCAACAAAATCCCATAAACAATATTTTCTATACTATCTATAAAATTCATTAAAATTTTCTAGAAAGAAAACCTAGCTCACAAAACCTTCTTAAGAATTTCTTTCTTTCTTTCTTTCTTTCTTTCTTTCTTTCTTTCTTTCTTTCTTTCTTTTTCTTGGGGGGGGGCTGGAGAGATGGCTTAGCAGTTAAGAGCACTGACTGCTCTTCCAGAGGTCATGAATTCAATTCCCAGCAACCACATGGTGGCTCATAACCATCTATGATATGATCTGATACTCTTCTGGCCTGCAAGTCTACATGCAGGCAGAGCATTGTATACACAATAATAAATAAATAAACCTTTAAAAAAGAATTTATTTTTTCTGTTTGCTACTGGAATATCCATTAAATAAAAATAGTCCTTTTTCTTTGCCCTGAGCCTCCCCCCAAAAACCTTAAAACTGAAAGGGATCATATCATGACATTGTTTAAAATAAGAACAAAGCAAAAACAAAGTAAAACGTCTTTTGAAGAACTCAACCACTAAAGATCTAGTGTAGTCCTGTTAAAATTATGTGACACATGGCTGTTTATTGGGGTGGGGGTATACCATATTTTAAATTTGGGACTCCATAAGAGATTGGTATACCCCAGAAATTGTATATCTCTTCACATTTTCCCTGTCCCTCTACCATGGATCATGCAGCTGTTTAAAATAATTTTTTTTACCAACTGTAGTAATATTTTTGTATTATTGACATTTATTTCCTATGGTAATTTTTTAAGTTTATAATGCAAAGAGCTAGAATGATAAAAATTATGAATCTTACTCCAATATAACTGTATGGAAGAAAGTTACGCATCCACCTCATGACTTCTTCTAGTAAAGCACCATCAGGAAATCATACTCCCACTTGTACTGAGCCAATGCATATGCCAAACACATTTTTCTATTTTCAGTATTACTCTTTTCTTTCACATGGTGCTAGAGTAATTTCTGTAACCAGAGCATGGTTCATGCTGAAGCCAACTGGGTAGCAGTGCAAGTCATTTGGCAGTTTTCCTCTTTCAGGCTTTGGCCATCTGCCTGCCTTATCTTTTATTGGAGACATTGGTCTCCATTCCACCTGACAATTGTTGCAGAATTTTAAATATATAGATCTTAGAGAAAATTTGAACAAACCAGAAACTTTTGCAAACATTGCAAATATTGAAAATATGATTCACGTGATAGGAATTTGGCTGATACTTTCTTTGGATTAATTACCAACGCTCCATGGAGGACTCTGACACCTAAGCATGTTTACTTCTCCCTGCAGATGGAATGTATTAATGGATTATTGCTACACAACCCCATCCGGGAACCCAAATGATGATACACGGTATGATCTCTTCCTTAGGTAGGTGTCAAAGTCTGGTACTGAAACCAAAGACCCAATTATAGATGATTAAAATGTCATATATGTCAGACAAACAAATTATACAGCATGGCTGTACATTTTGACTTTAAACATTTACAGTTTGAATATTTAGACTGCAGTACAAAAATAAGAACAATTTACAACACAAAATATTGATAAGTCTACTACAGAATGAGAAGTGTAACTAAGTTACATCCAATAACAATGTTTTTATTCATGTTTAGGAGATATGGGGTATTTCACTGTTTTATGTATAGCACAGTAAGGTTATTATCTCAATAAAAGAGAGGAAGCAGGATGGTATTGCTCATTGGCAGCTATACCATGTTATCATATGTTAAGAAGACAGTAAAATTAAAGTAATGGTTGGAGAATTTAGATCCCAAAGCACTTTTGTTCATTTATCAGTGTTTAATATGAAAGTACAATATAGCCTGCTACTCCGTTTTTTGCCAGAACCAATAACTTCAACTTTGTTCCCCAATAGACAGTGATGGAGTGAATGCAATCTATGCCTAGGAAAAGGGGACATTGATCATAAAACCATTCAATCATTCAAGCTCCCTTTCAGCATTTTTATCTGACAGCAGAACAGACTTGAGCGTTAAGCAATGTCTTCTAATCAAGCTTGTAAAATGCACTTGGCACATATCATTGCAGTTATTGACATATGATGGGTGAAGCATTATGGGAAACGAAAGAATGTGCTTTATTGGATAATCAAGGTTAAGATGGTGTTAAGAGGGTATGGCCAGACTACCACTGTTAATGTATTAGACTGCTGGAAAGGTTAATCTCAGCTATGTTTTGGACAAAAAAATAATTTGTCCTTGTGTATGAAAAGGGTCAAAAGAGTTCAGATTGTTCGATTTTATTTTTCCAAATTTAGAAGTATATGTTGCAGCATTTATGGTCTTCTAGCCTATCAGTTTTATTAAAATAGTAAAGTATGGGAATAAACTGCATATACAGCAATAAAAAAAATTGACCAAGTGAATGACAGATGACCAGTAAATCAAGGAGTTCATACTGGTGCCACTATCATGTAGTGATTTATTAAATGGAAAAATAAGCAATTTTATTTTAGCATTTTGCCCTTTCATCCTCTTGATACTTTCATTTCTGAAAATTAAAAAGGCAAGTGTATTAAGAAGTAAAGCTTAAGAACTAACACACTTAATTTTGTATATAGTGAGATTCGTGTATATAAAAGAAGACATATGCCAAAAGGATGGATTATGTATCATTTCGATTTGACATTTGTTTTCCAACATTTCTATAATGATCACAAGCTAATTATATGGAATGTGATCATGACTTCTGGGACAAATAGGGTAGCAACTTCTGAATCGTTTCAGGTCTCTCATTGCAAAGTTTGGAGAGTAAAAGAGGCTTGCTTATGATGACAAATTATGGATGCAACTCTTAGAAATGTTGCAAGAAGGATTTTTTTTCTGAATTGGAGATGGTGGGAGTAGGGCTGAGGTCCAACAGCTGCCAGTGATGGGGACCACCAGAAGTGATGTTGGGGAGAGTTTCTGGAGACTCCACAGTGGTAGATCGTGTTAAATAGAAGCAAAGGAGCCTGTTAGAAAGGGAGACGACTCAGCTGTTAATGTCCTTCCATACTCTTGGAGTCCAGGGTAGTCAAGAAATTCTCTGAATTTCTTAAAGCTCAGCCAAGCAGAGGAAATTTAGCAATAGCATTGCAATGTAGTTTAACACTTCTATCGCTATAAAAGAGAATCCCGGAGCCCCTTGAGCTGAAGAAGCCATGAAGGAAGTTGTTAGTTTGTTACCACTCTGCTTGGCTGTAGTAGCCTCTGAGAGTAACAGGTCCAGCTAAGTCCAAATACTTCAGGCAGGAACCATAATCACAAGCAGACATTTTTTGCAGTGTTGAAATGTATTAAAAAATTATTGAAGATGTCAGAAAAAAGAGTTTTAAATATGAACTCGCCAGAAAGAAATGCCATAGAATAGAAAACGTTTATAACTGACCATCTTGAGACTAATTTTAAAATTCTTACAAGGCAACTTTGGTAACAGGATCAGAGTCTTAGAACTCAAGAAAATGAAAAATAGAAGGTGGAACTATGAAGACGTGAAAAGAGAACTGGACAAATTTAAGGTGGAAACAGTTACAACTATACTATGGCCACAGAGTAGAGCCACATAGAAATAGAACACAAGTCATGGAAGGTAAAAATAATGAATGTCAATAAAAGTAAACCACTATAAAGATGAAAACAAGACATATAGAAATGACAGACAAAAAGATAGGTAAAGGGAAGAAAAACACATATTTATGTATATTTGTGTGTCCATATTATATAAACTATATAAATTATATTATAATGTAATAACTCCTAAAGAATTCAAAATAATAGAACATTTAAAAAATATAATTTAAGAATACTTTCCTAAACTGGAACAAACAAACAAACCATCACATTGACAGTGAAAAGAAGTGCTAGATGAAATGTAAAGTTTCCAGAACTGGAAACTAGAAGAAATTGAGAAAGTCGTAGCCAAAGATCCAATAACATTTGGAGACTATTTCTCAGGAAACTTAATTGAGATTAGAAAATGAGAACATGTCTCAAAGAATAAGGTGGAGAATGACTGAGGAAGGCATTTCAGCTCAACCTCTGGACTCTGTGGGTATGTCCATCCATAAACACACACACACACACACACACACACACACACACACACACACACACTGATGTATATACTGAGAGATAGCAATTACAGTGATGTCATAAAACAGAATATCCTTATCACTTGGAAGTTCTAAAACTCAGAACGAATACATGGGTTTAAAAAGAAAATACATTAACAATTTAAAATACACTAGGAAAAAGATTATTTGAAAAAAAGTAATCAGCCACAGGCTAATGAGATGAAGGAAACATGGCTTGCTGATATATAGAACATGCAAAATGTCAGGTAGGGAGTGAGGCAGACAAGATGGTCCATTAGATCTCACAGCAAAGGATGCAATGTTGTGCTAGAAAGGAATAGGAAATATTGAGTGGTAATTTTAGAAGTAGCTCTCAGAACAGAAGAATTCAATGACTCAAATGAGAGCAGATAAACAGGATTTTAAACAAGAAAAGAAAAGCTCTGGGTGATGAATAATTGTAAGAAAATTTTCAATTCTATACGTCACTCAATACAGCACAACAAACCCCAAATAGATTATTAATTTAAATGCATAAAATGAAGCTTTAGAAATAACAGGATGAAATATATAAAACACTTTCAAAACTTCGAAATACAGCTGAGCAACAAACTAAGACTACTTACAATATATGTACTAAATCAGGAACCATTCTCCTGAACATGTAAATATTTTATGAATCACAAAGAGGAAGCCCAAGGCCACAATTGAATTTTGGCAAAGGAAGTGCACAATTTAAAATGTATATGAAAAGAGAGACAAACTCATTTATAGTAAGAATAGTGTACATTAAAATTATATGGGGGACATTTCCTTGTTACTATCACTCAAGAGGAGACCAATTTACTAATATACATATTTGAACATGTTATATATAATATATCCAAAATGAAACATTTATAGAAAGTGATGTGTTAATATATATTAAATTATTTTGGTGATATGTGTACTATTTTGTACATGTTTAAAAATGATTTACTTCTAGAATATTCATTAGGTTTTGATTATAATGAGTAATTAAAGGAATCAATTGTACCTGAATAAGAAATTGACAAATAAATTGTAGCATATGTGTACACTGGAACACTATGCAGTTGTTTAAAAATAATGATGAGGTTCTGTTAAATACATATATGAAAAGAATGAGCTACTAACTTAATAAAAAACATGGTTTATATAAAGATGGATTAAAATAACAATATTTTCATTATAAATATGAACTTATTTTCATATATCTTGGTAAGACACCAAATAGGTACAATAAATTTTTTCCTATAAGGTTTGCATGTGAGTTTGGTGTGGTGATGGGATAGTAATTTCATGATGCTTATTTTATGTAATTTGGACCTTTGAATCCTGGGACAGTACAGTGCTCCTAACACCTGATGTTATCTTGTGATCAGAAACTGCTCTGTTTACATTTTATGATTTGTTTACATTCATCATAACTACTTGATTTGCTTATGTACTTTGCAATGATTTCCTGTTTTCACATTTCCTAAAATGCAGCTGTGACAAAGATCCTCAGACAACTGTTATCGAAAACGGCAGAAGCCAGAGGGGCCGGTTTTCATTCGAAGTCTTCCGCTTTGTGAAACACAAGAACCAGAAAATGTCTACCGTCTTCCTGCACTGTCTCACAAAGCTCTGCAGAGCTGATGACTGTCCCCTCCTTATGCCAGTAAGTTCATAAGCACTTTTATTTTCAGCCACTGAATTAATCTAAGCTGAAAGACTGTCTGATCTCAGGAAAAGTCTTAGGTCAGCGTGAACTATGACTTGGTTGGGCCGAGCTACGGGTGGAGTGACAAAGCTATCATGGGCTAGAATTCAAGCGGCTTATCTTTTAGGATCATGAAAGAACGGTCAAAGAAGCAAACAAACAAAACAAAAACAGTAGCAAAGGCAGAGGAGTACGTGGGTTGTAAGGGGGAATGACTGGTCTTTGAGAAAGGACATGACAGTTGGAGGGACAGACAGAGGAGATGATCTGGCTTCTGATTTTGAGGATGGAAGGAAGTTAACTTTATGCAGTGCAAAGAACAAGTGTGAAGGATGGTCCATACGAAAAGATGCTCAGAAATCTCAGACACAGGTAACCAGGCAGAAGCAAGGCTGGGCTGGCTGTAGATGGTAGATTAGAGCCAACGGACCAGGAACACTTTCAATTAAAAGTCAGAGTCTGTGAAAGATCTGGATCAAATCGAATGGAGCCAGCATTAAAATATGGATATCGTGAGTAGGGAATTTAAAAAATTCAGAACTTTTATTCAGATAGGGTCCCTAGAATTATATTACTATTAACCCAAGAACAAATGTAAGTAGTTTTTCAAATTTAAATTATCTCTAACATGTTTATATTTATACCCAATCTGTGCCTAAATGTGAAGTGATTTCTTCAACGCATTGCTTCCTTTGCTCTTAACTCACTGCATCAGACAGAGGCAAAAGCAGAGTCCGTATTACCTCGGGTCTGTGCTGACCAGCACTTTAAGGAAGAATTTATTAAAGGCTTGAGAGAAATAAAAGTGGCAAAGTTTGATAAACACAGCTCGTTTTCAGGAGAGCTGTTGAGCTATGTAAACTAATGAGGCAGTGCACAATTACAGCGGGGAAGAAATAAGAAATGTGGTCCAAGCAGGAGAAGAAACACTGTAGTGGTTATATGCAGAGTAATTAAATAAACTCACAGAAGGAAATGAATAAAATTAAACATGTGGTGTGTCTTCCAAAATAATCTGCTTTCCAAATGGCCGTAAAGAAACAATTTTGTGCTGGTGTGCAATTTCATTTGTTTTCATTAACACCTCAGATTTGTGGCAACAGAAAAAAGAGAGATGCTGAGAGCAGGACCACTTGGGCCCCGCAAAGCACTTCCGGAAATGCGGTCCTGTCTGCTGGCCCCATCATCACTCGGAGTGGTAAGAAGGCCCCTCTTTTTATTTATAGCAGGAGAGGCATACAAAATGGCTGGTTACCTGCCCTCCAAGGAGATCCTCAGGCTGCTAAAGAGCACTAGTAAGCAATAGACTAGTGAACAATTTTACTATTACTGCAGTTTCCCATTAACTCTGTGTTTACACCAGAGGTTTTACACACACACACACACACACACACACACACACACACACACACACACACACACACAC
>OU015745.1:106174429-106185282 GCA_907169655.1 Acomys percivali | reverse complement strand
CACACACACACACACACACACACACACACACACACACACACACACACTGTAAATATTTCATGACCTCTGTGCCTACAATCGACACTTGCAGCTTATTTTCTCCCCATTGTGGCCCACCTGTGAGCACTGTGTCTACTATTTCTTCCCTTCTTATCTGTTTTATCATTGAACTTGATCAGGAGGAGGTGATTTCATATTGACAGGCTCCCAGATATATGTGTAATAATATAAATGTATATTTAAACAAACAAACAAATGAATGAATAATGGCTCCCGTAAGATAGTTTTCGTGGTGCTGAAGCTATGGCTCCACAGTTGAGAGCACACGCCGCTCCTGCAGAGAACCCAAGTTTGGTTCCCACTTTCGGGATAGGTGGTTTTTCACAATCTCCTATAACTGCAGATCCACAATTGTGTGTGCACACACACACACACATACACAATTATACATAAAAAGAGTATCTTTCAAAAAAAAAAAAACCGCATCATCTTTCTTTCTAAAGCTACACTTTCTGTGTTCTGAAAACTCTTTCTTTTTTTTTTTTAAATTAATTTATTCTTGTTACATCTCAATGGTTATCCCATCCCTTGCATCCTCCCATTCTTCCCTCCCTCCCAGTTACCCCTCATTCCCCTCCCCTATGACTGTTCCTGAGGGGGATTACCTCCCCCTGCATATGCTCATAGGGTATCAAGTCTCTTCTTGGTAACCTGCTGTCCTTCCTCTGAGTGCCACCAGGTCTCCCCCTCCAGGGGACATGGTCAAATGTGAGGCAACAAAGTACATGAGAAAGTCATATCCCACTCTCTACTCAACTGTGGAGAATGTTCTGACCATTGGCTAGATCTGGGCAGGGGTTTAAAGTTTACTGCCTGTATTGTCCTTGGCTGGTGCCTTAGTTTGAGTGGGACTCTTGGGCCCAAATCTGCCTATCATAATGTTCTACTTGTAGGTTTCTAGGACCCTCTGGATCCTTCTACTTTGCTATTCTCCCATGCTTCTCTCATCTAGAGTCCCAATAGGACGTCCTCCCCTCTGTCCCAGTTTCCTGGTAAGTGAAGGCTTTCGTGGGACATGCCCCTTGGGCTAGTATGCAGATATAAGTGAGTATATACCATTTGAGTCTTTCTGCTTCTGGGTTAACTCACTCATTATGATCATTTCTAGCTCAATCCATTTATCCACAAATTTTGGGAATTCCTTGTTTTTAATAGCTGAGTAGTATTCCATAGTATATATGTACCACAGTTTCTTTATCCATTCTTCTACTGAGGGACACTTAGGCTGTTTCCATGATCTGGCTATTATACAACTCTGAGATTCCATCTTACACCCATCAGAATGGCTAAGATCAAAAATTCAAGCGACACCACATGCTGGAGAGGATGTTGGGAGAGAGGATCACTCCTTCATTGCTGGTCGGAATGCAAACTAGTACAACCACTTTGGAAATCTGTCTGGCGCTATCTCAGAAAACTGGGAATAGGGCTTCCTCAAGACCCAGCTATTCCACTCCTTGGAATATACCCAGAAGATGCTCCAGCACACAGCAAGAAAATTTGCTCAACCATGTTCATAGCAGCCTTATTCATAATAGCCAGATCATGAAAACTCTTTCTTAATCTACTGATCCAAAACACGGCTTTCTCTCATGAAGTCTCTATGTCTTCATAAACCATCCTGTTAAACACTGTTGAGTCTCCCAGTTTCAGTACCACTTGCATCCTCGCTTCCTTCTCTACCCAGAGAACACATTCACACTCATATATTTAGTTGAGCAGACGGACACAGTGTCAATATACAGTCATTCTTATGGACACAAACATTCTCTTCACATATGTTTATGCACAAAACCACAGAGATGCAGCAAAGGGTATGCATTTAATTCTGTAAATAGGAATGTGGTAAATTATACTGAAACCGAAGCTGCTACACTTGACTCGGTGTCTAGTTTTTATTCTAAAAAGCCACATGACCGACCACCTATTATTGCAATTCTCTGGATATATGAATCCTTGTGTTTAATATGTAGAGTTTTAGAATGTAAGTTTAAAAGGTTCTTTTATAATGAAGTTGCAAATGTTCTCAAAAAATAAAGAGAACAGTTTGCTTTGGTTTATATGCTAATAATGTTTTCTCAATTTTATATTAGCTATAAGGCTGTTATTATCTTTCAATTAAACTGTCTTTACCTTTTGCCAAAGTCACCCATCTAATAAAAAAGCAAGTTTTCCATGAAATACATAAATAATTAAGTAAAAAGTACTTTTAGCTTAAAAAGTATTTGAAACCAAGTTAATTATTCACTTCCTTGTGTTTGTGTAAGCATGCCATTATTGAAAAAGAAGCTAATGGGACCTTAAATTTCACTTAGTCTCTTCTCTCTGATGATTTTCTGAGTGGAGATGACTATTTGGGGGTTTGTAGAAGGTTCAGGTCTTAACTCTACCTGGTTATCAGAAATTGGTGATGGAATTATATTGGATGGAAATCCAGCTCTTATTCCAAGTAATTAGGAATACTTTAGGGTAGGCAAAACAAAACTAATTTTTATATTAATATGTAGAGTCATTTTTATATTAGATAAAAACCTTAAAAGAGACTTCTATTTCCCTCTTGGATAGATGCTTTAACACAATAGTAACACTCCTTCTTTCTTAAGTAGCCTGAGAAAATCAAAACAGTAAAAAAAAAAAATTGAATATTTTATTAGTCTAAGATACTTTTAAAAAGCAAAACCAAAAGTTTTTGAAGACCCTCAAGCCCTATTTAATCTAACTATCCCAGGAACCCTACAAGAAGACCATTGAGGCTGGTGGATCTGGACCCAGGGGCATCTGCTTAAACTACTGTACCAACTTAGGACAATGCATGCAGTAAACCTAGACCCCTATTCAGATCTAGTCAATGGACAGTGCATTCTCCACAGTTGTGTGCAGAGTGGAGACAGACCCTGACATGAACTCTGGTAGCTCCTATTTGACAACTTCCCCTTGGTGGGGAGGCCTGGTGGCACTTAGAGGAAGGGTAAGCAGGCTACCAGGATGAGACTTGATAGGCTGTGATCATATGGTGGGGGAGGAGGTCCCCTTCTGTCACAGGCCTAGGGGAGGGGAATAGGGTAAAAGAGGGAGGGCATAACAGGAAGATACAAGTGAGGGGATCACAACTGAGATGTAATCTGAATAAATTATTTAAATAAAATTTTAAAACAAAACAAAACAAACAAACAAAAAAACCCTAGCTATCCAGGTTTCCAGATTTCACCAGTCCCATGCCTAGCTCCCTAAAATAATATCTCATCTTTTAAATACATTTTTATGCATGTGAGTGAGACTCTCTTTGTAAGTAGCACATGTGTATGAGGCTCGAACATCACATTTCCCTGGAGCTGGAGTCTCAGGCGGTTGTGAGCTGCCTGACTTGAGTGCTGGGAACCTAACTCGGATGTTGTGAAAGAGTGCCAAGTACTCTTAGCTGATACGTTCCCTCTCAAGCCACCAAAGTGTATATCCTGAAAGCTTGAGGCACCTACCCGAATGCCCGTGTTGTAGTGCTTGGAGCTTCTCCTTTCTGGTTCATGAAATGGTTCCACATGAAGCATGTCCTAAATCTGACACGTGTGAGAACTTAGCTTTCACCATTGACAGAGCCTAGAAAGAGCATCTTGAGGTCTTTGAGGCACTTTTTGGAGTCCTCCTGTCTCACTCTGCCTCATTTTATTTTGCTGTTGTATTGATAAGTAGCACGAGGTTGATCTTTAAAATGGCCTCCTTGTTTACAGTTCAGTATATCAACATTGGAATACTACAAGATCCATGCACTCTTAAAAGTTCCAGAAGAATACAGAATTCAGGCCATGGTTATCCATAGACAAATCCCATGTAAATCTCGTGTTCAGCTTCCTGGCCACAGCTAGCCTTTTTCCTTTGTCTCACTAAAGTTTCTGCTCGACTCTTCTAAAAATTATCTCTCCAGTCCAATGATAGGTTTTCTTATACATAGGTCCAATTTAGGCTCAGTGTGCCTTCTCCAAAGTCCTGATCCTTGGAAGTCTTGCTCAGTGTACTTCTTTTCCAGAGATGTCTGGCTTGGGTTAAATTCACCAAGTTGAAAAATCTTAGGAATCTTCTTTTATTTCGCTTTTAATGAAATCAAATCTGCTTTGGTTATTTTGCCCAACAAGCTTAAGCATTTTTGTTAGTTTATTTATTTAAAAAATGTTCATTTCCGCAGTATTTTCACTAAGAGCTTCCAAATACTTACATTTCTATGGCAGACTGTTGCCTGTAGTAAATAAGTCTGCTACAAATGCTGAGAAACTTAATTGTTTTGGCAACATAAGTTGTTACAAACTCTTGTTGAAGTAGTGTCGTTGAGTGTTATGAGTAGTTAGTAATTGATAAGAGCACACTTATTTAGGCTCTACATAGGACATGCACTCTGCTGGAAACTAACCCATGAAGCTGCCCCTTAAGGGTTGTAGAGTTCAGGGAAAGACTATTAACACACATTATGTAATGGGAATTTTCAAGAGTTTAGTGCTTTTTTTAAACTGTAAAACATGGGGTTCACTTTACAGCATAGGTAATTAAACATTTTTTAAGTTTGCTAGAGATAAGGGAAATATTTATTCTGTACATATCTTCTCAGGGAGTGATGTTTACACTTTTCACTTAGTACAGCTTTTTAGATGGGAGGACAACACATCCTAGCAATGTGTATGCCATTTTTGGCTTACACAGCTGTGGTACTGCTTCTGTTGCTTCTCGCCTATGAATCCTCAGACAGCTGATCATTTTCTGGGATGCTCACTGGGTTTAATATTGAAACCTATCTAACTCCTTCAGGCTTCATGCCTTTCTTTTAACATATATGTACACATCAAGACCAAAAGGACTGGAAGAAACACAGAAGCAGGTGGTGACCTAAAACTCCAGGAAAATGTCTGCCTTCTCTTCGGGGCTAGACAGAGCTTTTTATTACAACAACGCAGTGAATAAGTGGTTATCAAGAATAGCAAACAGAAGTGCAACCCTCTACTAGAGGATCTTCAACACACACAATTTCAAACTGCATCCAAACATAGTTTGATTGAAATGACCTGACAGCAGCATAATACATTCATCTTTTCTGCTCTGGAACTGGGAACTAATGTTTTCATTGGACATGATGGGTTTGGTCATAATACACCAACATTTTATTTATAGCAAAGTGTTAGTGGGGGTGCCTGGAATATTGCTTTTTCAGAAGAGCATAGTAATGGGAATTCAGGTGTTTTGATATTCTTTTATCCTCAAGATGCAGAAAATAGAGTGTGGTGGTGGTTGTGGTAGTGGTGGTGGTGGTGGTGGTAGTGGGGTGTGTGTGTGTGTGTGTGTGTGTGTGTGTGTGTGTGTGTATTTGTGCACATGGGTGGGTGTAGTCATAGCATCTCTACTTTATTCTGAACACTTCATAAGGAGCTTTGTATTCAAAGCAATCTTAAAGGAATTAAATATACCTCCAAGAAGACATGTGACAAGGATTCCAGCTTATTTTGTGAACAGGGCATGGGAGTCTTTTGGATCAGTCACCACAGTCGATTCATGCCATTTATTTCTCTGAGAGAGGAAGTACCTTTATATAGAGATGTCAGATGGAGGTTACGATGTTCCTGTGAGTGTCATTTTTCTTTGTTGTCCTATTACAATGCAGTGCACATTGTAAACATTCTCTGAATGACTCCCAATGTGCGTTGGAAAGCATCCCCAGTTTGAATGCCCATGTACAAAGTAGAGAGTTCTCTGAGTGAATATAATATTAACTTTGAAATCTGTATTTCAGGACCTGATAAGAGAACTGTATTTTTTTTCTATAAATCAAGTATCTGAAAGGAAACAGAACAGATATTTAAAAAATATTCCCTCAGGGTATATAAAATATTTTTGGTTATAGAGATTAATATTTCAGCTATGAACTATTTTCTATACCTGGCTAGTTTATATTACTGTAGGAAAAAGACTCTGAACTGGACTCATGATTTTATTATATGTTTATTTTTCCATAGAGGCAATGACAGATGGAAATTTCCTCACCTGTAAAAACTGGGATAGCAGTACTATCTAAGCCATAGGGTTATCATGAGGATTAAATGTGACAACACATGGAATAGCACTTTATAGTCTCTATGGTGTTACAAAGCTACACATGCATTAAGTGTAAAAGAGGGGATAATCCATACATAATCAACTGTACATACCTTATGATTTAAATAACAATCACAAACACACATGTTCTAGTTGCAGTTCAAAGGTTACTTTTAGCATGATTGCAAATTGGGCAATAGGAACAGGGAAACTAAGTATATGTGCTCATTGTCTCTGTTACTGTCTCCAAGGAAAAGTGAAAGTGAACAGCCCCACTCTTCTAATTAGCAGATGCGAACAGAACTTCAACTCAAGCTCAGGAGTCCAGTTGGCCTTTTGTTTAGTTATTAAGTGTGAATTTATCTTCTTGGATCCCAGAAAGATGTTTTTGCAGATTATATTAGGCAAATTGGCAAAACTTAAAGAAGACTGACACTAAATAATGAATATTTCTCTGCAACACAATAACAAATGGCAGGTTACAGGTCCATTAAAAATGTAATAGCTGTTAACAATTTCTGTCCTCACTAACCTGCCAGAGAGAAAATGATGAAACAAAGTTGGCAGGAAAGAATACAGTATAATATATTTTGTGATCGTATTTGTCAATTTGAGGATGAAATCTAGTTCACTGGGAGTAGAAAATGGGAAAACAAAAAGGTTACAGGCTTTCATTCATGAATTCTCTATGGAGCTTGGGTGAGGGGTTGGCCAAGAACCTAAGCAGGGGTTGAGTTGAAAAGTTATGGAGTTACAATACACAGAAGCAAATGTTTGTAGAGACACTTTCACTTCCATTTTTCTGTTATCTCTCCGCAGATGAGACTCCAACCAACAATTCACAGCTTGGTAAGCTACTTAGCAAATAAAAGTGCTATGTTTCAAAATGTTTTGATGATCTGTTATGAAACTGTAGTTGACTAGTGTAAACGAGCTTCAGGTTCCCAAGTTGGCCAAGTTTGCAATAACAATTCACAGAGGAGCTTTAAACCCATATGCGATGTGCTGGTCAGTTTTTATAGAATCTTTAGCTTTTGATTTGGTTTGGTTTGTCCATCTATGGGATACCAGACTACTAATTTGTACCATATTTTGGATCTTTGGGTGAATTATAGTTAAAACATTATAGCATACTCCAGTGTGATGTTTGGGGATAGTGCAAAGGTAGCGAGATAGCCACATCTTGAAAACTTTCTAACAGTGTGTGCACTTCTTACAGGTCCCTTGAGTGTGCCTCCCTTTCAGCTGAACGCTGTCACCAGCTCTCTGATATCAGGAATTGTCATTCTGGGAGTCACGTGCTTCTCTCTCCTCCTGTGCTCACTGGCCCTCCTCCACAGAAAGGGATCCACTAGCTTGGTATTGAATGGTGTAAGAAATCCTGTCTTTGAGTGACAATGACTGGTTCTCTTCAGGAGGAAGGCTTCATTGATACATATGACTGTGGTCAGCATTCCAATCTGAGTTGAGTGGCACCCACGTTGGATACTTTTAGGTTAGATGGATTTCATGTTGTAGCTCATGAGCATTAAGATAGTGAAAAAATTTTGATGATATTGCTACTACCACCTCTGTAAGTGGGCAACCCTATTTCCCTATCATCAATGGGCACATTAACGATAAATAAAACTATTCAGGACTTAGATCTTTAAAAGGCAGTCATTTTTCACTTTACTTTTAATTTCTGTTGATTGTTGGTATAAGAAGTAAGTGTAAGCACAGGGAAAAAAAGAGTTGTTACATTTCCCTCTAAGAAGTAAAGCCCAGGACAATGATATTAAATTAGTGTCTCTGGTCCAAATATGAAAGATACCTTTTTTTATTCCAGTTAACTCCAGCTTAAGGTTACATTTTAATGCGAAACTTGAGATTTCATTACAATTTCTACTGATCTATTGTTTCATGGATTGATTTTGAACCCTAATGACATTTGTTTAAAAAGAAAACACCAAACCAAACTACAAAACTCTTGGGAAGTCTATTTTCATAACAAATAGTAAAAGTAGTTGTTAATGCCCAAAGGATAGAGGGTGTCCCTATAAAATTATTTCTTTGGACATTAATGGCTGTGAAGCCTTCACCCTGGTTCATAAGAGGTCATCTGCAGAGGCTAACTCTCCTGATAGGGAAGCACTGAGCTTCTGTGTCCAGCAGCAAGGCCACTGTGGAAAGATTATTTTTAATTCAGAAGTCAATGCATGAGAAGCAGATATCAGCTTCATATAAGCACGATGCTCCCATTAGTGAGTGCTAACAAGCCAGTGTCCCTTATTTAATCCTAGAACAAAAGGGAAAATGCACATTAAGTGATCTTGGTAGAACATTTTAGGAGCCAACATGAAAAAGATGTTCCATTGTCCTAAACTGTTTATGACAGATGTGGAAGTGAATAATCCAAAGGGGCTTTCTTTATAAGATGTCACTTTTCTAGATGCCATACACACTATGGAATGAACAGTAGTACAAAACAGTGAGAGCATTTGATCCTTTAACAGTTTTGCAAAAATTATTTTTAAAAGCCAAGTTTTAAACAGTCCCCATTCAACATAAAAGCAACAAAACAAATATCCTTTTTTTTTTTTTATTCCCACAATTGGACAAGTAAAAGAGTTCAATGCCAAACACCAATGCCGGGCATATGCAGCTCTTGGTTTTACTAACTTAATGCAGTTGATGTCACTACACTAGTGACCCATTATTCAGGACAGATTTTAATATGCAAGATGTGAATCAATACGCAGTTTTAGATTTGCTTCAAGTGGAGTATGTACACCACGAATTAATATAATAATTAAATCAGTCACCAAGTTAAAAGACCACTCTTTCTCCAATTTGCTTGGCTATTTCAGGAGCAAGTGTTTATATTACAATAATTAGCTATATAATTACCTCAACTCTTCCATTTCAAGGTGGAAGGCACGAATGAAATAGAATCTGAAGGGAGAAAAATTTCTTCACTATTAAACAAAAATTAAACCACTTAAAAAGCCAATCTCCTCTTTCACTCTGCCTCCCTTCTGTGCTAACATGATTAGCTGATCATCACACTGGGTGACCCTCCGTGTCCATGGACTTTGCTGAAATACTGTGGTCAATGGTCAGTCTATCTCAGATGTCTTGAGTGAGCAGCGGTTTTTCAATAGCACAGTAGATCAACGTGGCTGGTTTGGATGAATCCTCTGCTTTTGGACGGTTAACACTTCAGGTTTTGACCTTTACATCCTACACTTCATTTCACAGCGCTGAATAACCAACACAACCATTTTGGAAACAACTCAAGTCTCATATTACCTTTTGCTGCCTTTTATCACAAATGAGAGAAGCAAAGCTATAAAGCGATTAGCCAGGTTTGCTTCGTTCAGCTTTTCCCCATAATCCCCAAACTGTAGATTCTGTTTAGTTACACTGAATTTTTTGGTCATTGTAGTGGGAAGACCTTACAAATATGTGCAAATGTCTTTTCAGTTTTCATACCTCAAAGTTGTTTTTTTTTTTTGTGCTTCAGGGGTAAGGTCTGATGACATGTATAATATTAATAAAAATAATTTTAAATGAACATTTGGAAAGCATTAGCTTGTTTATTTACAATGGCATGTCTTCTTCCTGCTTTGTGTATCCTGTTCTTTCCAGGAATGCTGAGAGTTGAGGACTCTAAAGCAAGTTTTACCAAGACGGTGGGTTGTAGCTGTAGACAGATGAAGTCTGCCCTAGCAGCATGGAGCTTCCCAGCCATGGGGCTGATCTGGGATCCTTCACTTACAATCGGTGAGGAAGGACCTACCCTTTACCTAGAGCTTGAGATCTGACTAAACTTGTCTTTCATACTTTGGCCAGTGTAGTAAAAGCTGAAAAGGAAAGGGCCTTGGTCGGCTTCAGTGTAGTTATAGGTCTGGCTGGTATCCCTGCCCTTAGGGAAGGTGAGCTGGGAGGTGACACAGGATTGAAGAGAGCTTCTTTTCAGGACTGAGGGAGAATGCAGTCTCACTGGGCATGGCATGGAATGCTCAAGTACTGGGAATTAGCTTTGACAAGGGTTCGGGGAGGGGACTTCAAGAAGCTGGATATTTCCTTCTTCACCTACATTATGAACATTACTGCCCCAATGTTCCCTTTCTTTTTTAAAAAATATTTTCTTTTTTATTAATACATTTTTTACGTATACATTTATGTTGTTATACATATATAAAATAAACTACATAGAGCAAGAAGAGCCATGAAACAATCAGGAATTATATGAATGTTACATTCATAGTGTTTTGGCTACTTGTATTCATTTTATACAAAGAAAGCAGTGCTTCTGTGGTATGTAGCTACAGTTAAAAGCAATGGAATTCATGTTCTGAGGTTCATTTTCATTCGGGACAAACTGTGTTAGCACTACATGAAACAGAATTCACGTCTAAGTCATCTTGCTTGTTAGACCAATCAACACCGTAAATTCTGGAAGAGTGGTGGCTTGACAAGTGCATGCAATTGTGTGTAGGTTGTGAAGCTCTTTCTCCTTTGCTGTGTAGCTTTACACCAAGGTCTTAAAGGTGTGAACAATTGACTCACATGAATATTTACCTTAGAGAAAATAATGACTTTAGTAATTATTTACTTCTTGGAAATTAGAATCAACTTATTTAAAAGCCATTATTTGCTACCATGGAGGTGTAATCAACAGAAAATAATCAGCTTGTTGATTTTTATAGAACCCTATTTGAAATTTACACATAAAACCT
>OU015745.1:106092119-106174419 GCA_907169655.1 Acomys percivali | reverse complement strand
ATAAAACTAAGCTCCTAAATTAACATCTTACATACTGTATGGCGATGACAGTGAAATAACCTCATAAAACATGTGATCTCACATTTTATACACTTGATTTTAGGAAAACTGTGAACCACAAAGAAATAACTTAGCTTTTTCTATTACATGTGCAATAGCTTTAACTCTATATGTAATAGAAAGGAAGAAAAAGCATAAAAGAATATTTATTATTTGCTTAAGTCTTTATATAGTGTAGCTTTTTTTTTTTTTTTTTTTTTTTGGCTTTTCAAGACAGGGCTCTCTGTGTAGCCTTGGCTGTCCTGAACTCCCTTTTTAGACCATGGCCTCAGACTCAAGAGATCCTTCTGCCTCTGTCTCCAGAGTAGTGGGACACCAGGGGTGTGCTGCCACACCCAGCTCTGATACAGTATATCTTATAATGATGATTTCATAATGTAAATGTTCTTTGAGAGTCATTTAAAGTATTTTTTATTTGCATACATTTGAGGAATGACTTGCCTTCCAGATTTGATTGACTAGTTAATTCACCTTTTGGAGTTAAGTATTATTTCCCTTTACCAGATTCAATGTCTCATTGATTACTTGGGACAAATGTTCTTTCTTATGTATGTCAATACATGTGAAATGAAGAATGATGACCTGGTATTGATCAATGTGGCTTTACAGACATTGTACAAATAAATAATATATGACAAATCAAACTACCCCAGATCAGATGTAATTATAATCACTTATAGATTCTACTACTGTGTGCTGGATGAATAGGCTGGGTTTGTTTTATTATAAAACAAGTACATTTCTACTGTATGGAACTGCATTCTATTGCACACACTAGAGCTACAAAACGTAGTAGCTAAATAAAATAAAATTTTGATATAACTTTCAGGGCTGGAACAGCAGTCTGCACCTCTTGGGCCTCAGCTTGAGACTTTTTTAAAAAAAATCCTATTGCCTGCAGCCCTTGTTTTATGATTCAGTTTAGAGAATAGTGTAAAAAAAGGAGTTGTTAAACCTGTATAGTTTAAAGAAAGGTTGTGGCAGCTTCTGAAAGGAGATTTCATTATACACTGGGCAAAGCTTATATAGTCTTTACTGAACCTATCTAGAAGACCAGCCTATCAGAGGACCCAAGTAAATGTGTCATCACTTACTCATGTTAGAAAAACTGCTTTATTTTTTTTACATTCTTGTATTAATTTTTATTAAGAGAGAATACAATGTGCTTAAGACTAAGTTTTTTGTGATTTGATTTTTTAAAAATTTTTTAAAATTACTTTATTCTTGTTACATCTCAATGGTTATCCCATCCCTTGTATCCTCCCATTCTCCCCTCCCTCCCATTTTCCCCTTATTCCCCTCCCCTATGACTGTTCCTGAGAGGGATTACCTCCCCCTGTATATGCTCATAGGGTATCAAGTCTCTTCTTGGTAACCTGCTGTCCTTCCTCTGAGTGCCACCAGGTCTCCCCCTCCAGGGGACATGGTCAAATGTGAGGCACCAGAGTACGTAAGAAAGTCATATCCCACTCTCCACTCAAGTGTGGAAAATGTTCTGCCCATTAGCTAGATCTGGGTAGCTAGATCTGCTAAATGACACCTGGGTCAGGGAAGAAATAAAGAAAGAAATCAAGGAGTTTCTGAAATTCAATGAAAATGAAGGAACAACGTACTCAAATTTGTGGGATACATTGAAAGCAGTGCTAAGAGGAAAATTCATTGCACTAAGTGCCTTTAAAAAGAAATTGGAAACATCGCACATAAGCATCTTAACGACACAACTGGAAGCCCTAGAAAATAAAGAAGCAGAAACACCCAAAAGGAGTAGACGTCTGGAAATAATCAAACTCAGGGCTGAAATTAACAAATTGGAAACTAAGAAAACAATCCAAAGAATCAACAAAACCAAGAGCTGGTTCTTTGAGAAAATCAACAAGATAGACAGACCGTTAACCAAACTAACTAAAAGACAGAGAGACAGTATTGAAATCAACAAAATCAGAAATGAAAAGGGAGACATAACAACAGACACTGAAGAAATACAAAGAATCATAAGATCCTATTTTGAAGGCATATATGCCACAAAATTTGAAAATCTAAGGGAAATGGACGATTTTCTTGATCAATTTCACTTGCCAAAGTTGAGTGAAGAACAGATAAACAAGCTAAATAGTCCCATTTCCCCTACAGAAATAGAAGCAATCATTGATAGTCTTCCAAGCAAAAAAAGCCCAGGGCCAGATGGTTTCAGTGCAGAATTCTACCAGACCTTCAAGGGCGAGCTAATACCGATACTCTTCAAGCTATTACAAAAGATAGAAATGGATGGAACATTACCAAATTCATTCTATGAGGCCATAGTCACATTGATACTTAAACCTCACAAAGACTCAACAAAGAAAGAGAATTTCAGACTAATTTCTCTTATGAAAAACTGCTTTATGTACAAAGGTGTTCATTATTGCACTAGTAACAGAAGCATTAGATGATGCATGTTCTAAAAGACAAACTTTTTTAAGCTGTATTTATATCTTAGATGTATTGTGGAAGTTTTGTGTGATATAATAATAATATGGAATCATGGAAAATTACTTACAGAGGACTTTTTATATCAAACTAGAAAACTCTTATGCTGTAATATAAAATAAAAACAAAAACAGAACACATACACAATATGAGTTCAAATAGAAAAAGGCAAGAATGAAGCTGATAGAAATAAATATGACCAAGTAAAAATTGTCTTAATACTACATCTTATATGTTTGACAAAATATCTAGGTCACTCAAATTGGAAACCATTTTCAGTTGCCATATAATTGACAAACTTGGGGAATGTATTTTGTGTGTATTATTGTTGTAACTGCACCAGTTCTTAACTTCATTCAGATTTACCTACCGGAAAACGTAAAATTTGTGTCTAAAAGTATATAAACCAAGAAATCAAATTTCTGAACATATTTTTTCTTAGAGGTAGTTAAAATTCAATGGCTTTGGTCATCCTTGAACAATTTTAACATTTTATTCACTACGTAAGTGATCTTCAGTGTACTTCAGCTCACTCCGTGGCAGCATACTAAGCAGATGTGTGGGAAATTCTGGTTCCTATTGACAGCAATGCATGAGCTGTTTGACTCACTGTTTTTCATCTGTGTGTTTGTTATCCCGATATCACCAGAATTATGGTCACACACCAGGCACACCCAGAAAATGAGTTACACTCCAGAAAATGGTGAAAAGTGTCATCAACATCATTATGCCAACAATTGGAATTATGTTTGCCCATACTCTCTGGAGCCTTTGCCTGGAATGTTTGGAATCATCATCCAGGAATTTTCTCTTTGAACAACAACAACAACAAAATCTTCCATGCTCGTGATTGTAGTTTCGGTTAGATTGTTTTGTTGGCTTTTAAGTAATCTGTGTTTTCCTTGTCCTTTAGAGCTGAGAGTAGCTTTTTTGTAATGAATATTGCTTGTATTTAAAGGAAGTTTCCAGAATGAGTACCCTACCATTGGCTGCTGGGGTTTTGTTTATTTGGCTGTTGTTGTTTAAGAAAAAAATGACACATGCAGAAAGTACTGGAATTCTTCAGATTGTACCTTCCCTTCATCATGACCCATTTCTTGTAGTAAATCCTGTGCCTTTTCACCTCATTTCATCAATAATGATAACTGCATTGTCAGTTTTCCATATTCTTCCCACTACGTCTTAGGCATTTCTCCAAGTGGGTATCTAGAACTCCACTGTAAACAGAGCTATTGTACCGCTCCATAGTAATGTAAGCATCATTCCTGCCCAGCTGAAGAGAAAAGTTGTAATTGTGTCAGCGTCTCCATTAACTTCTCTTCAGATTGGGATCTTTCCTAAAATGGCAGTCAACAAAATAGCTTTATTAGTATCCTGCAGGGTTAAAATAAAGCTGGAAAGGCAGCATGGTTTTTCTAAATTGTCTACTGTACAGAACCAAAAAGCGATCACATTTTCCTTCAGTTCAAAATCAATGCTTTCCCCTTTTGATGGGATAAGAGAATAACAGAGCCAAGGATAGCACAGCAGTGAGTTTATCTTTGGCTCTGCAGCCAAAGTTACTTTTTCCAATATCTAAGCTCTGTGCTAACGCTAAATGGAAGGCAGGAAGCAAAGAATGATGTGCTACTTTAAATGTAGATGGAGGATAAGATGTTGAGACTAAAATTTAAAAACCACACCAGAGGAGATTCATTCCACCCTCACATTTAAATACTGTTCACATTAAATAATTGTTCCAAAGAAACTGTCAGAGCAGAACAGTCAGTCATCGCTTTGCCCATCTCAGTTCTGACAGCTCTAAAAGACTCAAGCACACAGTGAAGCTATGAAAATTATTTCTTTAAAAAGGCATTTGCAAAACATGAGCAAAACTTGATTTCTGCTTGATTATTGACAGGTAGATGAACAAATCCTACAATATTGAAGAAGGAAAGCATCTTAGATCCTATTGTTTATGTATGACATGCTCCAGAAATTTAATATTAATAGGTTCTGTGCATAATTTACAAAGCTATGGACACTATTGTTTTTAACTTTCATCTTAGTTGACATTGCTGTCTGTGCTTCCTAAGTTCAGGGAAAAAAATGTGGACTTCACTATGGAATTGTCACCTCTGCAAATCATGCCTGAAACCCTCTGGTGGCCTGGATACACCTGAAGCCAATTAACTGAACTCTTGTTTAAGAAGCATGTTGCTGACTTTTGATAGATGGTATCATATAGTGAATAATATTGGTCTGAAGAAAAGAAACGGGAATAGAACCTTGCAGCAACTTTAGGGCCTGGCAGAGCGTGTTGACTCACACCTGTTGTCTCAACATTTGGCTTGCATTAGGACAGCTGCAAGCTTGAGGGCAGCAAATCACAGGTCATTCAGGGATACATAGAGTCGATGTTTCAAATAAAACCTATTCTCTCTTGTACTGCAGTGCTTAGTAATTCTCGTGTGTGCTCTTGAGTGGCACCTTTCCTGCTATCAGAGTAATGGTCAGAAATACAACCCAGGAATCTCATAGTTTCTGCTATTATCCTTTCCAATGAATTCCTTTAGCATCTAAAAGAAAGGCAGTCACTTTTGGGATCAAATGAATATATTCAAGTATCTTCAAAGTATCTTTCTTTTCAACTAAAACTGTTTGAAACATTCCAAGTACATTCCTGTTTGCCATTTTATGATACAAACCAAACATGCCCCAAAGTGTTCCTGCCTACCATTTCAGCCTTTCCCCTATGTCACTGAGCAAAGCATGCCTACTCTGTCTTCCATCCTTCATCTACAATCTTAAGATTAGCATGCCTGGGAGATGTGCTTAGCCAGGCATCCTCGGGAAGTTGCCTGTCTCTAAAGTGCTTTCCTACGTGAGTACATGTGAACTTCCTATCCCTGACTTTACTTCCTTTGTGAGGGGAGGACGTTGTTTGGAAATGGCCCCTGTTGTTCTCTCTATCTGACGCAAGTAATGAATCATTTTCTGCTGTTATCTTTTGGCCATGTTTATTTTGCCTTTACACTCACCAAAATGTGATCCAACTTCACTCGCTCACAATTCTATTGCTCTCCAGAGCGTGTGAAGCCCTTTTAAAGTAAGGATGACCTTAACTTAGAAAGTTAAAGGAGACCACCATAGGCAATGACATCATCTGTGTGTCTCCCAAAGAGATAATAAGGTACATTCTACCTATTCTCCAAAACTGGAACCACAGCTTCATTACAGTCAATATACTTTATTTTGCACAGCATTTTCACCTTGTTGATAACACTAATCTGTGACTTCACGGTCACTAGGGCTGTTTCAGTTGACTGGGAGGATGAGAGTGTGCTCTTATAGCTCCTGTCTATTCTTGGAGGCCACGATAAACATGTTGGGTTATTGTTGGGTAATCAATTGATCAAAACACAAACACGTTGGTTCCTCTGTTCTTTACTGCATGGCTTAGAGACACTCATTTCTGCTGACAGTGATAGTTTTTGGTTGTTTAGACCATGTATGTTTGGCTTCTAACAATATCACATATGAGAGATAAGGGCCATATGCTTGAGACCTGGAAATAGTTTGGATCACATTTTTATCATTTGTTAGTTGCACAACCTTGAGAAAGTCGGGAAGCCTCTTTAGACATCAATGCTCTTATCATAAAGTAAAGGGTTCATAACAACCATTAGTGATAATACAACAACCAATGTTAATATAGCTAGCCAATTTAAGGCTTAGCACACAGTAGATAACAACCTCACACTTCTTAATCTCTTCTTCCTATTGCATCTGCTGTTTGTCACTTTGTTACCTCTTAATTAATTTTACGTGGTATTGTAGGAAGTTCTAAGACCATGGGCTGTGGTGTCAGCTAAGCGCAGTTTAAATTATGTTTGAGGCATATCTTGTGGTTTACTTGTATATAGTGAATGAAAAAATATAGTAGTATTTTTATGACTTAACTTTGCAAGGTCTAAGAAATTAGTAGTCACCATGACATTGCAAAGAAGTGAACATGTTACTACTGGTGCCTTCATTCTTCTCCTCTGTTGTTACTTCACTTCTGTTCCTGTTGCACTACTACTTCTCCTGAATATCATCCATTGGTGGGGAAAAATCGTGCAATAATTTATTCATTCAACAAGTATTTTTGCAGATCTACTGTGTAAAAGGACTTGGGCATAGAAAGACTCTTTACTTCGTTGATTGAAGGCACAGATTTGCATTTATAACTTACAAAGGCTCAAATCAGTTTTCTTATATTTATGGTTGTGAGCCTAGCCTTTAACGGCTGAGCCATTACTCTCCAGCCCAGTTTTCTTAATCTCTAAAATGGCCTGGTAGTTCTTTCAGGGCATGTGTTAGGGTTCAGTACATGTGATGAAGTAATGAACATGATTTCAAATGCTGATGTGACAAGTTTCAAACCAGGTTCACAATTACTCCATCAACACCTTTGCAGATCACGTAGCTCCAAAGCAAAGGAGGAGAACAACAGGCCCCCCTTCCCACATGCCCCACACCTCACTGTGCTCTTTGCATTTGTCTGGAAGCCTTTGCACCCTTGATGAAATGAGGTAAGGGAAAGAACAAATAACTTTCCAAACAGGAGGATATATTAGAAAGAGCAGGCTTACAAAGGTGTTTATTTTTTCAAGTATTTAAACTGTTGTTTTAGATACCACTTCAAAGTGTTGTGTATCACTGAATTTGTTTGTTAGAAGGAACATTTATTTTATTTTTAAAATTTATTTATTTATTCACTTTACATCCTGATTGTGGGCCCCTCCTTCCGCTCCTCCAAGCTCCCCCCCCACCCTCCCTCCCATACCCCCCAGAAAAGGAGAGCTCCCCACCCCAAACCCACCCCAGTCACATCAGGACTGAGCCATTCTCTTCCTTGGTGGCCTGGCAAGACAGCCCCTCCAAGGGTAAGTGATTGAAAAGCAGGCAACAGAGTCCCTGTCAGAGACAACCATTGCTGCCCTTACTAGGGAACCCACATGAAGACCAAGCTAACCATTGGGTACATATGTGTAGGTCCAGTTATGCATGGTCCTTGGTTGCTGCTTTAGTCTCTGCAAGCCCCCTCCCCAGGCCTAGGTTAGTTGGTTCTGTTAGTCTTCTTGTGGAGTTCCTGTCCCCTCCAGGACAGAAGGAACATTTATACACCTCCAAGACTGTTGAGGTCTGAAGGGTTTTTTTTGTCTGCTTAAAATTTATGTGTTGAAGTTTAATTTTGAAATTAATATTATTATGGCTCAAGTAACCAATGTGCCCCCTAGATTCATTATGTTTGAATACTTGGTCCCCAGATGGTGGTGCTACTGGGAAGGTTTTGGAACCTTTAAGAGGAGGAGACTTCTTGCAAGAAGTATGACCTTGGAGACTGCGGTTGTTTGTGTTGGTCAAGGTATTTTATCACATCAACAGAAAAAAATATAAATATGAGTAGTGAGATTTTATTGGGTGGCCTGGGAAGTAAGTTCTTGATCTTTATCAGTGGGTTGACCAAACTGGAAGATTCTTCTTAGAATGTCTAGTTTTGTTTTATTTTATAGTAAGCACTGAACCAAGGGCTTCATGCATTCTGAGCAGGCACTGTATAATTTAGCCAAATTCCAACTCTGGAAGACCTTCTCTCACAGAAGAGTCTTAGGGAGTATGTTTGTCTCTCCTGAGAGTGAGAACCAAGGTAGATTAGCTTTATCTAGACCCTGAATCTATAAGGGCTGTGACCTTCATTGCCAGTCTCCACAAGTGCCGGAAATATATTCCTTCTGTCTATACATCATGCAACTTACTGCAGTATTTTGTTCACATAGACTGAATAAGCTAATATAAAAATTAGATTCTGGAAATAAGAATTTTGTTTTGATCTTCAAGTTTGGACACTCGAGCTCCAATCTTCTGAAGGATGTTCCAGTCTGTCTCTGCTCTGAGCTGCCAATATGAAGGTTATTGCAAAGCCAGTGGTTGGTGAGAAAACAGATTTGATTATGTTTCAGGGTTCTCTCCTCTATCAAAGGGGATGAAAGGAGCTCACAGTTGTGTATCTTGCTCTATCTTGGGACCCATTGACACTGGGTCTCTTGAAATTACCTGGGCCTCTGCATGCCCATCAAGCTGAACTCTTTCACCTGTCATAACTTTACTTCTGATCCCTGGCTTACTCACTTTTATGACAACCCACCTTGTCTGTTCATTTGTCTCTGTTTCTATGGTTGGTGCCAAGGTCGAATCATGAACCGCACAGGAAAAGTGTTACTATGTTAAGACATTCCTTTATTTTTAATCATTTCTGTCATTTATTTGCTTTGGAGTTTTATGTGAGTCTAGACACTGCCTTAGTCTGTGTGGGGTTAGGATTTGAGTTTTAGATGTGTAGTTACCCTGCCAGTGTATGGGCATTACTCTACACTTCTTTTATGACACAGTTTGTTAAGTGTGGTCACAACATCTATCTATTTGAACTAAGTGGCTAAGATGGGGAATCTTTTGAAAAGAATTCTTTTCTAGATATCAAGTTAAGATATCCCGGCCATTCAAATCATAAAACTTTTAAGAGGACAAGCGAAAATATTGTTAATTAAATGTTTAATCTTTATTATAGCTAGCATATTAATTTTAAGTAGTTTAATTTATAGGGTAATACAGCTTTATTTATGTGCAGCATGTATACTTTATAGCATAGAGTACTCTCTCCTATAATCAATGTGTATAAGATATTTATGCTCCTTTTATTGGGCTCTGAGCATAATTTTACTATTAAATATATGGAAGAATTTTATGGTTGTTTTTTAATAGCATCATTGGCCTAAGCTAGGCTTACTTTTATGCCAAGTCTCTTGTCAGGAACAAGACTCTCAATTTTAACATGGTTTCTATGGGAAAATACATAAATCCACTGTCTTTCATGAACATCTGATTATCTGCATATTTTAAGAAAGCTAAAGGACAGAGGCACAGAGTCTCTTCTTACAACATTTTCCTCCTGTGCTTAGTGTTTGGAATAATGATTTTTCTTGCAATTATGTGGTTACATATTCTCTCTCTCTCTCTCTCTCTCTCTCTCTCTCTCTCTCTCTCTCTCTCTGTGTGTGTGTGTGTGTGTGTGTGTGTGTGTGTCTGTGTGTGTGTGTGTCTGTGTGTGTATGATTTGCAAGACAAGGTCCCTCTGAGTAGCTCTCACTATCCTGGAACTCTCAATCTGTAGACCAGGCTCGCTTTGAACTCAGACATTCACCTGCCTTTGCCTCTCTAGTGCTGAGATTAAAGATGTGTGTCACCACTGTCCAGCTCATTATGAATATCTTAATATGAGCTGAGTTAACTCCACATTTCTTTGAGAATAAAAATTCTCAGGCAACTACAGGTGTTAAAAGTGGTGTGTATAAGCTTCAACATGTGTTGAATATATGAATTATTATAACTTCTCAAAAAGTCTCAGGAAATCATTTCAGTTGGAAGGAAAGCTATTGACATAAAATACAAATTTGTTTTTATCTTCACATATTTGGTCTTTTTATTACCCAAAAGATTTATCACATTTTTATTTGTGTGTGCACTGTAAGTGTGCTGGTGACTTCAGAGATCAGAGAAAGATGTACAGTCTCCTGAAGCTGGACTTGTGATGCTAGGCACTGAACTTGGCTTTTCTGAACAAGCAGCAAGTGCTCTCGATCACTGAGCCCCATGCCTTGTCTTTTGTTAATGCTGTTTTAGCCATTGTCCCATCAGTGTATTTTAATTCATTGCTGTGTTCAGATATCTAGACCCTATTTGAACAATGAGGCCTAGAAACTATCTTGGTGGCCTTCTGGAACACGACAGAGTCTGGCAGAAATGTATAGTGGACCACGTCGTCAATGACATCGGACACTTGGTGACCATATCGTCAATGACATTGCATGCTTGGTGGTCAGTTTGAAGAATAGTTCATTAGGCAGCTCTGCTATGTATACAAAAGTTGGAATGAGTAAATACTAGAAAGGTTGTTGAGCAAAAGTTAAAACCTCTATTTTCACTTTGGCAAATCCTAGTCACTCCAAAATTCTACTAGAGACCTTTTTAATAACTTTATTAATTTTTGTACAAGTTAACTTTTACTTATTGTGTTAAAAATTTTAATACACATTAAAATATTAATTTTACTAAAAATCATATAATTACATGTAAAATATGTATATTGTAACTAAATTTTCTGTACTTCGGTTGAGAGTAACATTTTGACCTATATGACCATAATTTAAACTAAGAAAAAAAAGTAACTTGGTAATTTACTAGCCACTTACCAGCTTTCAAATTACCAAGTTACACCGTTTTTCAGGCTTTATACAATTAGAAAATCTGGAATAATAAAATCTCATAATGATAAAATATCTAATCATCTTTGCTTGTTATTTAAAGCTTTTAATTTTCTGCCAGTTTTTCTTTATCACTACATATTGTAAGATGTACATACTTGCAAGTATCGTTTTATTACTAATGAAAGTCATATAAATTTAGAAACTGTTTCATTTTGTCAATCAATGCTAATTTCAATTGAAAGGAAGTAAAACATTTCACATGCATACAGTGAAACTCTTATGGGCCCATTTTGAGGTTGTCAAGTGCTCTGATTTCAATCCTATTTGACCAATTTAAATTGCAATTTAAATGATTGGATTCTACCATCAGATTTTAATTACCATCAATTCCATCAGATTGGGCTTCCACAGCCCTTTGTAGCAAGTTCATTTTCTGTGTAACTGAAGAGACAATATGTTTTAAATAGATGTTTCCCTGCTAATGCTTCCCTGGGAGAGAACCAGTTTTATCAGTCTGTCTCATTTTTACTCTTAGACTGATAAATGATCTAAGTAAAGTGCCATCTATATGAGGGTTAGACAAAAGAAAAGAAACATGGTGGTGCTCATTTGGTAAGATAAAACTCCTTACTGTTTCCTTACTATTTGTGTTTATGTAGCTTTTCCAAATGATTTATGAAACTATATTCTCAAAAATTTGACTGGTGACTGTTCAATCTGTCTTTCCTTATAGCCAACTGAAACACAACCTTTCTGAAACCATTATCGCATACTTAAACGCATTATTTACATATATGAAGAATAAAGAAATGAAGTAATGAAGAATAAAGAAAAATGATCTTTAATAGTTATGATGTGATGTCAGTTGTTGCACAGATGGATATCATTCAGAACCTGTTGGCAAGGCACACAAAAACACAGTGTGGAGATGTGTAGAGATGAGGCCATGCGCAGCCCTCATTCTTAGGCCAGCATCAGGCCTTTTGGAAGGCTCATCAATTGCTTCATGCCTCCATAGGCTCACCTGGTGCACGGTGACCTTCTAAGTGGTCCCAGTGGCCTGAGACATTTAAGTTGGGCTCTAGAATTATCCCATGGCAGTTTATGCAACAAAGTTAAAAGTCAAGCACCTTGGAAACCTTTTCTTTGACAGTATCTAAAGACTTGGGGGCAAATACTGCCCCATATGAATGAATGATAAAAAAGAAAATGGTTTTCGTCGCTTAATCTTGGGAAGTTTTGACATAACGGTGTCTGAACATGAAAGTTACTCTACCTCAATGCTCTACCGTCTTGGCAAAAACTTCTCAGTATGTGCACATCATCATAATTAAAATAGAATGTGGTCAAAGATCTTCAATTTTGGGGTGGAGCCTACTGCTATTATCATTAATTCTGACAGGTCTTTGATTGCAACTGAAGGCCAAATAGTACCTCTCTTGAATCAAATAATGAATAATCTAGAAACCACCAAATTAAAAATTTTGGAAGGTCTACATATTTAGTATAAGAACATGAGGTTATAAACAAAAACCTACATGTCTTTACATAAATATGTGAAAAATATTCATGAAGAGATGACTTTGTTGCCCATCACCAACTAGGGCTATAGAAGACACTACATGTGAAGATGTTGGCCAGCTTCAGATTCATTCAGGTCTTGGTTTTGTCACTTACTAGCTGTGTGATGATGGACAAACGTCTTTTTATCACTCATGACTGTTTCCTCACCTTTAACACAAGAGGCATTATGGAAGTTGTGGTGAGGATTTATTGAGAATTTGGAATAGGTTTCTAGCACAAGGTCTGTCAGTGTGTCCTGGATACGTCATTGGTGATTAAGATGATTACTAAGTATGTAATCTCTGACTAATTCCCCATTATTTGTACCTAATAGTAAACATGTCATTCAGCTTAGTTCTTCTTAGGCAGTGCTTCTCAACCTTTCTAATGCTGTGACTCTTTAACAAATTCTTCATGTTGTGGTGACCCCCAACTATAAAATTATTCCATTGCTACTTTATAAGTATAATCTTGCTGTTGTTATTAACCATATGCAAATATCTGATATGCAGGATATCTAATATGTGACCCTGTGAAATGGTTGTTCGACCCCCAAAGGAGTCACAACCCACAGTTTAAGAACCACAGCTTTAAGGGCTCAAATCTATTCCTTATTGAGTCAGGCAGGTCTTAGTCAAATGAGAAAATGTTTGAGATGATTTTTTCAGATTTAAGTTGGATAAAAATTTAGTTACTTATAGCAGTCAACGAATAGAACCAGAACTCTGGTAATTAATTGGCATCTCTAGCTCTAGGCATTATGAATCCCAATTCCATCTTAGATAGCACTGCCAGACTTATTACAGCTACTTCTTCATATTCCCCTTCTGCTAAAACACCTTTTTATACCACCGCAGTATGAACAATACTGTCCTTCTCTAGAACCCTTCCTTCTTACAATGACTTCATATCATCACCTTCTACTTTAAAACAAGTCCCTCATTTAAATGGTTTCTACCTTTTCTTGCCTTGCAGAAGTACTTAATCCTTTTTGGTAGGTAAGTATCGACTGAGAAATTTTCCGTATCTTCGATGTCTCCATAATTTGTATCTTTTATAATTCAACCTGAAATTTTGTTTTGTTTGGGCATTCTATCCATCTTTCTTGGGCCTCCCAGGAGAGATTCAGATTTTTTCCCCCTGTTTTCTATTTTTTTAAAAAAATCCCATGTTATCTTTTATTTTGTGAACATATTCTGAGAGACTAAGAGGGAGATATTTGGGTAGTTGTCATTTTGCTCAGGTCTTCACAGTTCCCTGCGATGCATCATTCACAAAGAAGGTAATAATGCAGGAGAGAAAAAATATTCACTTTGCCTTTAATGAGTTTGGTAAAACTGAGTTGCAGGAAATAAAAGAACAAAAGATAGAGAGCAGCTGGATTTTTAAAAAGTATTTCTAAATCCAAAGGGAACAGAGGTTGGCTTTGATATTTCCCTGTCTTTTTAATGTTCTTCTCTTAACCTGTACATCCTTTTGATATTTCATCAGAATTCTCTAATAGAAAAATCTTAGGCAATGACAGACGGAGAAACAAAGTTTCTCTGTGTCAAGGTAGACTCAAGTCTTTTTTCCTGATGTGTTTTATAAGACCTTTAGCAAACCCTTCGGTGGCTCAGCCACAGTAAAAAAGGACACTCATGATGCTTTCATTTTCCCACTCCATTCATTTGACTCTGTATTAACTTGATCTGGACAGTTTGGTATTCAGAATAATATGAAAATGACATTTTGTTCATGACTATTTCCCTCATGTTTGCATCCTATTTCTATCTCAATATTTCATGGTTCTCTTTAACTGTAAGTTGCTTTTCTTGGGGGAGATGTTGAACACTAGGGAATAAAGGCAGAAAATGCTTGGCATTCACCATAACCAAGAGGCAAGATCATTAGCGTTTGTCACGCCTGTCAACTGGGCAGTGTGGTGACATCTACTTTAGATGTTTTGAGTCTTCATCCATCCTCCCTGTAAGCAACAGTTCACTGTGAAGCGTGTGAGTGATGTAGTTCAGAAGGCCATGGAGGGACCACACTGTTATGGCTGTAGGCCCAACACTATTAGAAAGAATGTCAAATCTTTCATCAAGTAATGGATGGGATAATGTTTTCCCTTTTCATAATTTAAAAACTCAGCCAAAGTCATCTGATTTTTAAAAAATAAATGAATGAACAGCTAATGGTGAGTCTCTCGCATCAAAGAACTATGGAACCAGTCATCTTTGCTGTGAGAAAAGTGTGAGCTCAAACACTCCTGATGGGGATCTTGATTTAATCATAAACATAGATGGGCTGAAGGAAAAATAGAGTGTATTCAGTCTAAAGTCAGTAATCATGCTGACCAAAACAAACGGATATGCTGTTTGGCTGATTGCCTGACTGACATACTAAATCAAAGCAGAATCATGGCAGGAAACAAAGGGCCAGTAGAACATTTTAATCCTCCACCTGACCCCTGACTGGGTCCACTGGTTTCCTAAAATGACCAGATAAAGATGATTTTATTCTCTTGAGCTCAGCAGTCCTATAGAAAGCATTCAGGGAATACTTTTGTTTCTGAGATTTTGTTTACAGGTGCATTAAATTTGGTTTGCAAGGATATTCAAATTATTTAGGCTTTCCTCTTTGAAGTTTGCCACTTGATGTAATAGAGCAAACATATCATAGTTACATTGGTATTTGTACTGCATCCACTGTTTCAGACAGATACTGCCTGAAAAAATCGCTGCTAGCTATAAAATGAATAAAATATCAGTGCTGAGCTGCAACATGCACAGCAGATGTAACCATTCTTTGCTGTAAACTCTGCCCACCAACAGGAGCTATGTGAGAAATTGGCCATGAGCTCTTCCAGCCTCATAAACAGGGCTCTAATTAGCACACTGATAAATACTTCAACAACTAGCAGACAGAGTAAGCATCCTGTCTTCTAATTTACACAAGCCCTCTCACACGCTCTGGCAGGGGATGATAAACTGCTCTGCTGATACCAAAGACTCATGAAAGAAATAATAACACTGACAAAAATTTATTTACAAAATAGTCTTATTATGCCCCAATCTTCCAGCAACTGTTGGGAATAGATTGAGTGGATAATTGCAATTTGCCAATAGTTGTCTCATATAGACATTGAGATTGCTCTACTGAGATACCCTGGGCTTTTGCAGATTTAGAATTAAGTTCATTTCAGATTAGATACCAACAAGTAGATTCTACTGATGCCTTTCCATTTATTCAGTTTCTTTCAAGTTGCACAAATAAAATGATTGGGTACATAAGTTTCTTTAGGCAGTATGAGGTTTTGATCAGAATTCAAAGAAGTCAGGAAGTATTTGAAAAGTTCCAGCAGATACAAGATCAGGTCTTGTGGAAAACTGGAAGTCACTAGGCATTCAAACTGCTCCAGTGGTCCAATAACAACCTTACAATTCTCCAACTCGATTTTACTCTTTCTGTATAATTCTTTCTCTGCATCTGAGTTTACTACTCTTTATATCTTGGGCTATTTCCTGATTTCTGAGTATTCATAGACATATTGTCTATTTAGCCCCAAACCCCTTTTCTCTTTCTTAGTTGTTTATAAAGCATGAATACTCAATGCTTTATAAACAAATGCATAGTGGGGGAAAAAAAGCTGTATTAGTTCTCAGGCAAAAGGTTATAATCAGGACAGATAAATATATTCCAGTGTAAAGCATGCATAACAATAGATATCTAAGTTTAGGACATATGTCATAGGCTTTGTGTATTGTTGTAGGGTTTGGTGTTTTTGCACAGCGATGCTTCAAGAGAAATACAGGTGTTAGAGAGACATGTTCCAAAGCACTGTAGTACATAAATTGGCACTGAACTTTGGTTCTTTGGAACCATTATTTTACTTATAATCATTGAATTGTGTGTAGAAAAATTGATGAATAATATCAAAGGAAGATATCTACCTAGAAGGAGAAGGAGAAAAACAAGAACCGGCAAGTTTCACACGTTTACAAAAGTAATATCATCACTTTGTATATTTTATTGAAATTGATAAAAAATGTGACTCTTTAGCTCTTGAAGAAACCAGGGTGTTAAAATAGTCATCACAAAGCTCGGGGCATAATTGTTAAAATTAGAAATGTGGTTTGTGTGAGATTGAGATTGGACGTCATCTTATTTTCGTCTTGCCACTCTGTAGAAAGTCTTCTGCACATCTTCCGGAATTGTTCCAGATCTCTTATTTAACACTGGCGTAAATCAGAGTATGGTTATCATCACACAGTGCACTACTTTATGAGGATCAAGGATAAGGATCCAAGGAAACATTTCCTCACTTCCTAGACTCTTAGTTTGTGGGAAAGCACCCTAAGCAGTTCTCTGGACATTCACCCTGGGCTCCTATGTTTCACAGGACTGTTCCACTACTTACAAGCCCCCATCAACAGATGCTGGAAAGACCATGAGGTTCACTCAAGATATTGACAAATGGCTAAAATGGCTGCTCCCCCCCCCCCCGGATATGAGCACTCAAAGTCATTTAAATCTCCACCTTATTTACATAATACTAAAAACATTGCACAAGGCCATTTTACAGTTTTCAAGAGATGTAATCTTAACATTAAATACAGCAGTAATTCAAGTCACGATTACTACCTTCAACTTCAGCTGAATTTAAGAGGCACATAAAAGCCAGGTCCAAGGCAGGCATCAGCACATGGCTGTGAGCATGTTGCCTCTCCTGAGTCTCCTTTAATACAGATATCATGACTTATGTGCTCTTGATTAGCATTTTAAAAATAAGAAATATAACCAGTACATCATACTAAACAAACCATTTGGAATACAAGAAATTAGATGAGATTGAGGAGCCCTGAGGGGTATAATTAATGTTCACTTAGACACTCCATATTTTAAGGTAGATCTGGCTTATGTGATACAGTCTTCCAGGGCCATCCTTATCCATCCCTGAGACAATTCAGCTTCCTATTAGACTCTTAGTCCTTGAGAGAAATAAATCAGCATTTCTACTTCATTTGGGGATATAGTTCCAGAGTAAAGATGAAACCACTTTCCAGGTGAGGCAGAAAAAAGTGGGGCTTTGTGGGCTGGAGAAACAGTACACTTTTATGGCAGAAGAAAATAAGTATCCTAAATATGTTGGAAAAGAAAACAAAGACTTTGTAGGCATCAAGTGACCAGCAATAGAGTTTGAAGTGCTTTTTCTAGTCATACTAAACTAGCAACAGTAAATGACTGGGGCCAAATATGTTGTTGATATTCAGAGCCTTGCAATAATCCCTACATCTCAGCTTTGCTCCACTTATGCTTGTATTTTCTGTAAGTTATGGCCAACAATCACCTAATATGTTTTGACTGTCAAACTTTTATGCAATTGGTAATGATCCTTCCAAAATGGTTTCTGTGGCCAATGAAGCTTTCACCCATAAAGCACAGACTCAGAAAGGAAATCAGGAATGGCCGAGGCATTTTCTGTTTGCATTTGTATTCATTTGTATACAGACCCTTAACTCCTAATGGTGCATCCTTTCATTCTGTAAATGTCACTCTTAAATGCTACAGTAATGCATACTGTTTTGAATGACACCAGGACATTAAAAACCCTCTTGTCCTTGCCATATCTTGGAATTTGATTACACTGACTGCAGACAACTGAGAACAATAAAATAAGGTTTAGGAATATTAGATCTAGGGTTTAACCCTCTCTCTACCTCTATTCTTACCTGCCCAGAAAGAGCAGCATAACACACAGTAAGTATAGGGCTACAGCTCACAGTCTAAGTCAAGGAAGCAGTGTTCACCTGTGAAGCCACAGACGTGATAATGGCTGGCGGATCCCAGTTGTAAGGAATCTGGAAAGCAAGAAGGCAGCAAGTCAGTCTTCATCCACTTGGAATCTCAAAGGAACTGCTATCAAAGTAGGCCTCAGGACAAGATCCCAGTTTTTAGACTATTGAATTTAGCTATCAGAATTGCTCAAAGTGATTCTCTGAATCCACTTTGAGTGGGTTGAACTTTGGTTCTCATAGTAACACTAGAAACAATGAGAGATGGACACTTAAAACCCTTAAGAGACACCAGGCACTTTGTCAGCATTTCCGTAAGTGTTGTCAGTGTGTTAGTACAACAGTTTTGAAGCTGAATGAGGACACTTCATTTGGAAATCGAGACAGTGGGGAGAAGCAAAGGCTTTTTGATTCTTTGTCTACGAACATGGGCATAGCTGGGCTGTGTTCTGTTGTAGGAATAGTCTGCTGATATCACATGCATGGGATCAGGAGAGTGGTGTGGACCCAGATAAGACCCAAGATCAATTATGCTTCTCTTGATATTAAGAGAGTTTGACTTGCTAGTCAGCCAAGTCCTCTGGGTAAACAGTCATCTCTCTATTAATTGTTTTTATTACCTAGTTGTTATTATGACATTGTCATACAGGAGGGCCTCTCCAAGGAACTTTGGGATGAAGAAATTCTAATTGCTCTGCCTGCTTTGAGAGTTATATTTTAAAGTCAATAAACAGAGTAGAGATAAGCGGGAATTGAAAAAGAGGCAGAGTTCCCAGGCCTGCAAGATTTGATAACAACTAAATGAAATATGTTAAAACATATTTTTATAAACAGAAATAAAATAAATCAGTTAAAAGAGCATTAACAGCTTCTAGGACATATGAAAGGAGACTTAAGGAGGCAAATAGAGACTTGACCAGTGCTGATAGAGTCTGAGGAGTGAAGGAGACCTGATAACAATGATGGCCAGTGCACCTCCTCTGTCAAGACCATCTTTACAGGGTGAGGGTGATGTCAATTCATTATCCAAATTTTCAGCTTTATTCTCACCCTGAACTTTTTGGATTATGGCTGGACTTCCCGTATATTTTGTCTTTGGAGAGGGAATGTTCTGCCTAGAATTGAGGAAATTAAATCAAGCTGATTTCACACTAGAATTAATCAGCTGTAACAGGTTTTATTTTCCAATGTGAGTTTAGTTTATATGAATCTGTCCCCGAGACAGCTCGCTGTGTATGCTATCATACAAGGCTTCATCTTTTCAAGGCTAAGCGCCAGTTGCTATACTTGAAAATTTTGAATTAATGTCATCCTGTAAAGCATGTTGGGAAGAGAACAAACTGCACTGTTAAGGAGAACCCTTCCGTTCTGCAGTACTCTGGCTTCTGGATGTTCATTTTACGAAAAGGTGTTGAGTAACTGCAAAGCATCTGCCACTGTGCTTTGTACTAAAGGCAAGATGATGATGAAGATGCAGTTCTGCCTCTTGAAGAACTTAATACCTAGTGAATTCACAAACACAGAAAACCTTTCTCTCACTTAATTTCTACCTGTCTGAGGGTGCAATCACTAAAAGAATTTACTCAGGGAGTGCACTGGGATGCTGTGGGAGATATAGCTAAAGAGAAATGAACACTTCTGGGTTCATAACATCATCTTGGAAGCTGGATTTGTGCTGTGACTAGAGTTCAAGAGGTTTCTCAGGACTTAGCTTTTACCTCTGCCAGTTCCCTTTGACCTGAACTTTGAGAATTTGAGTATGTGTGGGACACCTATAAAAGAAGTATTTTATTTACTATTGCCATTATAAGTAACATCTTGTTATATAATAAAGTGCCACGATTAGTACTCATTTGAATGGCTTCTGAGCCAACATCAGCAATGTTGACACCATGGCATTATGTGTACCAACCCTATCCTCTCCAGTATGTGACTCCTCAGTAAACCTTTGAGCATTAACATAAAGTAGATGTAACAAGAATAAATTAATTAAAAATAAATAAGTATAAAAAAAAAGTAGCATCAACTCAGCACTGCCTCATGTTACAGCATATCTTCACAGAAACACAGCGATTGGGGAATAGCATAGCTCAAGCAAAAACACACAGCAACTAAAATCTTCTTGATTTAATTTCCTCAATTCTAGCCAAAATGTTTTCTCTCTGAGGACAAAATATATGGGAAGTCCAACTATAATCCAAGATTTCAGGGTGAGAATACAGCTGAAAATTTAGGTAATGAATTGACACCACCATTGCCCTCTAAAGATTTTCTTGACAAAGAGGTGCATTGGCCATCATTGTTATTGGGTCTCCTTCTCAAACTAGAATGTTCTTGGGTTGGATTACTCTCACTTTGAATTGAACATCTTTCTCACCTTGTTCTTTGCCACAACTAAACATTAGTGTTGCTTTTTATTATGATCAGGCCAATATAGATGTACATATTTTTCTATTGTACCGTGGAGAAGATGATAATATTCTAAATGCTATCAATACTATAAGTTTTCAGTGTGAAAAAGGCATATATATACATATATATGTACGTACATATATTCTTTCCTTTAGTTAACCTGTTCACTATTTCATATTTTTTCAATGTATGTTCTTTTATTGCTGTGCAAAGATCACTAGAACTTTCTTTTAACTCCTTTATTCTTAAAATACAGATAAAATTTGTATTATAGTTGGATGCAGATATCCAGGCCACGTACTTGGGAAAACTTGAGACAACAAGGATAGAAATTTAAAGAAAAAATGTGCTTTGTGATATTCATTACTTACACAGCTTTTGTGGTACTTTTAAATAAATGACTTGTACATCATTAAAATAAATCAGTTTTCTATTGAATAAATGATGCTATAGATGAAAAATGTGCTTTGTACAGGTGGAATGAGAAAAACAAGGAAAAACAAGCACTAGCTGTGGAGTAAATGGAAGGATATTGCATTTGAAGGATGTTACATCTATCAGTGCTCAGGGTTGTGATTTTGGGAAGGTCTCTATCTCTTTTCGTTGTTGTGGTTTTGTTTTATTTTTTCAATTTTTATTATCTTTCTTTTTCATCATATACATTTATATTATTGCACATGAATAAAATAAACTACATACAGCAGGAAGAACCATGAGACAATCAGGAATTATATAAATGGTACATTCATAGTGATTTGGCTATTTGTATTTGGCAAACTTGAGGTAAACATCTTTCCTGTCTTGTTGGGTCTAGATTTCTGAATGAATATCAATATCTATGATATATTATCTTTATTAACTTAAAAATCTATCTTGATCTAAAGACATCTTAACCCCTAACCAATTAAGCTTAATTTTTTTAAGTTTTAAAATTTATTTTATTAATTTATTCTTGTCACATCTCAATGGTTATCCCATCCCTTGTATCCTCCCATTCTCCCTTCCCTCCCATTCCCCCCTTATTTCCCTCCCCTATGACTGTTCCTGAGAGGGATTACATCCCCCAGTATATGCTCATAGGGTATCAAGTATCTTCTTGGTGACCTGTTGTCCTTCTTCTGAGTGCCACTAGGTTTCCCCCTCCAGGGGATATAGTCAAATGTGAGGCACCAGAGTACATGAGAAAGTCATATCCCACTCTCCACTCGAGTGTAGAGACTGTCCTGTGCATTGGCTAAATCTGGGTAGGGGTTTAAATTTTACCGCCTGTATTGTCCTTGGCTAGTGCCTTAGTTTGAGCGGGACCCCTTGGCCCAAATCTGCCTATCATAATGTTCTACTTGTATGTATCTAAGACCCACTGGATCCTTCTACATTGCTATTCTCACATGGTTCTCTTATCTAGAGTCCCAATAGGATGTTCTCCCCTCTGTCCCAGTTTCCTGTTAAGGGAAGGCTTTTGTGGGACATGCCCCTTGGGCAAGTATGCAGATATAAGTGAGTATATACTATTTGAGTCGTTCTGATTCTGGGTTAACTCACTCATTATGATCATTTCTAACTCAATCCATTTATCCACAAATTTCGGGAATTCCTTGTTTTTAATAGCTGAGTAGTATTCCATAGTGTATATGTACCACAGTTTCTTTATCAGTTCTTCTACTGAGGGACAAGTAGGCTGTTTCGATGTTCTAGCTATTATGAATAAGGCTGCTATGAACATGGTTGAGCAAATTTTCTTGTTGTGTGCAGGTGCATCTTCTGGGTATATTCCAAGGAGTGGAATAGCTGGGTCTTGAGGAAGCCTTATTCCCAGTTTTCTGAGATAGCACCAGATAGATTTCCAAAGTGGCTGTACTAGTTTGCATTCCCACCAGCAATGAAGGAGTGTTCCTCTCTCCCCACATCCTCTCCAGCATGTGGTGTCGCTTGAGTTTTTGATCTTAGCCATTCTGATGGGTGTAAGATGGAATCTCAGAGTTGTTTTGATTTGCATTTCCCTGATGACTAAGGAGGTTGAGCATTTCTTTAAGTGTTTCTCAGCCATTTGATATTCTTCTGTTGAGAATTCTCTGTTTAGTTACAAGCCTCATTTCTCAATTAGGTTATTTGGTTTGGTGGTGTTTAATTTCTTGAGTTCTTTATATATTTTGGATATTAGACCTTTGTCAGATTTAGGGTTGGTGAAGATCTTTTCCCAGTCTGTAGGCTGTCGCTTTGTTCTCTTGACAGTGTCTCCAGCCTTACAGAAGCTTCTCAGCCTCATGAGGTCCCATTTATTAATTGTTGACATTAAGGCCTGGGCCGTTGGTGTTCTGTTCAGGAAGTTGTCTCCTGTGCCAATATGTTCCAGGCTCTTTAATCCACTTGGATTTGAGTTTTGTGCATGGTGACAAATATGAGTATAATTGCATTATTTTACACATAGACCTCCAGTTAGACCAGCACCATTTGTTGAAGATGCTATCCTTTTTCCATTGAGTGGATTTGGCTTTTTTGTCAAAAATCAAGTGACCATATGTGTGTGGATTCATATCTGGGGCTTCGATTCGATTCCACTGATCAACCAGCCTGTTGCTGTGTCAGTACCATGCTGTTTTATTATTATTGCTTTATAGTACAATTTGAGATCAGGTATGGCGATTTCTCCGGAGCACCTTTTATTGTACAAGATCGTTTTTTGCTATTCTGGGTTTTTTGTTTTCCATATGAAGTTCAGAATTGAACTTTCAATGTCTTTAAAAAATTGTGTAGGTATTTTGATAGGGATTGCATTGAATCTGTAGATTGCTTTTGGTAGGATGGCCATTTTTACTATGTTAATTCTCCCTATCCATGAGCAAGGAAGATCCTTCCATCTTCTCATGTCATCTTCAATCTCCTTCTTCAGAGTTTTGAAATTTTTTTCAAACAAGTCCTTCACTTGCTTAGTTAGAGTAACTCCTAGATATTTTATATTGCTTGTGGCTAATGTGAAGGGTATGGCTTTTCTAATTTCTTCCTCTGCAAGCTTGTCATTTGTGTATAGGAAGGTTACAGACTTTTTTGAGTTAATTTTGTATCCAGCCAAATTGCTGAAAGTATTTATCAGCTGTAGGAGTTCTCTGGTGGAATTTTGAGGGTCAGTTATGTACACTATCATATCATCTGCAAATAGAGATAGTTTGACTTCCTCCTTTCCCATTTGGATACCCTTGATCTCCTTTTGTTGTCTTATTGCTCTGGCTAGAACTTCGAGTACTATATTGAAGAGATAATGGAGAGAGTGGGCAGTCTTGCTTTGTTCCCGATTTTAGAGGAATTTCCTTGAGTATCTCACAATTTCTTTGATTTTGGCTATTGGCTTGCTGTAGATAGCCTTTATTATGTTGAGGAAAGTGCCTTGTATCTCAGATCTCTCTAAAACTTTAAACATGAATTGGTGTTGGATTTTATCAAATGCTTTCTCTGCATCTAAAGAGATGATCATGTGGTTTTTTATTTTCAGTTTGTTTATATGGTGGATTACATTGATGGATTTCCGTGTATTAAATGATCCCTGCATGCCTGGAATGAAGCCTACTTGGTCATGATGAATGATATCCTTTATGTGTTCTTGTATTCGTTTTGCAAGAATTTTATTTAGTATTTTTGCATCGATGTTCATAAGAGAAATTGGTCTGAAATTCTCTTTCTTTGTTGATCTTTGTGAGGTTTAGTTATCAACGTGACCATGGCCTCATAGAATGAATTGTGTAATGTTCCATCCAATTCTATGTTTTGGAGTAGCTTGAAGAGTATCGGTATTAGCTCACCTTTGAAGGTCTGGTAGAATTCTGCACTGAAACCATCTGGCCCTGGGCTTTTTTTGGTTGGGAGCGTATCAAAAATTGCTTCTATTTTGTAGGGGAAATTGGACTATTTAGCTAGTTTATCTGTTCTTCACTCAACTTTGGCAAGTGATATTGATCAAGAAAATCGTCCATTTCCCTTAGATTTTCAAATTTTGTGGCATATATGCCTTCAAAGTAAGATCTTATGATTCTTTGTATTTCTTCAGTGTCTGTTGTTATGTCTCCCTTTTCATTTCTGATTTAGTTAATTTCAATACTGTCTATCTGCCTTTTAGTTAGTTTGGTTAACGGTCTGTCTATCTTGTTGATTTTCTCAAAGAACCAGCTCTTGGTTTTGTTGATTCTTTGGATTGTTTTCTTAGTTTCTAATTTGTTAATTTCAGCCCTGAGTTTGATTATTTCCAGACGTCTACTCCTTTTGGGTGTTTCTGCTTCTTTTTTTTTCTAGGGCTTCTAGCTGTTTCGTTAAGTTGCTTATGTGCGATGTTTCCAATTTCTTTTTAAAGGCACTTAGTGCAACGAATTTTCCTCTTAACACTGCTTTCAATGTATCCCACAAATTAGGGTATGTTGTTCCCTCATTTTCATTGAATTTCAGAAACTCCTTGATTTCTTTCTTAATTTCTTCCCTGACCCATATGTCATTTAGCAGAGAGTTGTTTAGTTTCCACGTACGTGTAGGCTTTTTGTTGTTTCTGTTGTTGCTGAATTGCAGCCTAAGAGCATGATGATCTGATAGGATACAAGGTATTATTTCAATCCTCTTGTATCTGTTCAGGCCGGCTTGTGACCTACGATGTGATCAATTTTGGAGAAGGTTCCATGGGGTGCAGAGAAGAAGGTATATTCTTTCTTGTTTGGGTGAAAGGTTCTATAGATATCTATTAGATCCATTTGACCCATAGCATTGGTTTATGATGTTATTTCTCGGCTTAGTTTCTGTTTCAATGACTTATCCTTCAGTGAGAGTGGGGTGTTGAAGTCTCCCACTATTATTGTGTGGGGATCGATGTGAGGTTTAAGTTTTTTTAGCAGATCTTTTACAAATGTGGGTGCCCTTGTATTGGGAGCATAGATGTTCAGAATTGTGATGTCATCTTGGTTGACTTTACCTTTGATGAGTATGAAGTGTCCTTCTGCATCCCTTTTGATTAATTTTGGTTGAAAGTCTATTTTGTTTGATATTAAAATGGCTATGCCTGCTTGCTTTTTGTGACCATTTGCTTGGAATATTTTTTTCCAACCTTTTACCCTGAGGTAATGCCTATCGTTATAGGTGAGATGTGTTTCTTGAATGCAGAAGAATGTTGGATCTTGTTTATGCACCCATTCAGATAGTCTATGTCTTTTTATTGGAGAATTAAGACCATTGATGTTGAGAGATATTAACGACCAGTGACTGTTAAGAGTCTTAATTTTGATGTTGTTTCTAATCAAGTTGTGTTTTGCCATGATATAGTTACCTATTTCCTAAGTAGTTTTGTTTGACCCTTTGGGATGAAGTTTTCCTTCTAGTACCTTCTATAAAGCTGGATTTGTGGATAGGTACTGTTTGAATTTGTTTTTGTCAGGGAATATTTTGTTTTCTCTATCAATGGTTATATAGTTTTTCTGGGTAGTCTGGCCTGGCATCTGTGGTCTCTTAGGGTTTGCAGGATCTCTGTCCAGGCTCTTCTGGCTTTTATGATCTCTGCTGAGAAGTCGGGTGTAATTCTGATAGGTTTGCTATTGAATGTTATTTGGCCCTTTTCCCTTGCAGCTTTTAATATTTTTTCTTTGTTCTGTATGTTTTGTGTTTTGATTATTATGTGACGGGCAGTTTTCCTTTTCTGATCAATTCTATGTGGTGTTCTGTAGGCCTCTTGTATGTTTATAGGCATCTCTTTCTTTAGAATGGGGAAATTTCTTCTATGATTTTGTTGAGTATAGTTTCTGGGCCTTGGAGTCTGATATCTTCTTTTTCTTCAATGCCTATTATCCTCAGATTCCTTCTTTTCATGTGACTTAATTTCTTGGATGTTTTGTGTCAGGAGTTTTCCAGATATGGCATTTTCTTTAATGGTTGCTTCAAGATCTGTGATTGTATCTTCTAGACCTGAGATTCGGTCTTCTATCTCTTGGGTTCTGTTAGAAAAGATCACCTCTGTGTTGCTCGCCTTCTTCTCTGAGGTCTCTCGTTCTCGTTTTTCTTCTGTCTGTGTGTTTATCATTGAATCCATTTTCATCTTCAGATCTTTAGTTGATTTTTTTATTTCTTTCATCTGATTGTTTGTATATTCCTGAGTTTCTTCCATTGCCTCTTTATAGATCTTCAGAGCTTGAACTGTTTTATTTATTTCTTTCATCTGGTTTTTCGCATTTTCCTGAAATTTTTCCAGTTCCACTCGATGTGCTTCTTTTATGTCTCTCACCTGTTTGGCTGCATCTTCCTGTATTTGATTACGAATTTTATTTGTTTCCTCCATTAATATGCTCCTTATTAAGGATTTGAAGTCATTTTCTTGTATATCCGTTGTATTTGAGCTCTCTGGGTTGTTTTCTTTGGGATAGCTGGAAACTGGAGATGCCGTGTTGTTTTGGGTTTTTTTGCATATGCTTTTACTTACGCTGTCCTTTAGACATCTTGCCAGCTTTGTTTTTGTTGGGTAGCTTCCCGAGTTGGATGGAGGGAGTCTGATGATAGATTCACTTGTTTTCTCACAAATTTTGTAGGCTGGAAGCTCTGATGTTTCACTGTTGTGGATGGCAGGAGGTTAGCCCTGGCGTTTTGGGCTCTCACAGCCAGTGATCCTCAGCTTCCCTGTGGGTCCTGCAATCGTTCTGGGTCTCTGGATGAGCGTTGGGTCAGGCCAAGGTATCCACAGCCTTCTGGGTTCCCTGCCCAGTCCAGCCAGGGACACTGTGCCTGAACCACCCACCGAGCTCAGCTAGAATCTCAGGGCCTGAACTGTCTGCTGAGCTCACCTAGAAATTCTGGGCTCAAAATGCACACCAGGTCCAGCCAGAAGGTTTGCGCTGGGACTGTGCACCAAGCTCAGCTGTGGGCTTTTGGCCAAACTGCGTGCCGTGGTCAGTTATTGACTCATGCCCAAACCATCTGCCCAGCTCAGCCAGGAATTCTGAATTCAAACTGCTCACGGTGTCCAACCAGAGTCTTAGAGCCGGGACTGTGCCAAATGCTCTACTAGAGTCTCTAGGCCCAATCTGTCTGCCAAGCACGGTTAGGGACTCTGGCCCTAAAATGCATGCCGAGCTCCACCCGAGTCTCTGTCGCGGAATTGTGCACTGAGCTCAGCCAGGGACTATGGACCCACACTGCACGCTGAATTCAGCCCAGAAATCCGGGCCTATACTGCATGGATAGTCCAGCCAGAGTCTTGGGGCCACCGAGCCTGTATGCACAGCTCAACTAGAATCTCTGGGCCTAATCTGCCTGGCAATTCCAGCTAGGACCTCTGGGCTGAATCTGCATACTGACCTCAGCCTGCATCTGCGCCCCAAATCTGTCTGCTGAGGTGAGCTAGTGTCTTCGGCAGAACTGCTAATTCATGTGAGCTAGTGCCTCCGGTGGGACTGAGCTCTCCGCCCAGCCTGTGTCATAGCAGGTGAACTGCGGCAGCGCTAAGCTGGTGAACTTAGGCTGCGCTCAGCTAGCGCCTTCAGTGGGACTGAGTGCTCCCCCAGCCTGTGTCACAGCAGGTGAACTGCGGCTGCGCTGAGCCAGCGCCCTTTGTGGACCTGAGCATTTTGCCCAGCCTGTGTCACAGCAGGAGAATGCGGCTGCGCTGATCTGGTGCCTTTGGTGGGCCTGAGCGCTCCGCCCAGCCTGCGTCACAGCAGGGGCTCTGTGGCTGCTCTTAGCTGTTGCCTTCGGCAGAATTGCTTGCTGATTTGAGCCAGGGTCTCCACAGCACTACGCACTGAGCTGTACCTAGGACTCTGGGGCTGAACTGTCCCCCGAGTCCAGTTTGGGTCACAAGGCATCACGCGACCCAAATCCTGTCCTCTGTCCCCTCTCCTGCAGGAACTCCCACCAGCCACCACACTAACTGGAAGGCTCTGAACTGCAAACCTCAGTTGCTGCCGCTGGTGCCGCTTGTGCCACCGCTGTTGCTCTGCTCCGAGAAAATTCACACTCCTCCCGTGTGCAGGGGCATGCAGGTCCTCCGCACACTGGTCCCACGGAACCGTGGAGCACTTCTGCTGCCATGGTGTCAGGACCTTGGTGTTCCTGGGTCAGAAATCTGTGCAATTCCCTGAATTGTTCACTGGAGCTTCCAAACACAGTCCACACTGCTCGCCATCTTGGATTCTATCCTAAGCTTAATTTTTAAGACTAAGATATCTTGTCTTCATCCCCATCAGAGACTTGAGAAGGAATAAAACTTAATCATCTGAGTGAACCATTTTGTGCAGGTCAGCAGCTTCCAAATGAAAAAATGACTGAGACAGTTTACTGCTTGAGCAGTCACACAACACTCTCCATAACGTTAGAGCATCATCTTTAGCCTTCTGGCCCAATATGTCTGACAGACATATTTGTGAGGCAGGAGCTATTGAGGACTTGCATACTTTAGGTCTTTATGTCTTAAAGGTGCTATTTTCCTTTTGAGGTAAGTGGGACAAAATTTTATTCATTTCCACGGGAATGTGAGGATTGTAGTCATTATTAGATATTAACTTCTCTATGAACTTTAAGTGCTGTGCAAGGATGGGGTTTTATTTACACATATCTAAGGACAGAGAAACTCAGACAGGTCATGGGATGTGTTTCAGGAATTCTAGATGTTTGAGCTGTGAACTCTGATTGCGTATCATTGCCTTTCTCATTGAAGAACCATAGAGAAAAACTCTCTCTCTCTCTCTCTCTCTCTCTCTCTCTCTCTCTCTCCATCCATCTATCTATCATTTATTTATTTGTTTATTTATTTATTTGCACTCACTTGTGAAATAGGAATGCTATTTTTTATTTACCAGTATTACAAGATGCCATGGGTACTAAGCTAAATTATACTATAAAATGCAATGAGCTTTTAGAAGTAAGAGCTCTTGTAAATGAGCTGATGTGAGTACACGTTTTAGCAAAGAATATCATTGCTTGAATGCTGCTAAATATGTTACTGCTTTGCTCCTACTGGGAAAATACGAGTCTGTTGACAAAGCTCTCAAAATGATGGTAGCTTAAGTAAGTGCATTACAATTTTATCTGTATTAGGTAACTGTCTCTTTTTAAAACAATTGTCATCTTAGTTTCTAGAAATTGCATTATTTTAGGACTTGATTCTGGGTAATTACCATCAAAGCCATTTAAGACTTTGGAATTGAATTGAATTTTAATAAACAACATCAGCCTAATTTGAGAATGACTTTTATTTCAAAACTGAATTTCTAATGCAAATGTTGGAAAGAAGATTCTATAAAACCCAAAGGCATACACAGGAGTTATGTCTTCATAATGTAAACACAGCCAAAAATTACAGTAAAGATATAAACACAAGCATTTTGGAACAGTCATCCGTGAGTGATTACATAATTCCTAATGCTTCATCCTTTTGTTTTCCAGAAGCTAACTTTAAATTCTGCTTAATCTGTTTTGTTGACAGTTTGGAGTATTGTGTGACACCTACAGAAGAAGTATTTTCTTCAATATTGCCATTATGAGTAACATCTTGTTATATGAAAAATGCCATGAGCAATGCTAATTTGAATGGCTTCTGAGCCAACATCAACATTGTTGACATCATGCCATTATGTAAACCAACCCTAATCACTCCAGCAACATGACACCTCAGTAAATCTGTGAGCATTAACATACAGTAGCATCAACTCAGCACTCCCTCATATTACATTTTATCTTCAGAGAAGCACAGCCATTCTGTAATAGCATAGTTCAAGCATAAAAACATAGACTGTAGCTATCAGTCATTGACTTTGCTAAGATGATGATTCTAGTTTTCAGTATTAACATATGTTTTATAAACTCTATTTCAAAACTAGAACTCTTTATTTTGAATGAGATAATTTCTGCTTTCATGACATTACATTAGAAAACATCATTCCTGAGGTCCCACTTATTAACTGTTGATCTTAGAGCCTGCGCTGTTGGTGTTCTATTCAGGAAGTAGTTTCCTATGCCAATGAGTTCAAGCCTCTTCCCCACTTTTTCTTCTAACAGATTTAGTGTGTCTGGTTTTATGTTGAAGTCTTTAATTCACTTAGACTTTAGTTTTGTGCAAGGTGATAAGTATGAATCTGTTTGCCTTCTTAAACATGAAGACATCCAATTAGACTAGCACCATTTGTTGAAGATGATATCTTTTTTCCATTGTATGGTTTTGGCTTCTTTGTCAGGCTTCTTTGTCAAAAATCAAGTGTCCACAGGTATATAGGTTCATTTCTGGGTCTTCTATTTGATTCCATTGATCAACCAGACTATTTCTATGCCAGTACCAAGCAGTTTTTATTACTGTTTCTCTATAGTACAGCTTGAGATCAGGGATGGAAATTCCTCCAGAAGATCTTTTATTGTACAGGATTAAGCAAAGGACACTGTCCATAGAACAAAACAACAGCCTACAGACTGGGAAAATATTTCCATGAACCCTACATCCTACAGAAAGCTAATATCCAAAATATATAAAGAACTCAAGAAACTAAACACCAACAAGCCAAATAATCTAATTAAAAAATAGGGTACAGAGCTAACCAGAGAATTCTCAACAAAGGGATATCGAATGGCTGAAAATCACTTAAAGAAATGTTCAATGTTATTAGTCATCAGAGAAACACAAATCAAAACAACTCTGAGATTCTATCTTACACATATCAGAATGACTAAGATAAAAAAAACTCCAATGATAACACATGCTGGTGAGTATGTGGAGAAAGAGGAACACCCCTCCACTGCTGGTGGGAGCACAAACCTGTACAACCACTTTGGAAATCAATCTGGTACTTTCTCATAAAACTGGTAAGAGCTTTACCTCAAGACCTAGTTATACCACTCCTGGGCTTATACCTGAAAGATGCTCTACCTTACAACAAGGACATTTACTCAACTATGTTCATAGCAGCTTTATTTGTAATAGCCAGACTCTGGAAACAACCTAGTTGTCCCTCTGCCAAAGCATAGATACAGAAATTGTGGTACATTTCCACAATGGAATACTACTCAGCTATCAAACCCAAGGAAATCATGAAATCTACAGGCAAATGGATAGGACTAGAAGTGACCGTCCTGAGTGAGGTAACCCAGACCCACAAAGACACTCATAATATATACTCACTTATAAGTGGATATTAGCCCAAGATAAATGTCCTCTGAGAGACTCCACCCAGTGGGGGATCGGACAGGCTCTGGGACTTGCACCAGGATTTTGGGATGAGCTCTGAGAGTCCCATGGTAAGAGTGGGGGTATGGAAGGACATGGAGAGGTCAGGAGCTTCACAAAGAGACCACAAAAGCAGTCTGATATGGACCCAGGGGGACCTCCACAAAATTATGCATCAACTAAGGGCAATGCATGCAGAAAATCTAGACCTCCTGTTTAGATGTAGCAGATGGACAGCTCATTTTTGGGGAGAGGGGGAACAATGGACTGACTGCCTCTGATGCCCGAGATTTGATCACTTCTGCTTGGCAGGTAGCCTTGTGGGCACACAGAGGAAGGGATATCCTGATGAGAGCTGGTAGACTGCGGTCAGATGGTGACTCCTGTCTTGGGGGAGGGGAATAGGGAGGAAGAGGAAGTGAGGGTGGGAACGGGAAGATACTAGCAAGAGGTTAACGATGGGAATGTAATATAAATAAATTTTAAAAAATTAAAAATTACAAAAAACAATTTCCTTACAATAAATTCATCACCCATGAGGGGGAAAGAAAGAGAAAAGAAAACATCATTCCATTTCAAACTGTAAGACAAATTAGTTTAGTAGTAGTTTCTTTCCATGATAATTTGCATGAAGAAAATACTTTTAAGTTATTCCCAAAATTTCCTTGGGAACATATCTAAAAGAAGATTTATCCACAGGTGTTTAGAAAGCATTTACATGAGCAACCATTCAACATGTCTGCCACTTATAATGAGAGATGGACGTGTACTCACATAAAAATGATAACAATAACAGAACAAAAATGAAAAAAATTTAGCTGCAGTACCAAAATGGATTTATGAGTGTATGAGTTTTCTAGCTTGTTGTTGTTTTGTTTTGTTTCTTTCTTTGGTTCTTGTTTTTGAGACAGGGTTTTTTTTCTTCTGTGTAGCATTGGCTTCCCAGTACTTGCTTTGTAGATCAGGCTGGCCTTGAACTCACAGTTATCCACTTGCTTCTACCTCCCTGAGTGCTGGGATTACAGGCATGTACCACCATGCCTGGCTAGAGTGTCACAGTTCTCAAAACCAAATTAAAAACCAGTTGAGGGATGGGGAGATACCTCAGTGGTGAAACACATGCTTAATATGCTCAGGGGTGTAGCTTCAATTTCTAGCACTAAACCAAACCAAACAAGACAAAATCAAAGGAAAAAAAAACAAAAACAAAAACAAAACAGAAAAGCAACTGAGTACATTTGTTTTAAATAGATAGAATTTCTTTTTAAAAATATGAACAAATGATATTCAGTTTATTTCTCACAAATCTGATAAATTATCATTATTCAAGAACAGATAAACATAAACATATAAAAAAGAACAGATAAAAATAAACAAATAAAAATTTTAAATGATGCCCTCCTCTAATGCAGCAGTGTAAAAAAAAATGGGCAAGCTTAGATGCAGGCTGAGTGGACAGCCAAACTCTGCCAACACAGGGTAAGCAGGCCTCAATAGTTCCTGCCTCACAAATATGTCTGTCAGATATGTTGGGCTAGAAGGTTGAAGATGATTCTCCAATGTTATAGAGAATTTTGGGTTACTGTTTAGGCAGCAAACCATCTCTGAAATCTTTTCACTTGGGAAACTGCTAACCTGCACTCCCTGTATACTCAGGTAATTAATTTTATTCCCTCTCAAGTCTCTGATAGAGTTGAAGACAAAATAGTTTAGTTATAATTAAGCTTAGTTGTTTAGGGGTTAAGATAGTTTTAGGTCTAAATAGATGTTTTAAGGTGATAATGATAAAATATGCTAGATACTGATTTACATTCAAATTTTTAGATTCACCAAAATAGGAAATATGTTTTCTTCAAGGCTGCCAAATACAAATAGCTAAAACACTATGAATGTAATATATATGTATATATATATATATATATATATATATATATATATATATATATATGTAATTTCTGATTATTCATGGTTCTTCTTGCTGTAGGTAGTTTATTGTATATATGTATAGTAATACAAATGTATCTGTAAAAATATTTAATAAAAATTAAAAAACAAAACAAAACAAAAATAAAGAATACTTACAAACTTTCTAATGTGCAGAGTATGTTTAACAAGTTTTTAAAATAGTAGCACATGACAATCTTTTATGGCTCTTGTGCAGACCATGAAAGAAGGAAATTATTACCATATATATGACTTTTATATTAGGCAGGTTTATTTGAAGAGATGAGCTAGCAACTCCAAATACAGAGAGAGAAGGCTGTGTATTTTAAGGAGATTAATGTTTTGAATTAGAGTCTTTACACAGTTACTCCTGCTGGCATTTTTCACCACAGTCTGTATATCTCACATGATCACCTTATATATCATTACATTGAAAAACGTATGTGAATGACAACTTTATAACAGTCACACATTATGAGCTGACTATCAAAGCACTGCCATAGCTTCCTCCTATAGTGCTTTGCTGTTGGTGAGAAGAGTTTATCATGCTTAAAACTTAGATAATAGGTTCAATAGCTAAAGACCACAGATGCCCAGTGAACACCTTCAGAGAATATATCACAGAAACAAACACCATTTTTGGTTAAAAGTTTGTCTATAAGAAATCAATTTCTGCAATGAATTTATTTTCACAAAACTGAAAGATACTGGACCACTATATAAATACTTTGTCTTTTCATGATCTTATTTATGGCCAAGAGTTCTTTGAAAACTTTGGCAGTTACTCTCACTTAATGTGTTCTTTCATTTCCATCTTGCCCATTTAAGGCATTAAGGTGGTGGTGAGAAACTCCCTGCTCACTAGGAACATTGGGATGTTGAACAGGGAGTGATGCAGAGCTGTCCTCACCTAAGCACTAAGGCTCTCATGCTGTGAGTGTCCCCACTGTGCATGTCATCAGCAGTGATACCATTGCTATATGTTGCCGAGGATTAGGACTGATGTGCTCTTCCAAGTCATTCATGCCTGGAGAGTAGTTTACATCAAGGTAACTATAACTGGTGTCCTGAGACACAGAGAATCTTTAAGGATGCCTCAGACATATAAATAGGCGACCTTTGTGAGCACAGGTGTGGACCAAGAAGAGACTATGAGCATATATAGGGGGAGGAAGTCCTCCCTCAGTCACAGTCATAGGGGAGGGGAGTAAGGGGAAAATGGGAAGGAGGGAAGAATGGGATGATACAAGGGAGGGGATAACCACTGAGAGTAATATGAATAAATAAATAAAATAAAATTTAAAAAAAAGAGTCACAGAAATCTGAAGACTTTGACAACATGTTGTACATAATCTGATGATATAGAGTGCTTTAGTGTGCTTTTAGGACAACGTTATCTCTTAAGAGTTTCCATGTTATGTTTTGCAAGTGTTAACAGTTAGCAACAAGTAAAACTACTTAGATACAAAGCATTGGTGGTTTGTGGCCTTACTAGCTGTGTTTTGAACTTGTGTTTTTGTTGGAGGCTCAGGATGAGTAGACCTTGTAATTTAGTCTCGAAATGATGTTTGTTAGAGTTTCTCTGTTATATTTTTGCAAAGCATGTGGTACAATGCTTTGTTCAAGACAGCTCTTCCAAACAGAATCTGAGGTACAATGAGCAGATCATTCAAACGAGTCTCTGAGGATCACTCTGGGATCATTGGACAATAAGGCTGTGGACACATGGCCTCTGCCCTTCTCCTGGTTGTCAGGACAGCATCACGGTCAGGCTTGGCTTCCCGCTTGACTAGTGACTTCGCTCTGTATATTGCCTGTCAGGGGAGACACACCTCATCTGTGGGAGAGAAGGTGTCCTTGGGCAGTTTCTGTATAATACCTGCTAACCAGATCCTAATGCCTGGCACCATGATAGCATGAGTTCCTGCTCTGACAAGCACAAGTTCTTGACAACTCTGAAGAGAGGTCATCACCGCTTTCAACTTAGCAACTTCACAGTGTAATCTAGGAAATTTGTCCCAACACTTGAAACAATAAATAGTAATCTCACTACTTGACACAATAAATAGTGCCCCCCAATAAACCCACCTTCTTTCATAATGTGACGTATTTGGTACAGTCGCTAGGCCATGGTATTTACAAAGTATTTGAAGCACACAGATTGTCTGCATTCCCACAGTACTTAATTGTGCTATAAAAGATAAAAACTACCATCATATTATATTGGTTGCTGATCAAGCAACTTTGGTGATTAGATTCTGGAAAGAAAAAAATACTTTATAATAAGCTATCTATAATTAAGTGATGTCATATCCAGGCTAGTAACAGGGACTTTTAATGAGGAAGAAGATTGAGGGAAAGAGGACTTTCTTACACACACACAGCAAGCCCATTACAGTCACCATTAGGCATGAATCCAGCTTCACCTGCCAGAAGAACCCAGGGACACATCTAAGGAGAGGGGAAGGCATCCATAAAGGTCAGCAGTTGAAAGGACCAGTCCGGTGGTATAGAACATCCCTGGAGCATCTCTACTGGGCAAGTGGGGAGCAGTGTCAGATTCTGAGGGTTTGTTATTTTAAAAGTCAAGCTCTGCGTAGAGTTTTCCTCTGAAACATAGAGTCTCTACTCTTACAATGAGTTCCCTCCAGTTAGAAAGCTCACATGGAGGAATATCCAGTGAGATCTAATTGAGGGGGGTATTAAACATTACTGTGGGATGTACACATTAATTTGCTAACCCGTGTTTCATCATTTGGTGTTTGGATTCCAGTGGTTCCAGAAGCTGAAATTTTCTTTTAAAGTGTCCTAGTTGCTACTCTTAGTTTTGAATCATTTTATTGATGATGGCTCATTCTTCTTAGCTGATGGTGGAAATGGGAGGAGGCCAGGACACACAGATCACACATGGCTTATTTTCAACAGTATGTAAATGGCTCTACATCTGAGGGACTACCTAGACATTATGCTTTGCTCTAGGGCTCATTGCAGATTGATAAGGAGTTAAATAATAGAACCAGTGAATACTGAATCCAATGTGACTCTTATAAAGCTGAGTTGTGCAAAGTAAAGAACGGAAAAGAAATGTTCAAAGCATTTGCCCATGTTTTTGGTGAAGTTGGTGTAAAGAAAGCAGGGAGTCCTGCCAGATCCGAGGGAGTGAATTACTGGGGGAGGATTTACAATTGATTCCTGCAATGGTTTTAAAAGTTGATTAGCATAGTTCAAATTAAAGCATCCACCTTTATTTCACATGGACAATAAATGCTAAATGATGCAAGGTTGAAATTAGATTTTTCTTTCACCATCTAAATTCACTGAAATATTTAATTGCCAAAGCTCCACTTAATTGTGTGCTGGCAGGAGACTGAGGAAAGACAGAGAGCTTCGGAATGGAAATCCATCTGCCACCAGTAACAGCCTTTGTGTTTCAAAAGTAACCAGAGACAACACAATATTCTTCCTCTGCCCTGGCTTTGTGTTTTAGTTCTTGGGAAAGAAGCACATTTTAAAAAGTTGTCACACTATGAAAAACTGATACAATGTAAATTTAATTGTGTGGGCTCTATGAGAAGATATAAAAAAGTACAGTAAATTCAATGTAGGGCCTCTTAACGTTGACCCATCCTGTTTATCAAATAGGAATGAATAGTCTTTGGAAATATCTAGCTTTGTAGTAATAATAACTAAGTGAAAATGTTAACATCAATAACTTAGTGCTGCATAAACAACATTTGAAAAAAACCTCCTTGAGACAATATTACTTTGGCTGTTATTCAAATGAGCAGGAACAAATGAGGCATCATGTAGTAATTTTTTTTCTTGCTCAAATCAAGCTAAATCTTATTAAGAATCGACTCTACCAGAATGAGCTTCTGCAATTAAAAATAACTTAGATTAGAAATTATCTATTTGACAAAAGAGTATGTTTTATTTGCACTTACTTATTATATGAAACAAAAATCAATTTTCTGTTAAGGGTCCTTCACACATAACTGAAGCAGGTTAGATCTAATTAATAGAAACATTTTCTCCCCTCCTAGGAAGTTCTCTCATCAAACAAAAAAGTGCATAAGTGGTACCTAACTTCATCTGCTTAATAAAAAGATGAGTTTCTTTTCCCTTGTTATTCACATATCAGGCATACTCCCTCACTTCTCATTGAATCAGCAATTTGGCTGTCAGTTGTCTGTTAGGGAAACTTAATTGGATACTTTAGGTCTAATAGCAGGACAGAGTGACTGTGGGGGTGAATCAAGAACTGGAAATCACAAGAGAAATATTAATTTTGTTTAATTACCTATCACTTCTTGGCAGTTAGATAAGTCCTTACGGAATCTGCATTTTTTAAACGGATTACTCCACTTCCTACCGTTTTCATTTGAACGTGGAAAACAAAAAACACTCTTTCATCAATTAATATCTTAATTTCATAACTAGATTGGCATTTGCTGGAATATTCAGTTGAGTGTGTGTGTGTGTGTGTGTGTGTGTGTGTGTGTGTGTGTGTGTGTGTTTCAAGACAGCCATAGAGTCAATTTTTTCAGTGTTTTGAAAACAACAACAACAAAAAACCTATTGTGTTTGTGGTTGTGATTTTGTTGAATCTACAATTCAATTTAGCAAGGCTGGATAGTCTGATACATATTGAATCTACCAACCCATGATGCACTAGTTCCACTATGTTACATCTACTTTTTTTGAATAGCATTTTCAAGTTGTGGAGAATTTTTATCAACTTTGAGCTAATTCCTAAATATTTCCCATTAGTGATATTTACACCCCATACACAATTGTTTGGAGTGTACATTTATACAACTGCCAACACAGTAGGTCTGTGTGATAAAATGGCTGAAAATTCAGTATTGTTAGGGTGTCCAGTCCTGAAATATTGAAATACTGGTGCAGAAAATAATCACAAACATAGTCCCTACCGGCTTTCTTTTTTTTTTGTAACCACTGAAAAGTTGATTTTAGGTCTCCTGAGATTATGATACTATGAAGCCAGCCATTCATTAAACACCAAGATATTTTCTGTTTTATTCTGATTTACTCAAGACCACTTTATTTCTATTTGTGTTTCCATAAGAATGTGTAGCTTTCCATGTTTTCACTTCACTGTTTTTCTGTTCTGAAGAGTATGTTAAATAATATTTCAGAGTCTGCGTAAGGTTAAGAATAATGATTTTCTTTTTGTATATTTGATTTTATAACTGCTTTAAAACTCCAATTTCCCACTTTATAAATATCATAAATTTATAGCAGTATGATTCTTGACCTAACTCCCAATCATCAACACTATTATTTTTACATATTTTTCTAGCAAATGTTGTAGGAATTAAAGCACTGCAATTCCTGGTTTAGACTTTTTTTTTTTTTTTTTTTTTTTTTAAGAAACTCAGTGTTGTCATATTCCTCCTTGTCTCTAGTTCACTGAAATCCTGACCTCCCTGTGGTGGCATTTAGAGGCTGGATCACTGATAGTTCTTAGACCCTGAGGGCAGAGTCCTCAACCATTCTTTCAAAGAAACCTCAAGAAGCTCCTTTGCTCCTAAGCAGTGTGGAACAGAGTGAGAAGACAGATGTAGGTGGAAAAGTTAGCTCTCACTAGCACTAACCAGTGGCTACTAACTAGTGCCACATTCCTCTCCTCTAGAATTCTGAGAAATGTTTTTATTGTTTATAAACTTCCCAGCCTCTGGTAGTCTGTGATAGTAACAGCCTCCTGAACTGATTAAGACCATGATGAGAGAATTAGAGTTAGCATTATATCCATGTTTGCCTAGTGCTTGATTCCTACAAATCTGCCTTTGGCCTAGCATTATTTTCCTTTACTCAAAGCCAACACTTCTCTTTTTATTTATTTATTTATTTATTTTTACTTTTATTGACTGTCTATGATTTACATGTCATGCCCAAAATCCCTTTCCTCCCCCCAGTAAAATAAAACAAACAGACAAAAAAAATCTTGTCCCAAAAGCTGTAGTGTATCATGCAGTATAGCCTTTTGTCCACATATGTTTACTTTCAAATGTTCATTACTATGAGTCATGGTCTGGTTGGAGACCTACACTGTCATTATCGGATCCTCACTGGGACTGCTGTCAGATATATCGTTGTTGCTGTGTATCAAGGAGATCCTTAATCTTTGAATCTGAAGGTCGGGCCCTTTCATGTGTTCCAGCAGGTAGATTGGGTGAGGTCCACTCAGAGCCCTGGATCAGAGGACACTCCTTTGTGCTCAGGGCAGGGCTCACTCTCCCACTCCCTTGTCCTCAGGGTAGAGCCCACTCTCTTTCTCCCATGTCAACATAGCAGGGCCGGCTCACCCGCCCCCGTGTCCTCAGGTCAGGGCCAGCTCACCCGCCCCCGTGTCCTCAGGGGAGGGCCGGCTCACATGCTTCCATATTATCAGGGCAGGGCCAGCTCTCGAGCTCCTGTGTCCTCAAGGCAGGGCCAGCTCTTAGGCTCCCATGTCCCCAGGGATGGCTCACCTGCTCCCACATCCTCAGGGCCAGCTCTTCCCCTTCTTGTGTCCTCAGGGTCAGCTCTCCTCTTCCCAGTCAATTTGCCAGATCTTTGCTGGCTGTCAAGGCCTGGATGACCTCCTACCCCTGTGGGTACTGGATTTTGTGGGCCATCAAGCAGGTGGCAAGTGGAGGCCCCTTAAAGTCTTCATTGAGTAGCTCACCGAAACCATTGATGTTGGCCTAGCTCAGCTTCTTGTCCCGGGGAACTCGTGGCTCTGTTGATTCACGCCTCCTGAGTAAGTCTCTGGTTCCATGGTGTCCTCCATCCACCATGGGTCCAGGACTCAGGGCTGCCCCTAGTATCCACCTCTCCATGATCCAGCTCTCAGCACTGACCATGGGCCCTGGCTGTGAAAGGAGGTCCGTGAGGGCTGTGGTGTGGGTGGCTCAGTCCTTGTTAAGGCTTGACTCGAACAGCAACCCCTCCTTGAATGCCATCTGCTTGGTCCTCACTGTACCAGGACACAGCACAAAAAGCAGTGGCGGCCGCAGCAGCTATGGCAGCCCTGGGTTCCTGGGAGCTCACCTGAGTGTGGTCCCATGGTCCTGCAGCAGGAGGGCATGGACAATCCACATGATAGGATTTCCTTCTTTCTGGGAAACACCAGAACTGTGTTTTGGAGCTCTCAGTATGGTCCTCAGGTGGCTGTGTAGTCACTGGTGCCCTGCGGATCAGAAACAGTGTGCTATGAATGCCGTCTTGGATGATCTTAGCTTGGGTCTTTCTAATACACTGAGCTATGTGTTTCCTCCGAATCATCTAGAGGATGAACACTCTGTGTAGCTCTGGAACACAATCACCCTCCTCAGAATGCGGTGAGGACCTCATCTTGCAAACCCCGCAGACCCTGAACCCACCATGTAGACCCCACCCTCACTTTTCATGCCTCTAGAAGTAGTACTCTGTTAGCAGTTAAATATTTTTCTTAAACATGAGATTGTACTTCTTTGAGAATATTTTTATTTCATATTTGTTTCTAAACTACTGTATATAGAATTGAGTTGGCCTTTTCATTTTTTTTATGTTTTAAGATATTCTTTAATTATCTCTTGATATTCATACTTCTCACTAGAAATTAACTGTGGTTTGTATCATTCTAAACTATATTGTATTTTCTTCTGTCAAGATTTTATACTTGCTTTTTTACTAGTTTCATTATTGAATACTTAAGCATTTTATGTTTATCTCTTCTATTTGGTATTTGCTGAGCTCTTTGGTTCTGTAAATCTACTTTTTAAACTAAAATTGAGAAAATATGGCCTATATTTTATATTCCTCCAGTTTTCCCTCCTTTCTAATCCCCTTTTTCTCACTTTCTTTCTTAAGTACACGAATGTCCTTAAACTTGTAATTCCCCTGCCACAGTCTTAAGGGTGTCAGGATTAGCAGCATACCACTCTCCTAGGATATGGCCATTACTTGCTATTTATTCACTACACTAACCATCTCTCTGTCTCTGAAGGTTAAATTGCACATGAATGAAAACACATTACACAGTCCAACTCTTCACTGGTACTGTGTTCAGTTTTCCTTCATTATTTTTATTACCATTTTTTAAATTATGTGATTTCTAATTTAGACTTACGGGGTCCCTTTTCTTTTCATGAATTCCCATGTTTGATTAGTTCTATCGGTGAATATGTTTTTCACTGCATTTGTTTTTCAGCCCTGCTAGAGTTCCAGCTACTTAGTTTCCACCTTACCTCAAATTTATGTTTTTTTTTCCTGTTAACATTCTTTACATTTTAGTACTGGGGACACAATGTTCTTTAACCCCTTTATATTTAAAATTGTTCATAGCTTCTTCAGCATCCCTGATAAGGTAGACATCAAGTCTCAGTCTCTCATTACACTAGTTTCCATGAGTTGCTTTATCCCATAGCTGCCACATTATTTTGCTATATGTTTTATAACTTGTAGTCCACACTAGCATTTTGGAATATACATTATTAGTATTATATCTTTTTGCTCATCTTCTTTAAGTGTCTTGATGTTTACTCTTGTAGGAAATTTAATTATTCATCGAAGGCTTTAAGTTTGCATAAGAATAGTTTTAACTTGGTAAGTATAGATCATCTGACAATGACATGAAGTTTTTTCAAGGCGTTCTACTTGCTAAGGCTTGAGTTCCTTCACACATTCATCCTACGAGACTTTTGTAGGGCTTCATTTTCGGCTTTATTAGTCTGCTCTGTGGGTTTCTATATGGTAACCTTAAGCTGGATTCTTACTGCTCAGTAAATCTTTCTCCCAGTGCCATGGAGCCTGCAAGGCTGAACTATGAACCTTGCAGCAGCTGAACCTTTGATCAGTCTGGTGTAGTTTCACTTTGCACATGTCTAGCCAGACCTTAACAAATAACTTGCCAAAGACCCTCAAATAGGCTTCCTCTGCTTCTGAACCTCAGAATCCAGCTCCTTCAATTACCATAACATCACTGTTTCTACCATTTTTAGCTCAGTGAGGCTTCTGTATTACTTGTGGACTCGAGTTCAGCGTGCTATGACAAAAGTTTATATTCATATAGAACACTGAGGTGCGGTGTATGTGTGTGTTTAAGGGGTGAGCTTGTCTCAAGAGCATTCCATTTTCTTCAGGTTTACAGCACATTTTCTGTTAGCTGATGCCTAAAATCAGTGGCTTCATGTGTTTGCTCAGTTTCATAACTGTGCACATTAGCTGGCACTGACCAGTAGCAGTAACTTCATCATATGAACAATTGTAATGCCTCTACTTAGTAAAAAGAACACAAAACAATGTCATTGTACACGTGTCCAGAGATACACTTACAATTCCCATTTTCCCTGCTCTATTGCCTAACGTGTAAGTTTTCCCTTGAGAGCATCTCTGTTTCTTAGCATATGATGATTCTTAATCATATACTCATATCAGTCACAACTGGGACTCTTAGCCTGGCCAACATGGGGCCATTGGCAAATGATTAGTTTGAAAATGCATTGGCATTAATAAAAACAGAATTTTATCCTAAAGCAAACAAAATAGTCACTGTAATGACATTTGAATGGCATTTAATAGGGACACTGTGCTTATATATATGCAACACACAAAATTTTAGTTTGAATTTATGGACAGGAGAGAGATGAGGAGAGGTGGTGGAGACAGAGACAGAGACAGAGACAGAAGAGACAGACCTCACTATTGTGTTCAGCAATCCGGCTTCAGTAGCCCAGCATCTATACGTGTCATGCTGCTCGCTGGCTCACTGCCATGTCATTTTCCCTTTGTCAGGTTAATCTGGGACCTGTCACTGTTCACAAGAAGAATCTTAATTATTACTGACAATAAATAGTTGAAGAAAATCCAGAACGATTCAAGAGAATTTAGTCAGTGTGGATAGGGCATCTTAAAATGTGCTAAAGTTCTTTTAAGGGAATGTAGACCTTGTTGTTTGATGTTTTGCTTAATCGCACCACAATTAAGTTTGTATTTAATGTTTTTTTTTTCACTCATAGTCATGGCTTCTGAAAGTCAAATGATACATAAGTATGGTGTAGCATAGGTCTCCTTCATTTTGGTTAGTATTTCCTTTAGAATTCTCAGACTTTAGGTAGCTAACTACAAAATAGTCTTAATGTCATTCTTGGGACTATAGTCCAAGGATGCCCTGAAGGTGTCTGAGATTGGATTGTACTGAAACCTACATATATTACATTTTGTCGTGGTTCTTCTCATCAAAGTTAAGCTGGAGTGATCTAAGCATACGTTGTTATCTTTCCTTATTATATTGAGAACTTCTACATCTCTGCTTACAGGATGTTGAAATGTCTGGTATCATTGTTTCTGTCCTTTGGGGTCACTGTTTTACAAAAAGCTACCTGGACAGGAACTTTGCAGCAGCATTGTAGTGGGAGACTGGAGATAGTTACTAAGTGACTGAAGAGAAACAAATAGGAGCTGGATATGCTGGAGAAAGAGATGATGGAGACATAGCCCAGGTTGGGAGAAAGAACAGAACGAGGCTTCAACATGCTACTTAAAAGAGCACATTATTAAATCTATGAATTATTTACTTCTGGGTTTTCCACTTAATATTTTGGGACCTCAGGTGATCACAGGTAATTGGACAACAGAAAATGCAGCTGACATCAAGGGTTGTGGGAGAACATTGCAAACAGGAATGACATATCACAGGGATTGCTTAGTCACACCTCTGTCACTACTGGGGACTTTGCATTCAGTGCACCATGCCCCAGATGTTGGTTTGATTAAAATCTTTAAGTGCCTTACCTACTTTATATCCTTGTTTTAAAGATTATTTTACTCATAATCTTAGGCAAAATGTTTATTTCTCAGCTATTTAAAGGATATCAATCTTATATTTGCTTATGGAACAAAAGAATTATGGTAGTTGTTGACTATCAAATTCATCGTTGCCAGTGCCTCAAGGACTTTATGTTTCGTGCTCTGGAGCTGAATGTGGCTAATGATTACATTACACTAATATACATTAATTTATATTAATACAAGATAATTAAAACTCGGGGTCAAAGTGTCATAAAACTTTAAAATCTCATACAGATTTAGCAAAGAATTATGTTTGTTAACATAAGCAAGCCATGGCATATTCAAGTTTTATATGTATTAATTAGCTATGTTTTTGTAAAATTTTTATGAGTTAGAGCCACAGATGTAATGTTTCTTTTTTAAAAAATTATTTATACTGTTTATATGAACAGGATATGGTAATGCGATGAAGAGATGCATTAAATAAGACAGAGCCAAATTTTATAGCCTGTGTAAGGAGAAGAAAACACTAGAGTTTAAAATAAGGCTTGAAGTGACTGTTTATGGGGCTGGACTCAGGCATGGCATTAAGGAACTATGAGCTTTTAATTCACCAAAGGAAAGTAAATAATTTCCTCTTTCATGGTGAAAAACTACCAAGTCCAAATATATATTCAAATTATTTATTAGTTACGAATTTAATGAGAAAATTAGTATATGTTGAGGTTTCTGGTGTCTAATTCATCTGTTTGGTAGGTGAGCAGAGAACTGGAAACTGTGCTAATAGAAAAAGAAGTATAGTTTCCGTTGAAGCAGGAGGGCAGGAAAGTTGTGCAACTAATTTGCCCACAATTCCTGCACTGCATTTTCCCTCCCAGGTGATTTTTAGCTTATCATACATTAGTGGACAAGGAGAACAAATAGAGCCATAGAGAAAAACATTCAAGATTAGTGACCAGTTTTATTTCCAGCCAGAACTCTGCTTCCTGCTTGGTGTTTGCAGCCTTGCCATACTCCCGCCATGACAGACAGGAGATGTTCCCACCGCCATGCCTTCCTTTACCACAACAGAATGTATCTTATATCCCCTGAGCAGTGAGCCATAACAAATGCTTCTCTAAGTTGTTTGTGTTGGGTATCCTTGTCACAGTGATGAGAAAAGTAGCTAACACATCCTTCTTTGAGTACAATTTTGAGGATGAACTTCAGTTTAAGCCTAGCAACCCCACAATGTGAATCAAACAATTTCCACATCTTTGTATTTCTACTGTTAGAATTTGGTTTTGTAATGTTCTGAGATAAATCTCAGGCTTACTAGGGAGTCAAGGAAGCACTTGGAAGCTACCTTCCCTTTAGAAAGACTGGAAGCTTAACTTCTTTTTGTCCTTGTTTCCTTATAATGTTATGATGAATGAATACTGAATTAACTTCCAATCCTATCTGAAGTTGGGAGACATGAATAAACCATTCATTAAATGGTTCGATGAGCCATTTGAGCCTGGGATCAAATAGATAGATTTTTGAAAGAAAAAAGAATTTAATGCTAGGCTTATCTCATATGTAAAAAAAACTTCAAGGAAAAATGCTGTGACAAGGCTATAGCGGGAGGGCTTGGAACAAAGGAAAATGCTCCAAAGGTTAAAGATGCATTATGTCTGTAACATATTGTTGGTAATATTTAAAAAGACCTTCTGTTGTCCTTGTGCTTTTCTACCACAGTGTGTTTTATGTATTCTTCCATGTTGTTTTCCCATCCAGCATGCCAATAAAAACCAACCAATGGCTATCTTCTCTATCCATATTGATGTGCATTTGCTGGGTATATAATCCCAGGCTGCTCTCTACTTCTTCAAGAACATAAGACAATGTAGAACCGAGCTTCTCTATACTTTTCTCAAGGGTGGTGCTGGTTTGTTGTGTTATCACCTGCCATCCATTCTCTGAGGCATCTACTGCTTATCATCACACATGGACATATTCTTAACTGTCCTGAGTATCCGTCGGCTATGGATGGCATGGCAATGTGTTGGTGGAAAAGATATTGGGATGCTTGTCCTTTTCTAGTCACTTAACCATGTAAAAGCAATTGGTCCCAAAATTTTGCCAAGGACCATTTTGTCTCCTTATTCTATCTTCATTGTCACGACCCCTTCAGTGTGTGACAAATGTTACTGTGCAACCTGAGGTGATGACCCCTGCCCAGAGAGAGCCTCCTGGAATGGGTCTGATGTTGCTTCCAGGCATAACAGATTGTAGCCCCCCCTTTTTTTTAACTCATTGTGTTGGCATATTCTGTCTTTGATTTTTTCTCCTAACCTCCTCTCATATCAGAACTTTTCAAACATGACTATGTTGCTATGAAACACCATAACTTAGGACTGTAGCCAAGGGCCATTCAGGCCCAGGGTTCACCACCAAGTTCCATTCCACTTGTTAAAAGAAACATGGCTAAGAATTAATCATCAGTTAAAAATTTATATTATGACTTACAAATAAGGTGTTTAAGAAAGCTCCAGAGAGTGACACTCAGATAAAAAGAACTGAGAAAAAACTGTCTTGACACACAGATGTTTGGCATAATGAGAGAACATTGACCTTTGATAAAGAGGGCACATGAGTACTGAAACTGAGCTAATGACTTAAAAATGGTGACTCAAGAATAATGACAACATTATTACTTTGCATCCTGTATTTTATACTGTGTATGCCTGATTGCTTCACTGACTTCCTTGACTGAAAAAACTGTAACCACAAAAATACTCCCCATTTCAAACAACGTGTATAAAATTCTAGCTTGCTTGCCTGCAAAATACACTCAGATCAAACTCCCCTGTGTTTGACTCTGTTTGTTACTTCACCTATCTTTGTCCACTAACACTTCGAGAACTCCTGTACCCAAGGACCTATACCTGGCTGGGATGGTTCACAGCATTTCATTATACTGAAACTCTCATTTCCCTGATTTTTCTAAATCTATATTGCTTACTTTATTTTTAAAATCCATGAATGGCACCCCATTTTGTTAATATTTTCCCAACTTTCATGTTTGTCTATTGGCCTGGTTCTCTAAGTTCCCTTTAAGGGCTAACAATGTCTGTTCTAATCAAAATTACCTTTTGAAGCCTTTTCTGCAATAGAAAATGTAGAGTATATAACTAAAGAAAAAAGAGACTGATATCTGGAATTACGTTATGTCACACGCAATGGCCAGTACGTGGCTGTACTTAATTTGTTAGCAGAAACAGATAAATATACAATGTTGTTTGAAAGAAAAATAAATAGCATGAAGAGGTAACACATCAGAGAGAGTGCTTTATACTGCCTACACTTAAATAAGAGGATATCTTGGTAGTCAACACAAAAGACACACACACCTACCTCCAGACAAATAAAAATTGTGTTGGCCAGCTAGATCACATGTCACTCCCTTGTTTCTGCATTTCACTCTATTCCACTCACAGAATCCACAGAGCACAAACTGCCAATGTTTTCCCTTTAAACTGAGGATTTCATGGAAGATAGACATACAAATCCATCCTGTCTTTTCAAAATCAGCACCACCTGTTCTTCCTCTTCATTCAATTAATTATTTCATTCCAACTACATTGGTCTTCTGGGTACTAAAAAACCAAAAACCAAAAACCAAACCAAACCCTTTTGTCAAGTACAAGAAATTCTCACCTGGCAACCTGGCTTAGTGAGCAGTCATTTCCTAAAGCTCACTGGTTAGCTGAGTTCATCTGTTTCTCTTCTTAACTTTAGCTATAAAAGTATCTATGTTATTTAGGAAAAGGGTTTAGTTATTGATCGGAAATAAGCATTGGTCATTAGCCCATCTTTGATTACTCATATGAGAAAAGTTTTCTTGTTCACCCTAGAAGACCCATGGATCATACAACTAGCTTTGTACTTGAAATTTCTGATCTCTCATTATCACACTCATATTAGCTGTTATCAAATTAGTAAACCATGAGATGATCACACTTACTGGAACACAATTTAATGTAGAAGTACTACCTGCCTACTTCCCCCTACACATTCTGACTTTTAGAGATTGCTTCATTGCTGTCAAATACTGAAGTAGACTGGGAGAGCATGCTTCAGTGTGGCTGTGTCTCATAGTATTTATCCTTTTGTACTTTTGTTTTGGAAAAGCCAATATCTCATATGTGGTTAAAATGTCTTAAAATGAAGGTTGGAAAAGTCACAGTATAATTAATTTAGCAGAAATGGCCCTTTCCACTAGACTGACATCACTACCATAGGCAATAGGAGGAACTCAATCAAAACATTTTCGACAAAGAAAAAGGGTACCTTGTGACTCCTGTAGGAAATTTAAATTTCTTGGGACTGTTTTCCAGGTCTCAAGAATAGGAAAAGTGAACAAGTCTTGATGATGAAACAGAAACAGGAACTCTTATATGTGATAAGCTAGTTGGAGGTGGCCAAAGCTTAGCCAGAGACAAAAGATCATGGAATACACACTGAAAATAGAAATCAAAACAAATAGAAAAAGGCAAGAGAAATATCAAACCAAAAAAAAAAAAACCAAAACAAAACAAATGTACATAAACAACAAAAATTGAATTCACTTTGTATAGACCAAGTATTCCTGGGCATAAGCCTGCCCTGGAGTACGGTTGATATCCCCAGTGTCATTCCATTGGAGAAAGTATATTTTTTACTTCCCACCAAGTATCTATTGCAAATAACTTCCTAGTAAGTGGTGTGATTTGGCTTTCATTTCCCCTTCTCTGTTCTGAGAGTTTGTCTGGTTTGAACTTGTGCAGACCTTGTGTGTGCTGTCACCAAATCTGTGAGTTCCTATTCGTATCAGGCCTGTTGTGTCTGGAAGGCACTGTTTTCTTGGAGTCATCTGCTATCTTTGGCTATAACTGCCTTTCTGTCTCCTCTTCTATATAGATTCCTAAGTATTGAGGAGAGGGGTTTGATAAAGATATCCTACTCGGGGCTGAGTGCCCCCCAAAGTCTCTTGTTCTCTGCACACTGTCCAATGGTTGGTCTCTGTGCTAATTAACATTCATTTCAAGAGGAAACTTCTTTTTCTATAAGGATAGCAATACTGTTATTAGGAGCCATTTTGTTGCCATGCTCAATTAGGAGAATTATAATAATTGGTTACCCCTAGATCCCATGAATCATTTAATCATAGGGTCCCAGACATTTTAGCAATGACTGGTATGGGTTCTACGTCATGGAGTGGGCCCTAAACTCATCTTTTAAGTGACTAGTTACTTCCACAACATTTGTTCCACCGTGACACCAGTATATCGTGCAGGCAAATCTTTGTTGTATGTCATGGTACCTATTGCTGGGTGATATTAACCATTACTGTTTCCTGCAGGTTGCATGCAAAGTGCCTTCCAACACCATGAACTCTAGTCAGTACGGTGAAGCTAGAGAATTAGAATGTTGAGTACCATCTCAATTTCTTCATATTTGATGACATAATTAAGTAGTGTCCTCAGTAAAACACCGTACCATCATGTTGATGAGAGTAACTAATTTTTTTGGCAATAGTTTGTGATGTGTGTGGGGAGGGCTTATGGGACACCTTTGTTCAACCACTCAACAAGATGTAACTTTTATTTTTAAAGAAGCAGCTGCCTCACAGCAGACAGCCACATCCTCTGGCTTTTACAATCATTCTGTCCCTTCTACTTCGATGTTTTTTGAGATTTTACGTGTGGGGCCTGTGTTGTAAGTGTATTGATTGGGGGCAGGTACCCTATCACCAGCTGACCTCTGTGGAATTCAATAATGGCCTCCATAAATTGTAAAATAAATCTTTGAAGAGGGATGAGAGCTATATGCGTATATGGATTGAGAATAAATATTTAGAATGCAGTTAGAGATTATAGTGGTTTAGAAAACACGAATTAGTAGTTTCTGCTCTAAATTCCATGGCTTCACCAACCATAGGTAGTTTGCTAAATTTACAGTGCCAGGCATTAATTCCCTCTTATTAAGTGGGCCCTAACTCCGATTAGGTGGCTGTTGGTTACTCCCGAGATTTAAATGCCATTATTACCTTTTGGAACATCTTGTAAGTCACTGCTTTGGTTCATTGGAGTCACAGCTGCACAGGGCACCTGATTGCTTTTCTCTGTAGGGGCCTTGCATGGCTCATTACAAAACTCTGAGAGGTAGCCCTCAGAATGGAGGCTTCCAGGTCAGATCCAGATCGATTGCGCCAAATCCTGGTTCTGATGTGTATGATGACTTCAGAATCAGGCTCTTATCTTCTTTTTCCAAAAGGTACCAAGGGAAATGGCTATAGTCTGTGTTATTTGGGAGAATGGGTATTTCTGGCTCTTGAATCTCCTTGACCAGCAACTCAAAAAGAAGTTTCCAGTGCTCAGCACTGAGGTGTTTTGGGGAAAACATTATCACTTCAATTGTCATAACATACATATTTATACACACATGTACAGGCACATAGAAATACAGACATACATATACAGATCTGCATATACATACATACACATATACCCAGAGATTTGTAGCCACACATACACACTTTCACTACAATCATTTTTTAAAAATATTTTATTTAATTTTAATTTATGTGCATTTGTTGGTATAAGGGTGTCAGGTCTTAGAGTTACAGACAGTTGTGAGTTGCCATGTGGGTGCTAGGAATTGAACTCAGGTCCTTTGGAAGAGCAGGCAGTGCTCTTAACCATCGAGCCATCTCTCCAGCCCCCGAGGGACGAATATTTGATACTGCAGGCTAGATAGAATCTTCAGTATTCTTCTGGATTGGTCAATGATTTGATTTGATAATTAGTGATATTGAAAACACTACTTCATAAAGTACATAATACAAATAGGCTGAAGGACCATTTTAGAAATTATTAGAAATTCTGTTCTACTCTTTTTTTTTTAATTTTATTAATTTATTCTTGTTACATCTCTATGGTTATCCCATCCCTGTATCCTCCCATTCTCCCCTCCCTCCCATTTTCCCCTTATTCCCCTCCCCTATGACTGTTCCTGAGAGGGATTACCTCCCCCTGTATATGCTCATAGGGTATCAAGTCTCTTCTTGGTGACCTGCTGTCTTTCCTCTGAGTGCCACTAGGTCTCCCCCTCCAGGGGACATAGTCAAAATCATTTTTAAAATCAAGTTCCTCACGGAAAATAACTGGTCTGCAATCTTCAGAGAAGGCACTGCACTGACTGTAGTAACCAGGGGAGTGCATGGATTCTGAGGATGAAACACACATGATGTTTTGATCACAAAACAGAATATAATGAGGTCAGTTTATATTTTTTTCAGAAAATGCTCATTTTTATCAGTCAACTTTAGATTCTCTTATGCTCTACTTGCTGCTTGACTTGAAATATTCCCCTTCTTATGTCTTTGGAAAACTTCTGCTTTATAAATTATTTCATTAAAATGTCTCTGTATCATTGTGTACAATGAAATCTAATATTCTTATTTTTTAATTCACATTTGAAAAATAATTGTTGTCTCCTCTAGCTTCTTACTGTAGAATCATGGTTCACAGAACAATAGAAAGTAAGGGACCAAAGGAGCCTCAGGAATTATGTACCCCAGTAGGTCTTAAGTTTGCTTGTTAAGAATCATAAATGTGAACACTACCAAATTAACTTTTGTGGATGAATCAATGTTTTAAAATGATTAATTTATATTACATGAATTTTCCTTAATGAGAAAATAATGAAAAACATAAAAAGCACTACCTCATTTTGCTATTGTAAATATAAGTTGTTTTTCTAAATATTATCTAAAATGAGAACCACATGTTATGTCTGGTTAATATAACTAATAGGAAAATGTTTGATAAAGAGAACTGAAGATTTAAGCTATTAATTAGCTCTGTATTCTGTACAATGGGGAAATGGAGATGAGAGAAGGTCTTATTTGTGGATTAATATGATGCTTTGAAACAATGTATTTAGGTGGCTACTGAGATTATGTTAATCTTCTTTCTATTACCAAATCATTATACCCACTGCAATTATTTCATGAAGTGAAAAAGTTCATTTAACTTGTAGATTGGACATTGGGACCCAAACCCTGGTGGAATCCTTTGTTAGTGGGAGTAATGTGTGCTCATAACTCAAGCCAGGAAAAAGAGAGAGACAGAGACTGAGAGGAGCAGACAGTAGGGGTCGGCGTGAGCACATGCTAGAGACCTATATCCTTTTGGGAGCACACCCCAAACTTCCTAAAGATGTTTCATCAGGTCCTACTCTTTTATATCCCAGTACATCCCAACACTGCTATCCTTTGAGGACAGTCATCGAGATCATCCAGTCCATCATTTTCACAAAGCATGTGCAAGCAGCTCTTCTGCTGCTGCCTCTTCCTCCTCCTCCTCCCCTTCCTTCTCTTCTTCTTCCTCCTCATCCTCCTTCTTCTGGCCTTTCTTACCACAGTACCCTCAAAGTAGCAAGTGACTGCTTGTGGGCTTGATTAGCTGCTTTGACTGAGTGAAAACTTTCCTTGAAGACTTACTTTGAGAGAGAGCTCAGCAATTTCATTTGCTCCATATGTAGTTGCTCTGCTTTCCTGAGTCTGATTAGGTTACCAGTTGTAAGGGCAGAACTCATTTTTGGGTAATTACAGCTTTAAATGCACCCAGAAGGCTATTACACATTGGCTATATCCAATGAATATAATAAATAATTAATTGAACAAATAAATAAATAAAAATTACAACTCATAAAAGCTGCTCATTAACTTACCCAGAACTAGCTTAGCTCTTGCAATTAATTTCAAATTCTCTTGTTTCTCCTTTATTAAGTAAGCTGAAATAAACAGAAATGATATAATTGTTTTTTGCTTCCTCATTTGGAGAAAAACGCATGAAGGCTTAGTTCTCTGAGCAGAGAGAAAATGAGACTAGAAGATCCCTTTCCAGTATGTAGAATTCTGGAAAATAATAGAGCCATGTTATTAGAGTGAATATATCTACCCCTTCCAGTGTAGAAGATACTCTAATTCCCATAGATTTATAAAACAGAACTCCTTTGTTTTGCCATTATAGAGTAATTTTGGGGAAACAACTAGGATCATTTACTTTTGATAATTACTGTTTGGTGAGGCTTCCTCCAGCATTCAACCCTTTTCCTGTCTTTCAGTAAGCAGAAATTTGATCAGCATGAATGCTATAGGTTAACTTATTAAAATATAATTCTATTGCCCAGCCTCAATTTTCTGGTGTGTTATATGGTCGAGGGATGGGACTCAGACATGAAGTGTTACAGGTCATCCAGGAAAAGTCTTGAGAGAACAATTTCTGCTTATTCTGTGAAAGTGAACAAATGTAGCCTTTAGTCATTTTTCTCTAGGGGGATTTCACAACATGGGGTGGTGGCTATAGACTATGTTTGTCATGGTCAGCTCATTTCATGGACTCTCCCAAAGGATGCTGTGAGAACTCAGGCACAGGATCTACTCTACCCATGCTCTAACTCAGTAGATTAATTATCTGTGTTGGAATACCTCTTCCAAGCTCTCAAAGCTCATTGTTTTGGGTTCCTGACACTTTAAAATACAATTCAGTGATTACTACTTTTCTAATAAAAAAAAAAAAAACCAGTAGTGTGAGTAATGGCCTGCACAATTCATCTGGAGGGATCTTGACTTGATTAACATGAGTCACCAAGGCTTATATAAATGCCTTGCACATGATTTCCTTTGAAACTGCAACATAGTAGTGCAGTACAAAGCGACCTGCATTAGATGTCAAAAGAGCTGATCAAGGCTTGTATCTACGCTGACAATTGTAACCTCAGCACACTTAGGACTTTTGGACCAACATTTTGTTCATTTGAGTAATAAGATAATTCAGCAGTAGGCCCATTGCTGCTCCAACTTTCAACCTAGTTTTTAAATTGATGATTTATATGACATCTATCATAAAGCTCTCTTTAAAGTGTTATTTGGTTTCACCATCCTTTGAATGGAAACAGTCTATTGTTTCTTTTCCATTTCATTTCTCCGTTCCTCAGAGTCCTTAAAAGATCCTGCCTGCCTTTCCTTCCATCTGTCCTAGCCCAGGATACACCATGGACAAAGGGCAGCATTGTCAATCAGAAAACCACACTGGCCTGCACACAATGCTTGTCCAAGCTGGTCTGTAATGGGAAGGGCTTTGTGTTCAAATGAATGGCTGAAATATGTTAGGTTTGCGGGAGGGAGAGAAAGCCAAGTTCAGAGAAATACTGTGTCCTCAGTGAAAGAAGACCTGAGGGTAACAGGGCAGTGAGTAGATGAATTTTCTGCTGTCTGGCATGCCTGTAGGCATAGCTCTCCCTAGTGGGCACTGCCTGAGCCAGCCAGCCTGACATTGTTTCTCCTCACTGTTGACAGTTGTAGAGTGCAGCAGAACAATCAGTTCCTTGGTTATCCTCCAAGGCGGGCAAGGTCAGTTTTAAACAGCTTGCTGTCAGGGAGCCTCATATTTTACTTTGGTCTCCTGACCTCACAAATCTTGAGGCTGGCACCAAAGTCAACAAGTCCTCTGCAGCCTGATTCCCCACAGCATCTTCTCTCCAGCCTCATGCCATGCCTCATCCTAGTTCTGCCAAGCCATACATATTTTTAGGGGCAGGACTGCAATTAGTCACTTGTAATCATAACTCAACTGTAATATCATGTTTGTTTTTTTACCAACCATCCCAAGTTAAGTTCCTGTGACAAGAAAGCTGTCCTTCAAAGTTTGGCCCACTGTATTAAAACACTGAGTTCATTAAGTTGTGTCAGATTTTTGTCTAAGAAACAGCCTGACAAAGTCATGTGTAGATTAGGACTTGGTTTACAACATTACCATATTAAATTGACTTTATTTTCCTCAGGATATGAATATTTAAAATTTCTAAACACCCATTAAATCACTTGATCCCATTTTGCTCTTCATGTAAGAGAAATTGAATATGTTCTACAGAAGTGTCTGTTAATCATACCTCAGGCAAAGGGGAGTGTGAAGATGAATAGCTCATGAAGTGACAGATGACAAAAGAATGAAAATAAATCTCCAAAATAAGATGGTTTTAATGTCTGCCTTCTCATAGGATGGAGATAGGCTCAACTAATTACGTGCAGCATGTGTTTCATACAAATGAGATAAATAGGATAAGTATTTGTCATTGGAGCAGAACGGACAGAGGTATTTGTTTATCTTCATCTGCTCTTTGCATGTTACTGACACCTCAAAGTCATGACCAAGAAAATACTCCTTCCATCAAAATTATACTGTAAAATGAAAACACATGGTTTCCATTTTCATTTTTGCCCACATAGATAAGTGCTTCTGTGGGCACATTTGTATTTATGGATGAGACTTTGTATGTGCTGCCTTCAAAAGATTAAACTCTGGTTCACATGTCCTGAAGCTATCTAGTAGCTAGCAAGAGCTTGGACTGGAAAGAAGAGTAAGTGTTTTCCATAGCCAGCCCTCAGTTGGCTGGCCTGGGGTCACTTATGATTAAAGCCTGTATCAGTAATGTTGAGAAATAACTAAAAATTGTATGTTTATGAAGACAGCACAGTGAAATACGTCATACACTTTTGGATAGATGAAACATTGTGGTGACCTACAGCTAGAGCTATACATTGTGTCCTATATATTTTTTTTTTTTGTGTGTGTGTGTGTGAGTGAGTCCTACTGTGTCCCATGGCAGTTCATGGGACAATGGAAAATACAGCTTTTCTTATATTTATCTTCCCTCCCAGAAAAAAGAAATAAGAAGAAGTTTGACTGTGGTGGTATAGTTAGCCCTAATTTTGTGTTAAGGGGTTAGAAGATAATTTTCAAGACCTCTGGGTAAGTGATTTTCTGACAGCTCTGATCACTTGTGCTGCATCTGCTGGAGAACCTACGTCTGATGAAACCAAGACAAATTCCAGAGGACCCACCCCATGTGACTGCAGACTTTATAGCTACTTTTTCTTGGTCTGAACAATTAGGATAGTTAGTTTTAGTTGTCAAATTGATAGAATTTAGAATATCCATGGCGACAAATACCTTGCCACTTTAAGAAATGATTTATATCATTTAATTGGGAAGATACACCTTAAATATGGACAGTACCATTCCACGACCTGGGGCCTGATTTGAAATGCAGAAAACAAGCTAGATGTCTTAGATACATTCACATTGTTGTGAAATGGCACCATGACTAAAGCCACTTATTTGAAAAGATTATTTAATTTGGGGCCTGGGGTGGGGGAGCTCACAGTTTCAGAGGGGTATAGTCCATGACCGCCATGGTAGGAAATATGGTACAAAGCAGGCAGGTATACTGTGGGAGAAGTAGCTGAGATATTATATTTGAATTACAAGCTGGAGATAGACACACACACACACACACACACACACACACACACACAGAGAGAGAGAGAGAGAGAGAGAGAGAGAGAGAGAGAGAGAGAGAGAGAGAGAGAGAGAGAGAGAGGGAGCTGGGAATGATGTGAGTCTTTTGAAACCTCAAAGACCATCCCCAGAGATTTACCTCCTCCAACAAGGCCACACATCTCCCAATCCTTCCCAAACAGTTACATCAACTGGGGACAAACGTTAAAGTATATGAGCCTGTGCAGGTCATCTGTATAAACCCCATACTCGGCATAAGTGGTCATTCTCCACTTCCTGACTAGGAATGCAACATGACTAGCCAGCTTCTACACTTGCTGCCATAACTTCCCAGACATAATGCTCTGAATCAAGTGGAATTATAAACTAAAATAAGCCTCTTCTTAAGTTATTTCTGTCAGGTATTTGTCACAGGAGCAAGACAGGTAACCAATAAAACCATAAGTACAAATTCTCATATAGAAAAATAAAAATAAGCCATAGATCCTCTATGTGGCATTCTCCTTTATCCTTTTCAACAATAATTCTGAGGTAGTCATTTAAACTTGTTTTGTATTGTGTTTAATTGTGTGTATTGTGTTTTGTATTGTGTATTGTATTGTATATTATGTTATCTACTGTGGCTTCTTCAGCATACTCAACTGAATAAAATCCAAAGTATTAATTGTGACATCTGAAATCTTCCTTTCTAGGGCTCTGACTACCTGACTACCTCCTCATTGTCATCTTTTATATTTGGCTGTCTCACACATCATTTTTCCCATATTGTAAACTGTTTTTTCTTCCTTGTTTGCTGCTTTTCTTCAGTCTTTTTGCATGTGGATTGGTGTTACTGCACCTTCTATACCTGTCCTGGCTATTTTTTTCCCCTGTTGCTGTGATAAACACTATGAGAAAAAGCAACTTGGGACAGAATAGATTTATTATCTTAAGACTTCGAGGTAACAGTCCATCAAAAATGGGAAGTCAGAATAGAAATGTGGAAGCAGGAACCGAAGCAGAGACCAAAGAGAAATGCTGCTTCCTGGTTTGCTTTCCCTCATTTGTCCAGCTACCCTTCTTAGACAGCCCAGCGTTACCTGCCCATGAATGGCACCACACACCGAGGACTGGCCCTCATACGTTAATCAACAAAATGCCACACAGACATGCCTTCAGACCAGTTTAATAGAGGTAGTGCCTCTGTTGAGAGTCCCTCTTCAATAAATGTCTAAGTTTGTGTCAAGTCAACAAAATTTCATGGTGGCATAATATTTCCAATTATTAGCTTCATAACTCTTAGCCATTTCTACCATCTACCTGTCCCATCAGGAAAAATTTCCTAATCTTCTCCTGCCACCTGCCACAATCTAAGATTTTTCAACTTTCTGTATACTTCTCATTCACAAAAGTATTATTTTCTTAGCCAGGTTTTCATTGCTATGCCAAGTACTCCAAACTCTTTGAAAACAGAGGCCTCTCTCAGGTCTGCTGTATCCATTGCTTTGGCCTGAGGAGGGACAGAGTGGCATGGTGATGGGGGAACAATGGAAAAGAGTGCTCACCTCATGATAGTGAAGAAGTAGGGAGTAAGACAATGTCTGGGTTAGTGTTCACCCTCCTTTGCTTTTATCCCACCTGGATCCCCAGCCACTAGATGATGTCCCTCATATTCAAGATGTGCCCTTATCTATAATTAAATGTCTCTGAAAAACATCTCACAAAGACACCCACTGGTGTTCATTACTAATCTCATGGGTACTTCTCAATTTCCCCATTGGTACTCAGCATCTACTCTTACAATCACCCATACACCTGTGAGCTCTGCTTACGTAGGAATTTTAGTATCTACCTACCCTTGTGTAGTGCTCAGTTGTATCTGATACATAGTAGAATTCAGTCATTGTTACTCAAAACAGTACTTGGGGTAAACCAGATGGCACGGAAGAGTGAGAGACCGAAGACTAGAACTTTCAAAGTTAGTCAGAAGATTGGAACCAGGGTAGTTATCTCAATCTTTAAATAATGGACCAGTTTTGTGTTTCTCGGTGTTGCCTACTTCTCTGCCTTGTTATTTGGTGAGATTGCTTTCAAACTCCCCTCTACTAGGCAAAGAGATGGATACTAGAGGTTTTTGGAATCCATGAAGAAAGGGCAAGTCTACCACACCTCCTCAGATAGAGAAGATGACAGTATCAGAAAAAAGAGTCCCCATAGGAAAGTAAGGACTTCCGAGGAGAAAAGAGCTGATGGCTTGGCTATTTGCCCTGCATAGAATCCAGGACACTGGACGTTTATTCTAATAAGGGAAATTACATTTCCATCATTTCTTTTCATCTCCTACTTTCAGCCATGTTCTCTTCCCTTTGCCTTTGTTCCTGATCCCCCAAAGATCTCTACTGAGTTGCCACAAGCTGGTTTTCTGGCTTCCTACAAATGCTTTGGTTGGAAGTTTCTCTTGGGCCCCAGTCATCTAACCCATGTGTTTACTCTTCATATCTCAAGGGCTTTGACTTATAGAGCATAATGTGCCACACTTCTCAGGATCAGGCTTTACTGCAGGACTTAGTAGCTCAGTACTACAATCACTTTAGCATCTGTCATGTTTCCATCTTTCTATAGGTTTGCTGTGTTCTTCTGGCCATGACTTGGCTAGTCTTGCTTTACTTGTCCCATGAGATTGCATTCAGATGGTGACTATTGGTGAAATCACATATGCGTAGAGTTAGACTTAAAGTAAACAAGGAAATTGTAGGTGTGTCATTCCAGCTCTATGGTCACAATAACCAGTTGTGGCAAAACATGCTGTTCTACAGTTAGATTATTCCTGCTAACTTACCATAGGATTTTCCCCAGTGAATTAATAAGAGGACTTCATTATATCATTTGCATTTTTATTTTGATTCCCTTGTGGACTTTTCAAAATAATTGTAGGTACAAATACCTTGAGAGATTTGTGTCACCATGGGTTAAGAGAGCGGAAAGGCTCACCTTACCCATTAAATATGTCACCAGTTTTTTAAAAATAAAAATTCTTATAAAAGTTGGCAAGTCTATGATCTCTCATGACTATTCATCCTTGGTCCAGTCTGTCTAAGCTCTTTAGAATATCCTCTCTATTTTGCTTTGCCAAATTAAATGGTCTGTGTCTCTAGCTTGAATTCTTTTCTGCAAGAAGGCAGGGACTGAGAACTCTAGCTCTGTATCATCTGCTGGACAGAAGTTCTGTCTTACAGCTTGTTTCAAATACCAGGGTGGCCGAGCACTCTCTTATTTTTCATGTGGCCGCTTGTGTGACTTCTCCGTAGGGTAGCTGGAAAATGCGGGCTGACTTCTCACGTGGCAGGTCAGAACTACTTAAGACATGCAATTTGAAGAAACATCTGCTGTTCCTCTTAACATCTACAGCTAAAATGGTCTCATTAGCCTTCATGCATACTTTTGTCAATGGAAGTCACAGAGCAGATGAGGTCAGAGTGAATGGAGATGGGGCAATGTTGTGATGACAAGGAAGCATGCATCGCTGGGTATATCTTTTTAAATAAGCATCATTGAAAACAATTATAAGCACCACAATCATAAATTTCTTCTTTCTTATAAAACTGTTACTTTTATCCATCCCTTCAATTTTCTCTCCGTTTTACCCATCACTTTCTCTCTGGCTTCTACTTCACTCTTTCTTTCACTCTGCCTCCATCTCTCTAATTAGTTCTGCTCCCTTTCTTCTCTCAATAGTAGGAGGCCAGACTCAGCACCCAAGATGCCACCCTCTCTCCTGACAATCTGTTATTGTTTTTTCCCCCATGGGGTTGGATTTTCTCTCATTTCCATACTTTTGCATGTCCTTGACATACTTTGCCGAGTCTGTCTCTCACCATTGTAGGCAGTTCAAACATTAACACTTCCTTGAGTTGAATATACTCTCTTACATCTGTTTGCAATTACATTTTCTAGTCCTCCTGACAGGAAGCACTCTGGTTTTAAAGTCCTCAGTATTATCATTTCTAATTTTGGAACAGACTATAGGAGAATCTTCCTGCTCTTAGATGATGTCAGGGTTTTTGTTTTTCTTCCTCTGCATTATTGATTCATCTTTCTTCTCCTCCTCCACCGCTTCGTTTCTTGTAGAGTTTGTTTTATGATATGATAAATACTTTAGGCTGTCTGTCTTTCTAGTGCCATGGCTTATCCCTCTCTGTGTCTTTCTATATCAATGCTTACGGTTTCTAAACACAGGAGATACAAACACTTCAAATAAGCTGGCATATGGCTTTATTTTCTTCTCTCAAGTATTACCTCTTTGTAGGGGACTTCCACATATTCACTATAATCCTTTAGGTGTGTAGTCTTATTTCATATTGGAATTTTACCATATATCCTTTTAAATTAGCTCATCATTTTCAGCGAAACGACTACTGTCCTAGACAAAGACCAAATTTGTCTCTATCACATAGAGATGTTGGTCACTCTCAGAATTTGGTTACTTGCTTTGAACAGTGCTCATATTTATTTATGTGGCTATATCTGCACTGCAACTGCCGAGTGATCATTTTGCTTTTCTGTCTTGTCTCCCTGGCTTTTCTGTTTCCATCTCTCAGTGCCAGGCTAATCTTCTGAAGATGATTCTTTGCAGTGTTGCCCTGGCACCTCTCGAGGTGCTAGGTGTTTTCAGTCAAATCAAATCTTGTCTACCTGAATCATACAGTCTTCCATACTCCAACCAGTACCCATCTTCCTTGATTTCTATTACTTGTCAGCACCTCACTCACCAGCTTCTCAAACAATCTTCTTCCTGATTGAGTCTGGCTCACTTGGACAGCTATCTGAGCGCAACTACAAGGTTCCTTTCTCTGGCTGTAACTCCATCTTGCTTCCCCTTCCCTCCTTCTTATATCAAAATTCTCATTCTTGTAGGACGTGCTCAAGGACTAATTTGCTCTTTCTTAATTTCCCAATATCCCAGTTTTCCCACTCTCTTTTCTTGGAGCCCTGACTACAGATATATTGTGTCAGAACAATTTTTTCACAGCTTTTATTTCTGCTTGGCCAACATACGTGTCTCTTAAGGTTACAAATTAAAACATGTTCCCTGTTCCCTTATCTTTACAGTTTCACAATGCCACACACAATTATACCATGTCATATTAGCAGGTAAGTCATACTATAGAGGAAACAAAAAAAAAAAAATAAAGAGACACAAAATACAGGAATCTTCTCAATTTCTTCATTTCCAAGGAGTGATAGTTTCTACCTTGGGTCTTGATAATAATACTATTGGAAAATAATAATAGTTAGTACTTGTATGTCATTTACTGCTTACTAAGCATTTTCTCTTATATTTATGTATTCAGAACTTTATAAGGCCCTCTAGAATCGCACTTTCCTCTGAAGCTTCATATCTGAGGACAAAAAAAATGGAGGTTATAAAAACAGATGGTTTGGATTTATAAAAATACTTAATAATTATTTTCTTTGAATTGGTCCTTAGAAGTCTTAACTCTTGAAATGAAACAAAGCTTATTTTTACCTGAAGATGGATTTACTTTAATTTTTTAACAGTGAAGAATTTGAGATAAGCAGGGAATAAATTCGAGTGTTAGACAGAGCTCAAGAGCTAGAGCTGCAAAAGACTGAAGGTCTTTCTGCAGCAAGCTGTGCTAGAGAGGGATTTCAGAAATTTCCTTCTTAGAGTAGCTTGGGGGTTTGGTAGTTTTTCTATTATTGGAATAGAGGAAATGATAAAGGATTTTAGGCTAAAAACCTGCAGACATCAAAGGAGGAGAAAGAGAAAAATATTGGAAATGAAAACTGTCTGTGAAAAACATGGTGCAGAAACAGTGCCAGGAATGTGAGTGCTTATTTTTAAGATTCTATCGCCACCTAGTAAATCAGCCCAGAAATACAGCCCCAGAAACCAGCCTCTGCGGTTCCGTGATCTTACCCTTCTGGCTACTTCTTCCTACATCTGTACGAACAACCCACTGAGCATGTTGCCTGCAGATGCTTTCTCAGCCTCCAGCCTTCGCCCCAGCCCACATTCTCCTGCTCATTAGAGGATGTGGAATGGAAAAGACATCGACACACATTTTACAAGTAAAAATGTGTTCAGAATTTCCATTAATCAATTTCTTTTTCCTGTCTTCAGGCAATGATTAGTTGAAACGCAGCCGGTTATCATTTGCCACTCCTAAATAATTCAACTCTGAACTATTTGTTGTTAACAATATTTTGCATTTTCTGCTTTCCTTTATACCTAACCAAAACCAGATCTAGATACGGTTCTTTTATTAGAGAAAATTGCCTCCTTTAAATACTCCATAACTTTAGCTTTCTTATATGTTTAACAAGGTCTCTTTTCTTCTGCAGTGGTTGTATGAATTGAACTATCGATCATCCTTTCTTGCTTTGTTTTTTTATAAGACACCTGCTAGTTTAAATACTGCATGGGATTTAAGATTTATGAAGCTTCCTGTTTGTACTCTTTGCCAGACTAAGGTTTTCATGTAGTAAAATATACTTTCCCTGAGCTTCTGAAGACATGTGTCAAACCACACATGCTCAACAGAGTTTACTATTATCATCAATAACAAAACGTAGGCACTAAGAATGGAAAAAAAATAGAAACTGATTTCATTTGCCATTTACAGCTGATAAAAATGTTTTATTCAAATATTCAGAGAGAGAGAGAGAAAGAGAGAGAGAGAGAGAGAGAGAGGAATGGAGGGAGGGAAGGAGGGAGAGATGGAAGGAGAGGGGGAGAATATGCATTCAGAGGCTAGGAATCTACTCATTTCAAAAAATTGAGTCATTAACATTTTTAAATTATTAAATTCAAATTGATCAAGCTGGATTGCTCAGGAACCCCAAATCTAGGCTTCCAGTCATTATTTATCTTATCCTCCTTGAGAACCTGAGTTCTCTTCAGCCTTTCAAATGTCTCTATTCTACTTTGAAAGCTACTTAGAATAGTTTTTTTTTTTTTTTTTTTCAGTTCGGTTTGATTGAAGCCGAGAGTGAAAAGTCAAAGGGCAGCTAGATTGTTGTTGTGAGAGTCTTCTATATGTGGGCTGTCAATCACAGAAGAATCAATTGTGGATCATCCAGATGTGGTATTTTATTATTTGTCCCCTAATAGCCATTTTTTTCTACTAGTGCATGGTGCATAATCCCCAATCAGGTAACTATGTCCTGGTTCCTTTCTCCAGTGTGTCATTGGGGATGTCATAAGATGTTACATCCAAGGTTTGCTCGCATGGCGAACATTGCGCCCTCTTCTTCACTTCTGTTGACAAGGATGTGGATACAGTGGTGGGGCTGAAATGGTCATCGTGGATCAGATGAAAGAAGCCACATTTTAGAGAGGCACAGAGCATGAGGAAAGGAACCTGGCCTTCTTTTTTTTTTTTTTTTTTTTTTTTAGATTTTATTTATTTATTTATTTTATTTTTATTTTTATTTTTTTTTATTTTTGGAACCTGACCTTCTGTCTCTGCTGTAATGGTTCTAAAATAGCTAGGCAGACCTGAACACCAGGGGAAACTAACTCCTATTGTATTTTAATTTGCACATTTTGAGTCTTTTTTGCTACAGTTGTCTAAATTGTGCTTCAACTAATAACAAAAGTCTCAAAAAGAACCAAACGAATGAACGTAAACTCTGGGTTTTAAGCCTGGAGAATGCATACCGTGAGGCACTAGCTACTGAAAACTGGCCCCATGAGCCAGGGCAGACCAGAGTCTCCCATGCTTCTTATCAGAGAGGCCCCGTTCAGCAAAGGATGGAAGCAGATCCAGAGGCCCACAGTTCAACATTAGACAGGGCTCTGGAAATCTGAGGGCGAGAAGGAATTGTAGGAGCCAGGCTGGTCAAGGACATCATAAGAAAACAGAATCAGCTAAGCAGAGCTCTCTGAACCAAATCTCAGGGAGCATATGTAGGTCTGACCTGTATGGGCCTCTGCATATGTGGTATGGCTGTGCAGCTTTGGTGGTTTTGTAGGACTGGGGCCTGTCTCTGACTCTTTTGCCTGCTTTTGGGATCCCCTTCTTCCTCTTAGGTTGTTTTGAGTCCTAATCTGAGGTAATGTGACTAGTCTTATTGCAGTTTGGTAGTCTGATTTCAACTTGTTTAGTGGATATCCCTGGGAGGCCTGACCTTTTCTAAAGGGTAATGGAGGAGGAGAGGACCCGGGGGAGGGGACTCTGTGTGTGTGTGTGTGTGTGTGTGTGTGTGTGTGTGTGTAGGGGGGCTGGGAGGAGCAGAGGGAAGGAAACTGTGTAATATATGAAAGAATAATTAAACAAACAAATAACAATAATAATAGTAAAGAGAAAACTGGTCCTTCTAGGATATTAAAATAGCAAACATGTTCTATGGGTTGAAAGAATGTATAGAGCAAAGAAAAAAAGAGGAGGGTTGTGAAACATTGTCTTGTGGACATGACATAGCCTTTGTACTGCAGGTACCCAGAGCAGCTTTGATTACCTGCTCAAGGCCTATGCAAGGCTGCACCTGACAACGTTCAGGGGTAGGTATGTGAGGAGCTTTTGAGACCCTACCCTGAGCTGAGAAACTATGGCTGATGGGGCAGGAGAATCATTTTCTTCAACAGTGTAGCCACAAGTAAATTCCTCATCTTTAGTCAATAACCTCACTCCCACGCTCATTTGAACAACCCTTCTCAACACAGAAGGTTATTTTTAAAAGTCATAAAAATAGAAGAAGGACTCCATGGAAAGTAAAAGGGGATTCAAGGGAGTTCAGATGGAAGAGTGATAGAAAATAATAAGAGATGAATATGACAAAAATATCACACACACACATGCACACACATGTGCACACATACACACACGTGCACACACACATGCATGCACACATGCATGCACACACACGCACACACACAGTATGTGTGTATGCATTTGTCAAGAACTAAATTAAAATTTTTAAAGAAAAAATTTTCTTGAGTATCAAAAAAAATAGCATTTATAGTGTTGGGCAAGTCTATTGTATCCAGACAGAAAAGAAAACAGAGGGCCCCCACTTTTCTTTAGCAGATGCTGTGAAGATAGATAAATGACACACAAACTTCTAGTAAAATAAACAGTCAAAGGAAGAGGGAGGAGGATGGGCTGGCTGAAAGCACTGAATTCTGGAGACGGATGGAAGAGGACATGGGCTGCTGGGCAGAGCTGAGGTGTTTGGGGAAAAGATAGGACATTAATTAGAATTTGTTAAGGTATTTGCTACCTGGATTACAATATAAATCCTATTTTCTTTTCCCTCTAATAGCAGATAACCATTATAGCACATTTCCTGGGTGGCAAGCAGTGCTCCACGGGCTTCATATTTACAATGCTCAAAATCCTCATAGAAACTACACCAGACAGGTGCTGTTAATCAATTCTGTTCCTTCCCAAATGAATATGCTGAAGTATAGGGGTGTGATTTATTGGGAAAAGCCATATCTTCTAGTAAAGTTTAGCATTTGAACACAAGTAATTTTCTTTAACCAATACACTGTTTCATCTTCAGGAACATGTTTATCAAATTCTCTATTGCTGACTATTACCTTTGGGCAAGTAGAATTTGATGACACCATGGCTTGAGAAAGAAGACATACTTGAATATTTGGCTAATTTATATATGTTGTCATATTGAAGGCTTCCCAGGAAATATATCTACTAACTCTTGGTCACAGAACTGATGCACCAGCTCCAATTGTTAGCATCCACACAGGTTAAGTGTTTAATTAAACATAATTTTCAAAATGTTAAGGATTAAAAATCTATTATTCTGTGTTGATGCTGCTTTTTAACCTCTTTTATTTTGGTTTCTTATACCTCTACTCCCCTCCAACCTCCTGACCATAGGTAGAAGAGAAAGAGGGAGACAGAGCAGAAGTCTTTTTACTACTTCCGGCTAGTTAGGGTCATTGGATTCTTTGGGAGCAATACCAATCTCAGTTGTCAGAATATCCAGCAGTCCAGCTAACAACCAAACCATGAAACAGCAAACACAGCAGCAGGGTGACCAAGCAGCCTTCTTCTTTCTCTGACTGACTCCTCGAAACATTTCCTTTCTCTCTGGGCTCTGAGTCCTGAGAGTTAAACTATCTGCAGCTGGCAAAGACCATGCCTCTCTCTGAGTTTCAAGAGACAATTATGAGGTGTGAATAAACGAAGGCAGCTCCATATGCTACACTTGGGATTAAAACAAAAACATGTTTACATAACATAACTGAGTTTTTAAAGAAACCAAAACTTCCCCTACAGTTTGGGAGGTCAGGATGCTCACGACATAGTCCTATTTGGATGCTCATTTGTTTATGTGGATTTGAGTAGCTCGTTGCAGAATTTGAGTTTCAGATTGTTGATCAAGGAAAATAGAGGTATTGAACAAACTAAAGAAATAGCCTGCTATATGTGAATCTAAGAATTACCATATACTAGAAGTAGTTTTTCTTTTTTTTCCAAATAAAGTATTTTTTTAATTAATTTATTCATATTACATCTCAATGGTTATCCCATCCCTTGTATCCTCCCATTCTTTCCTCCCTCCCATTTTCCCCCTTATTCCCCTCCCCTATGACTGTTCCTGAGGGGGATTTTCTTCCCCTGTATATGAAAAGCAAAGGAGACACTATAAAAAGGCCAGGAAATCAAGTCCAGTAGTCACTGGAAAAGGAAAACATTCTATCGTGAGACTTTTCTTCAAACAGTTTGGGTTTGTTTGGTTTCTGTGCCTCTGTCTATCGTAAACATGGAGGGGCATTGCTAATTTTGGGTCATATTAGATTCGAGTATACTTTCTAATATTAGCTTTCTTCATCCAGTTTGTGGTCTAGAACACGCAATCAGATATTTTCCACTTATTTTCTGCATGCAGCACACTGATGAACCTACAAAAGAACAACTCAAACAGACTCAACACCTGATATGTGTTCTGGTGAACAGGCTGTAGAAGGAACTCTGGGCAGAGAGAGTGGCACGTAAAGTGCTTGAATATAGGAAATAGTAAGGTAGGTTCAACAAGCTGAGCAAGACTGACAGGCAGGATGGGTAGGCACAGGATCACAGGCAAAGACGCTGGTGAAGATGCTCACACGAAGACAGTGGGAATGGAAGGTTAGGTTTTCCTCCTGTCTTCTCTGGCATAAATTCAAATTTAAACTGTCACAATAGAGTTTGTATCAACTGAATCCAAATGGAAACCATAATCTGATCAGATTAAAGGGCTTTCTACTCCTTTCAAGAAGAGTGGGATGGAAGATGAGATATAATCCATTTCTCAATTCAGAGTACAATAATGCTAATTGCTCTGCTTCAATAACCAAACTATCCTGACGCTATTATTAAATGCATGACTAATCATCAAATGCCTGCTTATTTGAATGGAAATAAATTCTCTTCTCTAAAATATGGTGATGCCTACCTTAGGATTCTCACGATGTGAGCTCTCATAAGCTTATAGAACTCTTTGTATATTGAGATCCTTTTGAAACTTGAAAAACTAAGTTAAATCTCTGGATAAATAAAATAAAATAAATAAAAGGATGAATGAAATAAATAAGAAGAATAGCGTGCATCACAAAGGGTTGTTGTTATTTTTTGGAGCCAATATATAAGAGAGGGCTATTTAATGCCTGAGAAACTTTGACTTAAAAGACACAGAAGGAACTCCTCTACCTGGTTCTAGCATACCCATCCTGCCTCAGTCCTCTCTACCCACCTTTCCCATCCTCGCTTTCATCCTCCCCAGATGTCCTACTCAGAGTTATAACGAATTGAAGAAGAATGGTCCTTGTAGGCTCATATATTTAAGTATCTTGTTCCCAGATGACAGACTGTTCAGGAAGGATTAGGAGCTATGGTCTTGTAAGAAGAGACGTCTCACTGGGAGTGGGCTTTGAGGTTTTAAAAGCCCACACTGGGACCAAACACCCCCATGCCTATAGCTTGCAGTTCAGATGTGAGCTCTCAGCTACCGATCCAGCATCAAGCCTGTCTGCTTGCTAAAACTATAAGGAAGTTCCCAATTAAATGCTTTCTTCTGTAAGTTGCTTTGGTCATGATGTCTCTTCACAGCAGTAGAAAAGTCGCTAAGACAGAGTCCTTTTCTATCCCCTCCTACTCATTTCTGCTAAGCTTTAAAATATGGTATTTTCTAAATCTAGTTCACATAGATACTTACCTGTGTCTACTATAACATTTTATACCATTTAAGTAAGTCTCTCTCTCCTTGAGATAGTCTCATATAGCCCAGACAGTGCTGGGGATACACTGCATCTCCAATTTAGGTAATTGTTGACAATTTCTCAGTGTCAATAAGGTTGTTGAAGTTTTTGGGGGGAGGGTTCTAATTGGGTGTGGTGAAAGACACTGGGGTGAGATGAAGAAAGAGGACTTATCCCTTATCTTTCCTTTCAGAAATAACCTCTTTAGTGTCCATTTGTAGTTAGTAACTTGGAGAAGAAATGTCGGAACATTACTCACTGGTGAGGGGAAAAAAACTTTAAAAGAATAAAAAAAGGAGCAAGCATTAAGAAAACTTTGCAAATGACCGTTTCCCCAGACAGCAAATATGATTTCGTTTATTTCTTGCCATCATCTTATAATGTTTGAATCACTACTTCTGCTTCAACTTGAAGAGCAGAAAACTCAAAAAGTAAATAACATTTCCAAGGTTGTACAGCTAACAAGATAATGGACCTAAATCTGAATGTGAGCTTTTAAGACTCAAAAATCTATCACTCTTAACAACATGTCTGATTAATGTCATATTACAATATGGCAGGAAGTAAATGAGATCAAGATATTATTAGGATGGTAATTGTGGTTTCTTGATTTACAGTCTCATGTTCTAGCTCGATTATATCTTCTGGATGAGAAGGTACTTGTCCTATGAACTTTGGTAGTGGCCAGCAATATTAACCATCTCCTGAAAGGCCATATGCTTAATTAATTTGGCACATAGCCCCACTCATATCTTTTCTTAGAAATGATTGAAAATACTGCCTAATTTTTGACTACTTTATATAGAACACACATAATGTATCCTTACGAACCTTAAAGTTATACTCAGTTAAATACCCTGATCTTCAAACTAAACTAAACTGAATGGCTTGTGCTGGATGGTAGGGCCACAGCTTTTTGTTTGGTTGGTTGGTTTTTAATTTTTGTTGGGATACGTTCTCATGTAGCTCAGTGTTCTACAAGTCTACCCACCAAGCCAAGCTGCCACCTTCTTCATGAGCTCAGCTTTGTCTGTTTGCAAAAGATCACAATCACTAGCACTGCTGTTGGCATTTTATGACAGGAGGGGTGAGCAGGTTTCAGCAGCCTGATCGCAGTATTCAGCCACTCCTCCTAACAAGTCGTTTTTAATTATTCTGCAATAACAGGTAGTCTTGGTGAGGACTTATAGTATGTATGCGGGAAGGGACTAGGGGAGGGACTACATCTGTGCAAGCATCATCCATGCTGAATGTCCAGTGTGGCTGCTTCAGGGGCATCTACATTCCTGCCTGTAACCCTTCACCTACTCCTCTGTATGACCACTAGACTCACTGATTTCCCCAGAGTGAGCTTTTGTGGAACTGAGCTTTGGTTTGGCATTGGGAACTTGAGGGCAAGGAATGTGTAGCCATTGCCTGTGCAGGGAGAAAATTATTGCAACACACACCAGCTTTAAACTTGCTATGCAGCCAAGAATGGCCTTGAACATATGATCCTCTGCATCTGTCTACAAAGTGAAGATTTATCATACCTGGCCAGACCATAATAAGCTACAATCTAAAAGGTTTAGGGTTCCAAATTCCTTGGTATATTATTTAGAATTGTTGTAGCAATGTGTTACACAGTAAGAGTAATGATGAAAGATAGAAAAAGTTAAGAGACAAAGATATTTCTATAATGTTGAAAGTGGTTGCAGACATAGAAAAAAGTAAATGTAAGCTCAGATGTTCCACATCATCAGACAATGGAGCTACAAGCTACATGGCAAAACTGTTTTGTTTTTATTCAATTCTGATTCATATAAAAGATTTGATTTTTCAAGTCCACTGGAAAATTGAATACTTTTTTTCATGCCATAATATTTTTATTAATTATTTTGGAATTTCATACAATGCACCCGATCACTTCCCAATTCTCCCAGATCCACCCTCCCTCCCATGCACAACCCCCAACCAACCCATGAAACAAACAAAAACTGAGTCCAATTCTTGGTGCCTATATCCTCATTGGAGCATGTTCAAACTCCCAGTGGCCAGCCCCTTAAAGCCCCCCCCTCCCACCACCACCAGAACTCTGAGGTGCAGCTCTTCATGGTTGAAACATGGCTTCTTAATCATATACCCAGTAAGGGAAATAGAAACCAGTGATAAGAGCCCCTTTAAAACCTCTGCCATTGCAAGTGGGCAATGGGAATGCAAGGGTTAACTTCCTGCTTTTAAATGTTCTAATAAACTTAGAAACAGGTTGTTAAAAGTTTATGAGCTTGATTCTGGTTAGCCACCCTAACTCTTTCTGTTCTAGACCATGGCAAAGGCACGCTGAGCAAAGCAGCCAGCACATGCACCTTTTGTAAGAAACTCTTTTAAAAGAATTCCCTTTATCCATTCCCATATTTTTTGAGTTCTCTGTATTATAAAATTCTCCACATGAACAAGTACCTCAGCTTGTTTGCCAAAATAGAAAGATGAAGAGAAAAATGAGCTCTCTTACAATACCCTCTGGGACTAATTACCCGATCTGCCGATCTGACTAGACTGCTTGTTAGATCCGAATTATAGTCATGAATAAGTTAGATCTTAATTAAAGTCATGTATAGGGTCCAAGAGGCAATGTCATACAGGCAAAAATGCTGTTTCCTAATAAGTAGAAATTAGTATTATAATGCTTTAAGAGAAACTGGGTTTCTGATATAGAAGAAATTTTAGTTGAAGAATATCCCATCTTGTGCTGTGAATAGTGTCACATGCTTGTAATCGCAACATTTAGCAGCCTGAGGCAGGATTATCAGTGCAGCCTCTAAGCCAGACTGATCTAGAGTGAGATCCTATCTCAGAAAACAACAAACATGCAACAAAAAGTATTATCCTATCTCCTTTATATATAATCCCTTTCAATCTTTTAGTTAGGAATCATATTAACTGTTAGCTATCAATAGAACAAAATCACATGTTTTCAAAAGCAGCTTAGCTTTATTTTATCTTCACATTTATGATAGCTTTTATTTCATGTTTTAACCTTTAAAAAAACAGCTCCCAACATCTGTGTTGGTAGGCCACAATGAAGCTAGAAAAATTGTGGACACATTAGACAATATGTGAAAATTTTCCTTCTGTAGAAGATATTACGCCTTAGGAAATTGCCATAAGGTAGATAATAGAATATTCTTCTCTAGCGGTGCTTATATTCAGAAAGGTTCATTCTAAAGGCAAGAGGATGAACTACATCTATTTTTCTTGACTAATCTTTCCCCGTGGAACAAAGAAAATGTTCTAAACTTGATGCAAGTCACCTCAAAAGAAGTGAGGTGTTGAGCAGAAGACAAATCCTCTGGGGCCACCACCTTGCTAGGGCTAAGCTGAGGATACACAGAGCATCTCATCAGAGGGAAGCCAAACTATAGAATTCTATGTGAGCTAATGACCTTCTTCTATGTTCACCATGCAAGAGTGGCCTGATGACAAACCAAACATGGGACAGGGTTCCAGAAGGAACTATCTATTGGGGACTTTTTATTAGAGTTAGAAATTGTAGTAATTTCTCCAGGAGATGTAAGGGGTTTATGGTCAAATATGAGTAGGACACACACATTTACAAACCCTTACATATGCAGTCAATGGTAGGCAGAGCTACAATTATTTCTATTTTATAACTGCAGAAACCAAGACAGAGACATTCATAAAGCTAGAAAACGATCCAGGCTCTCAAATGCAAGACTATAATGTTAAGATTTCTCATGGACCTCTCAACATTTGTTTAAAGGTCACAAAGATCCACTTTGGGGGTGTGTAGAAAAGGAAGCACTATCATTATGTTTTCTAAGGATAATTATTAGAAATTGTCAGAGTAAAGTTTACAGATTTGGGGTTAGAGAGTTAATGTTTAGCTACTTTCAGCTCTCCAAACCCCAGCACACAGTCTCCTACTACTAAGCACCAGAAGGCTCATCTGTAGAATGGGCCCCAGGCTCTTAAATTCTCTTTCAATGTATAGGCTCCTGTGTTCATATACTTACAGAGTCAGGTGAGACCTTCAATAGAATTTGATCAAGTATTTAATCAAGTGACTCAATTTACATACAGTTAAACATGTTCTAAAGGCATTTATATTGTGCTTTTTGGATACATACATAATAAAGCTAAGAAAGTATCAGGAAAATGTTTTGAATATAAGGAAAATTCAAAGTTAAGTCAAAGCCATAAAATTTCTTTACCAAAAGAAAGGGAGTTCTTTCTTATATCAACCTTAGCATTAAATTTGGACAAAATTGTTGTTGAAATATCACATAATGTTTGAAGAGGTGACAGATGATCTGGAGTCTGAGAATATTTAACCTACAGACGTGTACACTTATCTAGTCAGAAGATTTCAAGACTCCCATTGTAGTTTCTTTAGGACTGGCAAGATTTAAATAACAAAGCAACTGAAAGTCGAATCTTCCATCGTACATCAGTGTTGAGATGTGTGTGAAAAGAATATTAAGATACAAATGAATGTAATGCTTTCCACTGTTCTTTTTTGAATCATTCACCTTTGAGTTTGGCTTATTAATATGTTTTATTCTTATCTTGATTCCTTCCTGCAACAAAAGAGTCTATTGCTTATGGTGCTTAGTAGTGCCCTAAGCAACTTACATATGCAGCATAAGTGGACCTTTCTCAACAGTAGAACATAAAATAAAGTTAGAAGGTAAACCATTGTACAAATATTCTCTTAAACCAACCTGTAAAGTGAAGCACTCAAGAAGCCTGACTGTGTATTCTATAGAATCTCTGTCTCTCTAGCGCCTTTCCTCCTCCCCCCCATCCCCCGTCTCATTCTTCTTCTTCCCCTCCCTCCCCCATGTGTGCAGGTTCTTATATGTGCTTGTTCATGTGTGTCTAGGTACAACTTCATGTGTGTCCATGCACATGGAGGTCAACGGCTGACATTGACTCTCTTCTGTTACTCTACATCTTAGATTCTGGAGATTTTTATTAGGCTAGACTGGCTGGTCAACAAGTCTGAGAGATCTTCCCATGCTCCATTCCAGATGTGCACTGCGGCTGATCTTGCCTTTTTATCCAGGTGTTAGGTATGGAACTCATGTCTTCAGGCTTATGCTGGAAGCACTTTACAGCTGAGCTATTCCCCTAGCTCTATTTTTTCCCTGTCTTTTCTTCAGGGCCCACACAATAGAGCAGCTGGCTTCTTTTTAGAGGGCAGATGATGAGAACAAACAAACAAATTAATCTAGCAACATTAACACTGCATTAGAATAAGCCCAGTGCCAGCTCAGAATAACATCTACTGAGGGAATGGTGAATTTCTTCTTCTCTCTTCATGATCATACTAGCCTATTTCTGGGTTAACACACTAGCTTAACATGGTGGCAGCACTATGTACTTCATCCTAGTAGGTCTTTTCCCATTTTGTTTTGTTTCAAACTATACAGAATTGGGTCAGCCAAATCAAATTTGTAAATGTCACTAGCCTACTTGATATGGTTGTTCTTAGGCACCCTGATCACTGGTGAGTGAATAAGTACTATTTATCAAATAAATGAGAATATTGTCTTTGTGCAATATTTTTTCAATGGTGTACATTTTGTCAATTTGTCTGTAAGTTCAGTTTCTTCATCCTGAATATTCATATGATATAGTAACTTCCTAGTTTGTGGTGATGTGAAAGGAATGAATGATGGCAGGGAGACAAATATGGCAAACAAATACGGTTTGTGCTTTTCAGCATTTAAGAGCATCTGCTATTAGCTAGCTGGACTTAGCCAACACTTGCCACTTGACAATGAGATGGAGCCATGGCTGGGACATGGGCGAGTCTAAACACAAACCTTGCAAATTGGGTAGAATGGCTCCCAGGAATGAAGTTGCTAAGCTGAGCATGATCCTACTCAGCACATTTGTATATTTCTTTTCTCAATTGAAAACTTTCTGAAAGCAAATATTCTCCTATTTCTGGAAATATGTTCGAGGAGAAAATCTTAGTAAATGGATGCTTGCCTCATCCACAGTCTTGATTTGATCCTTTAGCATATTTGAATATTTATTGCTTTCCCTGCACATTGCCCAAGTGTTTGAACTCCGAAATCATCCCACAATCTGCTGGGGTCAAGAATCACACCGGCATGATATGAACAAATGCTGCCTGGTCTAAAAAAATCTGAATTCTAGAATTCACCATTAGAGGCTTACATATTGTCATGTTCAACTTCCTTACTTTTACATATCAATTTATTTTAGACCCTGGGTTTTCAGCTTTGAATCTGCATAGTTTGTTATCATTGATGATGACTTCCCATTTGGGCTAAAATTTATCTTCCCACATTTTTCTTTGAATATAAGATCCCTAAAAGAGTGGTTTTATGTTTAATGAAATTTGTGGTAGTTGTTTTTGGCTGTCTTTGGTGCTTTGAGTTTGAAAAGCAGTAAAAACAATTCAACTGGACAGAAAAAACAAAACAAGAGTAATGGGGTATGTCTGCAGAACTCAGGGGCACTTCAGATATGGATTGGCTGTGGACTGGCATGAGGCTAATGGCCTCTCCATCACTGATACAGCTGTCATGGCTGGAACTCATTGAGAACCAATGAGAAACACCCTCTGCTGTCCAGTACTTCAAAGCTTTTTATTGCTTTATTTGTGTAGAGGTGCATCAGGTAAATGGAGTGCTTATAATTATAGGTGTAGTACTAGCCATTAAAGCAAATATATTTACAGCCCTTGTAATTATATTTTGGTAAAAGTTGTTCTGGATGGCTCAACAGTACTCCCTGGATAATATTTTTGCTTCAATATTTCTCTACTGATGCAGAACAGCTTACAGTCTAAACACTTCTGCTCACGATACTTTTATTTCTGGCATGACCTTCTCTTTCAAGTCTGGAAAAAAAAACCAAAACATATAGAGAGTAACTGATATACATAATGGACTCCAGAAACTTATTGATTTATTGGGTTATTGTCACTTTAAAAATCTAGTCTAAAGGCCAATGAAAGAAGATAGGCACAATAAATATGAGGTTTAAATAAAGTATATGTTTGGCTATGATGCTTGACTTCTTATGCTAATACACTTTTGTCTTAGATTTTTCTCCTGTAGATTGTCCACTACTTGAGAGTTTGTGTATAACAACAGAGCAATAGATGCTGTTTAACAGACATATCGTATTGTAGTTTTCTGGTTAGTGGTAATGTGAGCCTTCTCTTTGGAGTGTTTTAAAGCCTTCTTAATTAGGTCACCTTTGGGGAAAACTGTGTTTCAGACAAATTGAAAGGCATTTAAATTCTTTCACATCACCTGAGTACCATTCACTGTCCTGGTATGCTAATTTGCCAACTGGAACTCCTAGGAATGGAGCTAATTCAGTCTACAAATAAAGAAAATAAGCACATAGCTGTAATTTAGCCTGTCCTACATTTGTGTAACATCTTTGCATTGGTTTGTGAAGTGCGATATAAATTATTTACCAAGGTATTTTTTTCTTATAATTTTAGAACATTTTTGGCGAAAACATATTTCCATATTCTTCTTAATGAAAGCTTCATAGGCTATAAAGTCAATAAAAGAACATTTTTTTCTTTTGTTCCTCTTTTAAATGTCCGGTATGAAATTCTGAGCTAAAAGGTAGCTAGATGCATTATTTTGAAGTGGTAGATATCCAATCCTGTAAAACCTGTTGCTTTTGGACTCAGCTGAGGGACAATTGCAGTATGTCTTGTGGAAGTACTTGGTCAGCGGTAATCTGTGACCTCCTACTTTCCAGAATCCTCTTCTCATTAGGACACAGGTTCTGTCTGTCTGTCTGTCTGTCTATCTACCCACCACCAATGTGTTCATTAGTGTTTAGTTCCCACCTATGGGCTTCATGTCTCAGTCTACTCTAATTACATCACTGTTCCCGACTCTCTGAATGAATGTTTGTCTGTAACAGGATCAGTTTAAAAAAAAAACTTTTCATAATGTGTAAATGTATGATGGTTAAATGAAAGCAACTTTCAGTTTAAGTGGTAAGCAGTGAATTTATTCACTGGGGCAAGCCAAGATACAGCTTTCTCTATGTTGAGATAATGAAGCCAATGTACAAACAGCTGCAAGAAGCAGAATTGCCCATTACAATTGACTTTGTGGGTAATTTGGGATGAAAAGGGGAAATATAAAGGACATATTGCTTTCATTTTGAGTAGTTAAAAATTAAACTATATGAAAAAAAACTAGAGTGATCCATTGCATCTTTTAAAATATTTTTATTTTATTTTTAAGATATATGTGAGTGTTTTTTGTCATACATGTGCAGGTGTCCTCAAAAGCCAGAAATATGTGCAGACTCTCTTGGAGTCCAGAAGAGGGCATTTAATCCCCCAGGAGCTAGGTTTGCAGGAGGTTGTATGCCACTCTGTATAGATGCTGGGAACCAAATGTTTGTCCTTTGGAAGAGAAGTAAGTGTTCTCAACCACCAGGCCACCTTCCTGTCCCCAACCCTAATTACACACACACACACACACACACACACACACACACACACACCCCTCCATACTCTTTAGTGTGACTAGCAGTGAAAAATACCTAAGATTGGTAACTCCAAATTTTGCCTTAGATAAGGAATATTGGTAGCAATCATGAAATAAAAGCATAAGCTGAGAAGTCAATCAAGCAACCAACCAACCAATAAAAGAAACAGAGTCAAAATAGAGAAAGAAAAAGAGCACTGCATGTCTTGATATTTCTGTCTGAATACTATTTAACATCTTACCTCTACAATGACTCAATAAGTTCTTTTTATTTATATAAGTTGGTTTCAACTGTGTTTAATTTGCATGTGACTTAAACTATTTTATTGTTCAAGAGAAATTAATCTTCCCTCTTAAAATCTTCTTTTTAGAAGTGACTTACTGAGAGAAGGTTGGCAAATGGATATAGATGTATAGCATACTCAGTATAATTTAAAAAGTAAAATCAAATATAATAGTTATATTCATCAGTAAACAAGTTAATAAATTAGCAGCTGGGAATTTATATGGTTTCTTATAGAGATGGATGAAAGAATTCAGTGTTCAATGTGTAGTAAAATTTAAAGAATACCTTTTAAGTACCACCATGGCACATTTATTTACTGAAACAAATACTACCAGTAATTGCTTAACTAAATATTGGCTTTTATTCTCACCCATGAAGTGCATTTTACTGTTTTCACCCATTTAATTTTATGTCCACACACAATTCCATTTGATTCTTCCTTTTGATTTTCATCCCATTCAATGAATGTCTTTTTAGATGCTGCAGTCACCTAAGATTTCAGGGTAAAACAAAACATTTAAAGCTAACTAGTTTCAGAGAGATGGTTTTGATTTGCCTCTTGTTCACATCTTAGACACAAGCGAGTTTCCTTTCTCTGCCTGTCTCTGTTTATCTCTTTAATTCTCTTTGTGTGTGTTTGTAGATCTTCCTCTCTCTGTTGTCTCTGTCTCTGTCTTGCCTCGGTATTGTTTCTGTCTCTTTCTGTCATTCTCTTCTCTTACTGAAACAAAGACTAAGACAAAAACAAAGCAAATCTTTACTGTAGATGGGATAGGCTGAGTTTTGTAATACACTGTAAACTCCTTTTATATTACAAGAGAGTTTATTTTTCCAGTCATCCCATAGCCATCTATGTTTTCAAAGTGAAAAGTTGCTCATCATCTTCATAGTTTTTATGATTTTGATGCATCCTTTAAATATGCATGTATTCACAATTTTTAAAAGCACATGTACACTGAATTCTCACATATAAGACAGGTGAAGATTTAAAAATCAAATGGTTATAAGTTTTAAAGTTGCTTTTATATTTTTAATTTTATTTTCAGTTCTTAGCAGTAACCATTACCATTGTTACTGTATTTACTATCACCAGAATATAGTATTTTTTTTTGAAAATATATCTTTTTCATACAATATATTCTGGTGATGATTTCTCCTTCCCCGACTCTTCCTAGATCCTCTCCACCCCTCCATCCACCTAAATGCAAATCCATTCTTTATCTTATTAGAAAACAGACATTTACATAATGATGGTGATGATAAATTTAAAAAGATAAAATTAAAACAAACAAACCAGTATAAAACAAAACAAAAGAAAAAACAGTGAAAGAAAAAGCACACGAAACACCTACAGACACAGAGGCACAAATATTTGCACACACAGAAATCTCATAAAGACACAAAACTGGAAACAATAATATATAATCAAGACTGGGAAGGTAAAAAAATTCACAAAGCATTATGAGACAAATCATATTTTTTTTTATCAATGCCCTGTGATTCAGAGTTCTCCTAAAGGACAATCATTTGACAGAATGTTTTTTTAAATGTTGGAAAGCCTACAGCAAATGTGAGACTATATTAAAAGATATTTATCATATCCAATATCTAATGGAGGTAATCATACAAGGGTTTCCGAGCCACTTCAGAAGATTCATTTTATAGGCACGGGATTATGGTAATTTATCATCAATGTTATCTTCTGGGTGCTGTAGTGTTAGTGGAGGTAAAGATTTGCAGCCCTCCGTGTCTGAACCCATGGTCAGCATTCACTTAATAGCCAGATTTCTACCTAGTATTAGATTTATGCATTTGTTTTTGGTTCAAGGTTTCTTGCTCCCGCTGGCAAACACAGATGCTTCTCAACAGCTCTCCACCTGAATGTGCACAGAATATAATCATGAGAGGAACTAACATTATCTGAAATGCATTTCTGTTTATGCCTGTAGACCAAGGTCAGAACAATTAATCTGAAAGATGGTAGCACTGTGGATTATACTAGACAATATTTTCCCCAGGAATGTGTTACCATATATTACAAACGGGCAAAGTATTCATGCAAATCCTCTGCTGGCCTCTCTGTCAACTCAGGTTTAGTGTCATTAAATATGAAGTATAGAAAACAGATTGCTGGGAGTGCAGATGTTTCTAGTGGTGAGTATTTCATGCATATGTTAAAATAATAGTGTGAGGATTATTTTTATGTATCAACTTGACTGGGCTGTGGAGTACCTAGATGTGGGAAAGTCTCAAGCTTGTTGTAAATTCCCACAGTAGCAGGCATAGTGATGTTGAATAATACCATGTTTAGGGTCCCTTTGCTACGTTGCCCAGAGCAATTTGTGGCACTGTGACAACACTGTTGAATCATTAAGCTTCTTTAGACAAAGTCTGCTCTTTTAGGTTAGTGAAGTCATAAAGCCTCAGGCCTCTGGGGTCCTGACAGTACATTGCTCCCAGAAGAGATCTTACAGCACAGATGTATCAGAAAACTACTTATTTGCACCCCAGAAAAGAAAAGAATTGTATGTTATTTGATTTACTTTGAAATGTTCTATGTTAACTTTTTTGCAACTAATCAATGAAAGCCAACTAATTAATTTCCTTATTACCTCTGGCTTTTGGGGAACCACATTTTTAAAAGAAAAGACTCATGTAACAGACAGAGTACTTGGTGACTACCATTCACAGGTTGTGTTAGAGAGGGGTCAATCCTGGGAATGCCTGACATTTTGAGGCATCCCATTTATTTGCTCTACTGTGTGTGTGTTGGGAGTGTGTGGAGTGTGTATTTGCACATCTTCCATAGCTCCCTTCTTAGCTATACATTTGGGTTAAAAACAACCCATGGAAGTCTTCACTTACCAGGAAATTGGGATAAATGAGAGGACATCCTATTGGGACTCTAGATAAGAGAAGTATGGGAGAACAGGGAAATAGAAGGATCAGGAGGGTCTTAGAAACCTAGAAGAAAAACACTATGACAGATGGATCTGGGCCCAGTGGTTCTGCTCAAATTATGACACCAGCAAAGGACAATACATGCAGTAAACATCGAATCTCTACCCAGCTCTACCCAATGGACAGGATATTCTCCACAGTTGAGTGGAGAGCAGGGACTGACTTTCACACAAACTCTGGTGCCCCATATTTGACCACGTCCCCTGGATGGGGAGGCCTGGTGGCACTCAGAGGAAGGATAGCAGGCTACCAAGAAGAGACTTGATAGCGTATGATCATATAGAGGAGGAGGAGGTCCCCCTCATGCACAGACATAGGGGACAGGAATAGGGTGAAAGCGGGATGGGGGGAGGAACAGGAAGATACAAGGGATTGGATAACAATTGAAATGTAATATGAATAAATTAATTTTAAAAAGTAAAAAAAATCCATTTTGAAAGCAAAAGAAAAAAAGAACAAATGGTAAATGAAGGTTGTGTGGTAATAATTATTTGACAGAAATAGAAACTAATGCTTTGAATTATCACTGTTTTTTCATGAAATCCTAGAAGTAATCTGTAGTATAAGAGTCCAATTTTGTTATGCCATGAAACATTCAGTTTTCCTGTTCTCCTCCTACTGTCATCAGTTACTTCATCCTGTGGACACAGAAGTCAGAACTGTAGAGTGGCAGAGGACAGAAAGCTCTGATTATGTGGTGACTTGCCTCTGACAGCAGGCTATAACTACATTTTCAAGTAATCGTCTCTATATAACTGTTGGGATATTCTGCAACTTAAAGACATTTTTCTAACAATTTAAGACCCACTTTTAAGGTGGATTTTTAAAATCTATGGTCTATGTTAGCTGAATTCTGGAATTTAAGTTTCTTTTTCTTTTTAGTTTAAAATTTTTATTTAAAAAGCAGGTGTCTAGTCAGGAAAAAATGTCCTTATCAAAGAACAGACAAACTTGATACTGAAAGTGATTGTTGCTATGACTTTATTTCATGCAAATTAACCTGTAAACATTGAGCAACTAGGTGTTTGATGGGGTGGGGAGGTGGGCGGGGTCGAGAATGGAGAAAATCAGTCAGGTGGAGAGTGAAAAGTTACTCCTCTCTGATTAGAAAAAGATAATCTTAGTCTTTTCATGAGGACTGGTATTTCTTTGCTTTCTTTCTTTCTTCTTGTCTTGGATTGTGGAGAGGGGACTTCAAAGACCGTGGGAGGGATACTGTATGTCTAACACTACATGGGAGAGGATAGCGCAGAAACACATTTCTGGTCAAGAAATAGCTAGTCAGATTTCTTCCAATTAAAGAGAAGATGAAGAGCTGGATGTAAATGTAATAATTTTTTCCTTAAACTCATTGGAGATTTTGGAATTGCCAACAGATCGTCACCGAGTTAGAGAAACATAATTAACAAGTGTGTGGTGCTGTTGGACCCTGGTCGCCTATCTGTTTCCCCTCAACCATTCTGGTGGTTTCTTTTTTTTTTTTTTTTTTTTTTTTTTTTTTTTTTTTTTTTTTT
>OU015745.1:106062026-106082119 GCA_907169655.1 Acomys percivali | reverse complement strand
ATGCAGAAGAATGTTGGATCTTGTTTATGCACCCATTCATTTAGTGTGTGTCTTTTTATTGGAGAATTGAGACCGTTGATGTTGAGAGATATTAACGACCAGTGACAGTTAAGAGTCTCAATTTTGATGTTGTTTCCAATCGAGTGTGTGTGTAGTTGTGTTTTTGCCATGGTATAGTTCCTATTTCCTGAGTAATTTTATTTGTAGCTTGACTCTTTGGGATGGAGTTTTCCTTCTCGTACCTTCTGTAAAGCTGGATTTGTGAATAGGGACTGCTTGAATTTGTTTTTGTCATGTAATATTTTGTTTTCTCCATCAATGGTTATTGATAGTTTTGCTGGGTAAAGTAGTCTAGCCTGGCATCTGTGGTCTCTCGGCGTTGCAGGATCTCTGTCCAGGCTCTTCTGGGTTTTATGGTCTCTTCTGAGAAGTCGGGTATAATTCTGATAGGTTTGCCATTGAATGTTATTTGGCCCTTTTCCCTTGCAGCTTTTAATATTTTTTCTTTGTTCTGTATGTTTTGTGTTTTGATTATTATGTGACGGGCAGTTTTCCTTTTCTGGCCAATTCTATTTGGTTTTCTGTAGGCCTCTTGTATGTTTATAGGTATCTCTTTCTTTAGGTTGGGGAAATTTTCTTCTATGATTTTGTTGAGAATAGTTTCTCGGCCTTGGAGTCTGATATCTTCTCTTTCTTCAATGCCTATTATCCTCAGATTTCTTCTTTTCATGGTGTACTGAATTTCTTGGATGTTTTGTGTCAGGAGTTTTCCAGATTTGGCATTTTCTTTAATGGTTGCTTCAAGATCTGTGATGGTATCTTCTAGACCTGAGATTCGTTCTTCTGTCTCTTAGATTCTGTTAGAAAAGCTCACCTCTGTGTTGCTCACCTTCTTCTCTGAGGTCTCCCGTTCTCATTTTTCTTCTGTCTGTGTGTTTATCATTGAATCCATTTTCATCTTCAGATCTTGAACTGATTTTTTTATTTCTTTAATCTTATTGTTTGTATATTCCTGAGTTTCTTCCATTGCCTCTTTATAGGTCTTCAGAGCTTGAACCGTTTTATTTATTTCTTCCATCTGGTTATTTGCATTTTCCTTAAATTTTTCCAGTTCCACTCTATGTGCTTCTTTTATGTCTCTCACCTGTTTGGCTGCGTCTTCCTGTATTTGATTACGAATTTTATTTGTTTCCTCCATTAATATGCTCCTTATTAAGGATTTGAGGTCATTTTCTTGTACTTCCGTTGTATTTGAGCTCTCTGAGTTGTTTTCTTTGGGATAGCTGGAAATTGGAGACGCCATGTTGTTTTGGTGGTTTTTGCGTATGCTTTTACGCTGTCCTTTAGACATCTTGCCGGCTTTGTTTTCGTTGGGTAGATTCCCAAGTTGGATGGAGGGAGTCTGATGATAGATTCACTTGTTTTCTCACGGTTTCTGTAGGTTGGAAGCTCTTATGTTTCACTGTTGTGGATGGCAGGAGGTTAGCCCTGTCGTTTTGGGCTCTCACAGCCAATGATCCTCAGCTCCCCTGTGCTGTGGGTCCTGCAATCGTTCTGGGTCTCTGGATGAGCGTTGGGTCAGGCCAAGATATCCACAGCCTTCTGGGTTCCCTACCAAGTCCAGCCAGGGACACTGGGCCTGAACCACCGTCCGAGCTCAGCTAGAATCTCAGAGCCTGAACCGTCTGCCGAGCTCAGCTAGAATTATGGGCTCAAAATGCACACAGGGTCCAGCCAGAATTTTCGGTCTGGGACTGCGCACCAAGCTCAGCTAGGGGCTTTTGGCCAAACTGCGTGCTGTGGTCAGTTATTGACTCAGGCCCGAACCATCTGCACAGCTTAGCCAGGAATTCTGGATTCAAACTGCGCACTGTGTCCAACCAGAGTCTTAGAGCCGGGACTGTGCCAAAAGCTCTACTAGAGTCTCTGGGCCCTATGTGTCCGCCAAGCACAGTTAGGGACTCTGGCCCTAAACTGCACGCCGATTTCCACCCGACTCTCCATGGCGGAATTGTGCACCGAGCTCAGCCAGGGACTATGGACCCACACTGCATGCTGAATTCAGCCCGGGAATCGGGCCTATATTGTGTGGATAGTCCAGCCAGAGTCTTGGGGCCGCTGAGCCTGTGTGCACAGCTCAGGAAGAATCTCTGGGCCTAATCGCCCAGCAAGTCCAGCTAGGGCCTCTGGGCTGAATCTGCATGCTGACCTCAGCCTGCATCAGCGCCCCAAGACTGCCCTCTGAGGAGAGCTAGTTTCTTGGGCAGAACTTCTCGTTGATGTGCGCTAGCGCCTCATGTGGTACTGAGCTCTCTGCCCAGCCTGCGTCACAGCAGGTGAACTGTGGCTGCTTTGAGATGGTGCCTTCGGTGGTCCTGTGAGCTCCGCCCAGCCTGTGTCACAGCAGGTGAACTGAGGCTGCACTGAGATGGCGCCTTCGGTGGACCTGAGTGCTCCGCCCAGCCTGCGTCACAGCAGGTGAATTGAGGCTGCGCTGATCAGGTGCCCTCAGTGGTCCTGAGCGCTCCGCCCAGCCTCCTTCACAGCAGGTGAACCGAGGCTGCGCTAAGCTGGCGCCTTTGGTGGGACTGAGCGCTCTTCCCAGCCTGCGCCATAGCAGGGGAGCTGAGGCTGTGCTGAGCTGTTGCCTTGGGCAGAATTGCCTGCTGCGCTGAGCCAGCGTCTCCACAGCACTGCGCACTGAGCTGTACCTGGGACTCTGGGGCTGAACTTTCCGCCAAGTCCAGTTTGGGTCACAAGGCACCACTCGACCCAAATCCTGTCTAGTGTCCCCTCTCCCACAGCAACTCCCACCAGCCACCACACTAACCGCCTCCACTGGAAGGCTCTGAGCTGCAAACCTCAGTCGCTGCCGCTGGTGCTGCTGATGCCACTTGTTCCGCTGCTGCTCTGATCCTAGAAAATCCGCACTCCTCCCATGTGTAGGGGCACGCAGGTCCTCCGCACCCTGGTCCTTCTGAACCATGGAGCACTCCTGCTGCAGTGGTGTTGGTACCTTGGCGTTCCTGGCTCAGAAATCTGTGCAATTCCCCGAATTGTTCACTGGAGCTTCCAAACACTGTCCACACTGCTCCCCGCCATCTTGGATTCCTCGGTCCTGTGCTTTCATGAAAGAAATTAATGTATTTGTGTATGGGACCCTTGACTTACTCTGGGACGTCCTGTTGGAAGATGTGTCTATTCTCAGTACATGCAATACTGCAATTGCTACCCACTATAAGGTGATGCAGCTAAGGGCCAAGAGAAGTGCTTCACCAGGGTGGGTGCAACACTCTTTCCACTTTTAACTTACAATGCCTATGCAAAAATAAGTTTTTTTCCTTTAAAAATTTAGCCTGCCTTAATTGTTTCATTATAGTAATAGCATTCCCTTAGACATGTACTAAGTTAATTTTGACTAAGAATACTTTACTGCTTCTCAAGTGCTTTGTTTATTTGTTTTTTAAGTCCTTTGTGCCTTCACTTCTCGAGTATCAGTCCCAACCCAACCAAATCTTATCTGACAATTCTGCCTTAAGTAACTTGGCACAAAACAAACAAACAAACAAACAAACAAACTACCCTATCTATCTATCTATCTATCTATCTATCTATCTATCTATCTATCTGTGATGGGCATTAAACCCAGGGCATCATATAAACTAAGTAAGTGTGCTAACACTGAGTTGTAGCTCCTAGCCTGCCCCACCCCCACCCCCACACTCTAATCCTCCATCTTCTTGTTTCCAGATATGATATACTCATTTACTCTGCTCATGTCAATCTGGTTCCCACAAGCACATTTACAAGGCGATCATTCTTAGCACATAATTAGTACTCAATGATTTTTGATGCATGGTTTATCAGAACACATACAGCAAACCAAGGCAAATTTTGACTATTCAAATACAGAAGCATTTCAAATAAAGGTTAGTGTTGGCTCTGTTTCTTAACAGTTAAACTTTATTATACAACCCAACTATCTTACACAAGAGGGAAAAAAGGTTAAAGGGGGAAAAAAGAGTGAGCCTTCCAGTATCCGTTCCATGGGACGGGTCCCTAGGTGTCTCTGGCCTGTGCACTGCACTGGTCAGGCCTGCTCGCTGATCCTTTTTCCGATCCGGAGTATCCCTGGTGTGTCCAAGAGCAAAGCTTGCCAAGACTGCTTTCACCTGTGACAAAGCTTACAATCCTTCCTACAGGTTAGAATTTAAGATATTCTCATGTTCCAATTCTCCATTTTGTTTTTCAGAGGTGTGCTTAAATTGAATTTGCTTCTAATTCTTTACAATTTAGTTAAACTGAACATTTGATTTAAAGAAAATACGTTCAGCCTGTTGATAAATTCTTTGCCATCCTGTAAATATTTGCAGTTATTATAGCCCCAAAATATACTTAAGGTGTATTTTGAAACAGAAAAACATTATTGCAAGTGTGTGTATCCACCCTTCATGTAAATAATGTATACCCACAAAGTGTGAGCTGTGATTCTTTTTCAATTTTAGTCTGACATTAATATGTAATAAAAAGTATCTTAGGCATAAAAATAACACTTTAAAGGATTTTATTAAACAAAGGAGAATTTTATGATGTGAATAATTGGTCTCCAGGTTTCAGTACTTTAATAATCTAGAGAAAATCTTAATTTATTAGGCTTCTTTTGTGTACGTAAGAAAAAAAAAAGAATGGTTCTAAGAATAATAACAATGAAAGGATCACACGGTAATTATCAGAGGAAATAAAATAATTGTAAGAGAGCACACTGTAAAGTACAATGCTTTTTCAATACTAAAAATTATCCTTCAAATAAAAACAGGAAATAGCTGAGGGCCTATCCTGGCATGCAGACTATTGGAATTAGAGTGAATACCATTTTAATTCTAAAATAAGAAAACAGACTTGAATCGAAAGTCACAAAAACTTTTTGAACTGGAAACTAATTACTGTTCTGATAAATCTGACTGATGACTCTTGGTAGTAAAATTATTTTATAATCATTATCAGTTTTTTTTTTCCTGAGTTTTATTTTTTGCTCAGTTGATTTCCCATAAACTTGGTTTAGATATCAACTTTTGAATTTTTTTTCTCCACTGAAAAAACAGACATAAATTGCTGGCCTTTCCAGTGCTTAAACAATATCTGAAAATATTGAGACATGTACAAAATTTACTCAACAAGACTTCTTGTAGGAATACCTTATTTCTCTATGTCTTACCCATCCCTTTCCCCACTAGCCTATGGTGGCAAATAGTCCCACGTTCTTCGTTTACACGACTCAGGATGACAGAATACTTCACAACACTCTTCTTTGTTAGACATTACTCTAACCGAGAAGGTTTTCTGTGCGTTTCTTGAAGCCTTTCTCTCCTCCAAGGTACTTCTTTCATAAGATTTCAAAACAGGAGACTCCTTTGATTTAGGCATTCTTCTTGCTATATTGTCTGTCTATGGCTATCACTGTTCCTGAAGGTACTTGTGGAATGTGATTTCTGCTTTGTACAGCTTGTTTTGGCTGGTGATGCCATGTCTCTTTCTAAAGGTCATTCTTGGTCCCTGTACTGGCTGCTGGGTGATGTGCTACCTTTTGTTCTCTTCTGCTGACAAAGATGAAAAGCTCTAGCCATCCACACACTTGCTCACTGCTTCCACATGGCCAAATGACTCTGACTTCACTCCAGGAATCCTTCTCAGCTTTCACTCTTTGTAGTCTATGCCTTTCTGGTTCTTATCCCTTGGATACAGTACCTCCTCCATCAGCAGTTCAAATTCCTACTTCCTAAACTAGTTCCTGCTATGACTGACAGCATGGATACAATTTTCAATTCAGGGGATAATTCTGTCTTCATCCACCAATTCACAGACTTGATCCATATCTCCAATAAAGCCATTAAAATTAACTCAAGATTAGTAAAGTCCTTGAAATCCATAAAGAATCAGCCTTTTATATGGTCACTGTCTTAGTTGTATTAAAACCAGAATGATATATTTTGAAATATTCAAAAATTGAGCTGAATGATTGTCCAGACTAAATATAGTAAATCTTAACAATGAAGCTTTTTCTGCACAATGTTGCTAGCAATTAAGGCAGCAATATTTTATAATTCACTTGATATTTTTTATGATTTAACTAGATAATAATACCTACAATTTTTAGCTTTTTATTATCTTTAAAGCATATGAGTTATAATTTAGTGATCACATATTTTAGTGGCAACAGATTTGAATTTGTACATTTCTTTAAATAAAATATACATTATAAACACACATGTTCAGAAAAATAATTGCTTCTTGTCTGAGAACTTGGTGTGGACATTACATATTATCGTTGTCTTTATAAGCTACTATCTGTGATAAGACCTAATGGCCTCAGCTGGGTGTGGTGGCGCATGCCTTTAATGCCGGTACTCAGAGAGGCAGAGGCAGGCTATGAGTTTGAGGCCAGCTTGGTCTACAAAGTGAGCCAAAGACAGCCAGAGTTACACAGAGAAACCCCGTCTCGAAAAACCAAAATAGAAAAAGAAAGAAAGAAAAAAAACAGAAAAAAACACAAATAAAAGAAAACAAAACAGAAAAAACAAAACAAAACAAAGCAAAAAAGAGCTAATAGCCTCGAGTAGAAACAAATCTTGCATTCAGTTGTTCTTTGTCCACTTTTATAATTTCATATTTAAATAATTGACATATATTTGCTAAGTATCTGGCTAAGAACATTTTACAGTAAGAATCACTGCACTTAATTCTCTTCTCAGAAGTTCAACTTCATGTTGCACATATTTTTTGACAGCTTATTTATTATATGTGCCATTCATATACAAATGCAGCTAGTAATTTTTGCAAAGGTATTAGCATACTGATGCAAAGTGACCAAAAGTTATTTCCAGATAACCCTTTGAGATTCTGCAAGAGACTGTAAAGAGATCGTTATCCATTTTAATGCCACAAGCATGCTTTTATTCCCTTTTAAAATTATTATTATTTTTTGCTTATATATATGTGCGTGTGGTGTTCAGGTCCCTGAGAGTGTTTGCATATGTGAGAGTGCACAAGTGTGTATAGTTGCAGATATGTGTCCATGTGTGAAAACCCAAAGTCAACATTAGGTGTCCTCCAGTATTTCACATTATTTATTTGCTGAGATAGAGTCTCTTGATGAACCTTCACTGTTCTAATTCTGCCTACCTACCCAGACTTCCATAGTGATCTTTTTTTTCTACCTTAGCTGGGCCTATAGGCGGCTGCCACACCTGCTCAGCTTGAGTCCAGGAATCTGAACTTCTGTCCTAATACTTGAGGTAGTGGGAAGTGCTTTATCACTAAGCTGTGACCCTGGTCTCTCCATTTCTTTTTTGATGCTACATTCTCTTCAAGTGAACTGTTTCCAACAATCTGAACTTATTTGGTCTATAACCAATTTACAATACCCTTTTGTTTCTAAGAGTTAGTGTTGTTCAGATTGGAAACATCTCTTTGCGTGCAGTTTTAATTTTGTGCATTTATTTGTAAATAAGCATTTGTAAATAAGCTATACACAATCGCAGAAGATAATATGCTTAAGAAGCTACTTATCTACATACCTATCTACATATAGATAGAAGCTACATATCTAAAACATGTAAAGAGAGTTCTATGTGATAGTTGAGAGAATCTCAAAATCTGGATTTGGTAACACAAGCTAAACTTGTCGAAGTCATTTAATCCAAGAACAGGGAGAGGCTGCATTTATAACAGCTTTTTCAAGGCCCCTTTGTAGCTCTTATTTACCTCATCAATGAGGGTAAACATTAAAAGATTACAGTCCACAACATTCTAAAGTTATAACTTATTGTCTAATATAAAGCCTGTTTGAGAGCATGGGGGCTGGTATAGAAACATTATATTATTACAAAATGTATATTTATCTACTCCAGTTAAATCTGGTGTTCCCAAGCTCAAACACAACAGCACAGCTTCATTTAATGAAAAAAAAAATGAAGAAGAAAACATAGAAATAAGAAAGTCTGTTATAAAATACTCGCAAAGCAAATACAACAGCATATCAAAGACATCATTCACCATGACCAGGTAGGCTTCATTCCAGGCATGCAGGAATGGTTTAACATACGGAAATCCATCAATGTAATCCACCATATAAACAAACTGAAAGAGAAAAAACACATGATCATCTCTTTAGATGCAGAATAAGCATTTGACAAAATCCAACACCCATTTATGTTTAAAGTTCTAGAGAGATTGGGAATACAAGGCACTTATCTAAACATCATAAAGGCTATATACAGCAAACCAATAGCCAACATTAAATTAAATGGAGAGATACTCAAGGAAATCCCTCTAAAATCGGGGACCAGACAAGGCTGCCCACTTTCCCCATATCTCTTCAATATAGTTCTTGAAGTTCTAGCCAGAGCAATAAGACATCAAAAGGAGATCAAGGGGATCCAAATGGGAAAGGAAGAAGTCAAATTATCCCTATTTGCAGATGATATGATAGTGTATATAAGTGACCCCCAAAATTCCACCAGAGAACTCCTACAGCTGATAAACACCTTCAGCAAATTGGCAGGATACAAAATAAACTCAAAAAAGTCAGTAGCTTTCTATATACAAATGACAAACAGGCAGAGGAAGAAATTAGGAAAATTACTCCCTTCACGATAGCCACAAGCAATATAAAATATCTAGGAATAACCCTAACCAAGCAAGTGAAGGACTTATTTGAAAAACACTTTAAATCTCTGAAGAAAGAGATTGAAAATGACATCAGAAGATGGTGGGATCTACCTTGTTCATGGATCGGGAGAATTAACATAGTAAAAATGGCCATCTTACCAAAAGCAATTTACAGATTCAATGCAATCCCTATAAGAATACCTACAAAATATTTTGAAGATATTGAAAGAACAATTCTCAACTTCATATGGAGAAACAAAAAGCCCAGAATAGCAAAAACAATCCTATACAATAAAAGACCTCTAGAGGAATCTCCATACCTGATCTCAAGCTGTACTATAGAGCAACAGTAATTAAAACAGCATGGTACTGGCACAGCAATAGGCTAGTGGATCAATGGAATCGAACTGAAGACCCAGAGATGAATCCGTACACATTTGGTCACTTGATTTTTGAGAAAGAAGCTAAATCCATTCAATGGAAAAACGACAGCATCTTCAACAAATGGTGCTGGTCTAACTGGATGTCTACATGTAGAAAAATGCAATTAGACCCCTATTTGTCACCATGCACAAAAATCAAGTCCAAGTGGATTAAAGACCTCAACCTAAAACCAGAGACATTAACCCAGTTAGAGGAAAAAGTGAGGAAGAGTCTGGAACACATAGGTACAGGAGACAACTTCCTGAACAGAACACCAACAGCCCAGGCCTTAACGTCAACAATTAATAAATGGGACCTCATGAGGCTGAGAAGCTTCTGTAAGGCAGGTGACACGGTCAAGAGAACAAAGCGACAGCCTACAGACTGGGAAAAGATCTTCACCAACCCTACATCTGACAAAGGTCTAATATCCAAAATATATAAAGAACTCAAGAAATTAAACACCACCAAACCAAATAACCCAATTGAGAAATGGGGCTTGGAACTAAACAGAGAATTCTCAACAGAGGAATATCAAATGGCTGAGAAACACTTAAAGAAATGCTCGACCTCCTTAGTCAGAGAAATGCAAATCAAAACGACACTGAGATTCCATCTTATACCCATCAGAATGGCTAAGATCAATAACTCAACTGACACCACATGCTGGCGAGGATGTGGAGAGAGAGGAACACTCCTTTATTGCTGGTGAGAATGCAAACTAGTACAACCACTTTAGAAATCTATCTGACGTTTTCTCAGAAAACTGGAAATAGGGCTTCCTTAAGACCCAGCTATTCCACTCCTTGGAATATACCTAGAAGATGCACTACCACACAACAGGGACATATGCTCAACCATGTTCATAGCAGCCTTATTCATAATAGCCAGAACATGGAAACAGCCTACGTGTCCCTCAGTAGAAGAATGGATAAAGAAACTGTGGTATATTTACACTATTGAATACTACTCAGCTATTAAAAACAAGGAATTCCCGAAATTTGTGGACAAATGGATTGAGCTAGAGATGATCATAATGAGTGAGTTCACCCAGAAGCAAAAAGAGTCAAATGGTATATACTCACATATTGAGTCACTAGTCCAAGGGGTACACCCCCATGAAAAACTTTACCTACCAGGAAAGTGGTCAGAGGGGAGGACATCCTATTGAGACTTTAGGTGTGAGAAGCCTGGAAGAATGAGGAAATAGAAGGATCCAGAGGGTCCTGGAAAACTACAGGTGGGTCTGGGCCCTGGGGTCCTCCTCAAACTATGACACCAGCCAAGGAAAATATAGGCAGTAAACTTCAAACCCCTACCCAGTCTAGCTGATGGACAGTACACCTTCTCCACCGTTAAATGGAGAAGGAGATCTGATTTTCACACAAACTCTGGTGCCCCATATCGGACCATGTCCCTTGGATGGGGAGGCCTGGTGGCACTCAGAGGAAGGATAATAGGTCACCAAGAAGAGACTCGATACCCTATGAGCATATACAGGGGGAGGAGGTCCCTCTCAGTCACAGACATAGGGGAGGGGAGTAGGGGGGAAGTGGGAGGAAGGAAGGAATGGGAGGATACAAGAGATGGGCTAACAATTAAAATGTAATATGAATAAATTAATAAAAATTAAAAAAATAAAAAACTACACAAAGGGGGGGGGGAAGAAAGTCTGTTGTACGGTTAAAACAGAAAGAAGAAAAGGTTAAGAGACACATGGTGGGTGTCAAAAGCTTCAAGCACTTCCATCAAGTTTGACCAGTGGGCAGAAACCCAAAGACAACAAGAAGGCAAAAATTTCACAGATGCATTCCAGGCACAGTTGTGTTGGAGAGGAAGCTCAGAATTGCCTGATGTCCTCTTTGCAAAGTCATTACTAGCTAGTCCTATGGAATGGAGCTGTAGCCTGATAGTTCATGCATTGGCCCTGAGTGTCCAAGTCAGTGATGAACCATGGGAGGTAACACAGTACCACTGAATGGTACTGTCAGGGACCTAACAGAGTGACCAGTCCTTTATCTTTGTCTGAAATGGTCTTGGCAAAACCATTTCTGTTGTTTCTTAGTGCATGCTGTGAGTGACTTATTCAGGTTCATTTTTTAGGCTGACACATTCATATTGAAATTGCTGTGTAGACTGCTCAAAGCTGACACCATCTCAGCTACCCCTCCTTGGCCCCTTTAAGACAGAATTATTCTCAACATTTAAAAGATGGTTGTTATGAGTGACCTATAGTCAATGGTCTCTTAAAAAATATAAATCCAAAATGGAGACAACTTTGTAGAAGGTTCTATATAGGTCTCCCATGGACCAGAAGGAGACCAGAATTGATTAAAATCGTGCTCATATCCCATTTCCTCAAACTCTCACTGTTTCAGGTAAAGAATACCCCTTTAGCAAACTGCATGCACATTAACCCTTGACATAAGCAGGTCCATCTATAGGAAGTGACCTAAGGTAGCTGTGATGATTAATTTTCAACTTGACATAACATATAGACCACCTAGGAAGAGAGTCTCAGTAAGGAATTGTCAACATTGAATTGGCCTGTGGACATCTATGTGGGGGACTATTTTAATTGATACAGGAAGACAAAGCCAAAGTGGGCAGCTCTGTTGTCTTGGCAGAGGGAACTATATAGGAATGCAGATACTAAGGTGAACATAAGGAATATACATTGCATTCTTTCTGCTCTTGACTGTGGATGTGATGTGTTGTGGCCAGCTGTTTAAAGTCCTGACTCTCTTAATTTCCTGACATTGAGGGGCTGTAATATGGAATTATGAGCTAAAATAATTGTGCTCCCTCCCAGTAAGATGCTCTTGGTTTGGATATCTTATCACAACAGAAATTGAACTAGGACACTTGGGACCTCTTTTTCAAGGATTCCAGACTCGTATTGGGAATCTTCCCTACTCTCTGATGTGCTTAGGCCTGGAAAGATTTGTACTCCTGCTTCTGACTAAGCAAGTAGGTATGAATGTGTGTGTTAATTTCTCTATGATCTTCATTGTGGTTATGATATGACTCAAAGTTTGAAGTACTTGACTTGACATCTTCACAGTGATGGGCTGTAACTTGTATGTGTGTACATGTGTATATATGTGTGTACATGTGTAGGTATACCTGTATAAATGTGTGTATTTGTGTGTATTGTGTATATATATATATATATATATATATATATATATATATATATATATACTAAAATAAACTGTCTTCTGTAAGTTGTGTTTAGTAGAGTGTTTTATTAATGCAACAGTAATGAAGTTAGGATATCAACCTCCTTTTGCTCTTAGAGCATCCTAATTTGGGTGGTAAACATGTCCTAGGCACAGAAGACAATATGTTGTTGGAGGCATGCACACTGAAATGGTGTTATGGTGGAAACATCAATCTTGCAATAGAGCAGCAAGAGGGCAGTGAGATATGCAAAGATACTGCAGTAGACCATGTGGGGCAACCCTGAGAGATATCACAGCTGGACCTCATGGAAGAGGTGATGCTCTGTGCTGGAGTATGAGCGCTGTTGTTAAGAAGAATTTGGGATTTAGCTGTTGAATTGAGTTCATTTTCTTGCCATCCAATGGGATCATCTTTTTATATTGGTAGCAATGGAATAAAAGTTATCCCAGGTCACTCTGCTCTTATGGAGAGATAAAGCTGGCAGATTGTATTATCCTTGTCTCTTACATAGTCTAATATGCTGTCCCAAGAGCCATGCAGAGCACTTATTTCCCACATCTGGCTTTGAAGTCTACTTTTCCCCCCCCCCTGGACTGGAGCTCACTCACTTCAGCAATAAGCAGACCACTGGTGACATTAGCTGAGAGATGACTGGGCCTGAATGGAAGAATGGCGATCAAGGAAATGTGGGTCTGAGCAGGGAACCTTTTGAAGAGAGCTTCTGGCAAAAAGATTAGTGCAAAGAAGCTGTAGAGAAAGGTGGCTTACTGTTGAAAAGCTTCATCTTTTCTGTTATTGTTGTTTAATATGCCAGATACCAAGATTTATTTTATATGTGAATAAGAAAGTCTGGTAACAAATATTCAAAAGTGCCCTAAGTGCTTTACATGTTTTATTCTGAAATCAATTCAATTTTTATAAAAATCTCTAAAAAAATGTATTTACTACTTTGATTGGACATTTGAAAATTTTTATTTTATGTGTATGGCTGTTTCACCTGCATGGATGTCTGTGTACCACATGCCTACTTTGTGCCTGGGAAAACCAGAAGAAGAAGTTGGATCCCCTAGAGTTTTAGACAGTTGGTTCTGAGCCATCTCATGTATCCTCCAGAAGAACACAAAATGTTCTTCTTAAGCACTGAACCATCTCACCAGACCCAGAACCCCTTATTAAGACAAAGAAAAAGACACAACAAGCTTAAGAGAAGGATCAATGTAGCTTCTGGGGAAGAGAAGGTAATCTCAGTTTGTTTTGTTTTTTTTCAGATCCCATGCTCTTTAGTATACAGGCCAATAAATATAGGAATGGTCCTCTAAGAAAAGAGATGGTGATGGCTGGGGATGGAGACGTGTCACTTGAGCCCAGCCTTGCAGATGAAGATGGTTTGGAATAGCTCACAGAAGAAAGGGGTCATTCATAGAAATGAGAACCATCTATAATGTGAGGCTCTTAGCCTTCATGGTGGCTTTCTTCTTATTTTATTTTTCTTATTTCTTCAAGGTAATAGGAGGTGGGAATGAAGTAGAGAGAGCATACTAGAATTAAGAAGGGAGGAGAGGTGTGAAATACATGTAAAATAGCCACCTCATTGCTTTCATTTGTACCCATAATTGAGCCAAGCACTTCCTAAATTTAGGACCTCAGCTACACCTCACCATAGAGTTTGCCAGACATTATCTGTCTATATTGGTCACTTTCTTCACGATAGACAAATTCTGTTTGAAGCCCTTTACATAGCTGACTTTCATGAGAATAGAGGAAATGGTTTTCTATGAACCCTATTAGAGACATATGGGATTAAAGAAAAGTTTTAAGGTGGCCACAGGGTAAATCGAAGTGTTTCATGTGCCTCGTTAAAACAAAATGCCACAATTGGAAGAGAATGAACCTATAAAATCAATTGTCTGAGGCCTCAGCCCACGAAGTTTTATTTCCCTACAGATTAAGCATGTCTTTTCACTCCCTTAGAAAGAATCTGCTTGTAAAAGTATTTTATGTACAGTGTAAATGCGATTCCTGTGATGTCTCAGGAAAAGAATGTGCATTATTTGGGGAGCATTCTCTGACTTTTCCTCTTGCTCCTTGCCAGGGCATCAGATTCTTTAATGCCATAGGTGTTCAAATACACAGACGCATATTATCAGGTCATCTAGAATTTGACAAAAAAGACTAATCTCCCTTCTGCTGCTCAGATGGTCAGTTGTGTCTTTGAGGAGAGAAAAGGTGCATTGAAGGTTTTGCCTTCTTAGTTTAAATGATCAACTATATTTAAAATCGTGGTCACATTTCCTCCTTGTGTTCTAAGAGGTATTTAGTTCATGTTCATCTAATGAGAATTTTCAACAAGACTAGCCAATCACTGCATGTCTGAAGCTAGCCACAGAAGTAATGTTCTAACCTCCCATTTTCCATATTTATCACCAGAGTTGCTGCATTTCCCTGGGTGCTGGGACCAATACAATCCTCAAACCCTCAACTTCCTCTGACTGGTTCCTTTTTAGTTCCCCAAATGGCAAGCTCACCCATGCATTTACTTTTCAAACCAGCTTTACATTTTTTAATGTCTCTATGTTGACTTCTTGGAATGTATATATAGACCATATTGGAATCAGGCAGATTAAGAAGAAACTGTGGTACATTTACACAATGTAATACTATACAGCTATAAAAAAATAAGGAAATCTTGAAATTTTCAGGCAAATGGATGGAACTAGGAAAGCTCATCCTGAATGTGGTAACCCAGACCCAGAAAGACATGCATAGTATATACTCATAAGTAGACATGAGTATGGTATATACTCATAAGTGAGAGACTCCACCTATCATGTGATAGAGACAGATACTGGGGCTTGAAGCTGAACTTTGGGCAGAGTGCTGAGAGTTGAATGGAAGACTGGGAGGATGGAAGGACCTGGAGGGGTCAGAAGGTCCACAGAGAGACTATCAATACTGGTGAATCTGGACCCTGGGGGCCTGCACAAACTGATGCACCAACCAAGGAGAGAAACTAGACCCCCTGTTAAGATATAGGCATGGACAGCTAATTCTCCACATGGTGAGGGGAGGAGGGACTCCTCTCCAGAACCTCTGACATGCACTCTGGTGCCCACTATTTGATCACTGCCCCTTGGCAGTGTGGCCTCATAAGCACAATGAGGAAGGGGGAGCAGACTATCCTGATGAGACCTGATGGACTGTGGCCAGAAGATGTGGGAAGAGAGCTACTCTGTTGGAGGCCCGGGGGAGGGACTGTGGAGGAAGAGGAAGGGAGGCTGGGAAAGGGAAGATAAGAGCAGTTGATACAATAGGATATAATGTGAATAAAATATAATAAATTAAAAATCAATTAATAAAAAAGAACATTCTGTTGATTCTTTTCTAAGGTCCATAATCTCACTAGTCCTTGGAAGTTGGCTAGGCTTCTGGTACCAGACATGATTTCCCCTTTGTTGTATGGGCCTTATGTCCAATTGCATAGTTATTGGTTACTGCTAACGTGAGTGTCACTTATTGTGCTTTATGGATATCTTGCCATGGTGGTCATCATTGTGGTTTATAGAAGTTGCAGCTTGGGAGGTCTGTTTAATTGCTCCCCTTCCTTTCTTCACTTGCATAGTATCTTCTGAAACCATGGAAAATTAGACGTCAGGGGGGAGTATTTAAAACCAGACCCAGCTTTGTCCTAATGTGTGGTGTCCTCAGTAATACAGACCCACTCTAAACCCCTGGGAGGCAACCAAAAGATAGTCTGTATTGTTTTGGGAGTCATTTGACTATCCTGAGATTTCATGGAGTCCCACCCCTAGACAGTGAACTACAGGCAACTAATGATTGCTTGGAGAAGGAGAATTAGTCTATTCCAATAATGAGCCCTTGTTGGCTGTCCAATGCAGAGTGATCATCCATGAACCAACCAACCAACCAAAACAACAACAACAACAACAACAACAACAACAACAACAACAACAAAACCAGCAACAAAACCTAGACTCATAAAGTTGCATGTAGATATTCATACATACATATATATACATGTATATGTGACAACAATAGTAAGCTAAGAAAAAGAAGCTATCAATTTGAGTAGGGAGTGCATAGGAAGTGTTAGAGGGAGGACACTTGGGAGTGGCTGGAGAGAGGAAATAGGGGGGTGATGCAATTGTATTTCAATTTTTAGAAAGAGAATTATTTTGCACAATTTAGAATGAAGAATTCACATTCCCTCACTGTGAAAAATGTGTATAATATATTATTAAAAGACAACATTTGCTTATTAAAGAGTAAATATGATTCCAATTCACATACTTCTTTCTTATACAAAATAGTTTGTAAGGATTGTCTCTGGTTGCATGTTGATAATCCAAACCTTAAAATTTTATTCATGAATAAAGATAATTTACTAGCTTAATATACATCACAAAAGGTAGGATAGGGAAACAAGGAATGGTTTTTTTCCTCTGTGCGGTACTATTTAGTAGTTTAAGTCACCATGTATTCCTGTGAGGGTGGTTTTCAGTGAACATTTAGTTTAATATGTAAAGGCAACTAGCCAGGAGAGCTAGGTAGCATGCAGTGTAATTTTTCTATGCTTCAGTTTGATTGTTATAAAATGAGACCATAAAAGAATCTATATCATAACACAATCTGAAAATATGATGTATTTAAAAGGCTTAGAAGATTAACATAAACATGAGAGCTATCTCTGTTTGTTCTATTAGTGAGGATTTGAAATCAACACCTGGGAGGATGTAGAATTAAAACCTGTTTTGGAGGAAGAGATAGACTAACTGGTTATTTCTCTGACTATGCCACTTGTCACAGAGAAGCTATAGTAAGGGGTATTTGGGAGTCTTTAATGAGCATTTGCTCCAAAGTACAGAGACTGGGAAAGACATCCTCTGAAATGTGCTAGTACCAGAAAAAAAAATGTTTTGAGGAAGAAAAGTTCAAAGATTTAAATCCAGAAAGTAGTATGTTGTTCCTGTCTGCAATCAATGTGTGCTGTGAATGCTAAATTCTTCTTTAAACATTATAGTTCTTCCATCCACTTCTACTATTCTGTGTGATAGAGACATTAATTGGTTCCTGTCTTCAATAAGAGCTACCGAAAATTATAATAATTTGTTAAAAAAAATAAAACCTTGAAAACTCATTTGTGAAGGGACTGATTAGTCTTTGAATAATAACTTTCTAAATCAGAAGCAAAAAAGCAAATCTTACAAATAAAGCTAATCTACTTGTCCCAGACTCTGGCTTTTATTGGGCATTTGTTAGACTTTTATAGTGAAGGGAAAGTATTTAAACTTCAGATTGAAACCTTTGAATGAAAAGGAGATAGAGAAGGCACAGCTAAGTTCTGCATGAACTGAGATAACACTTAATGGTTCAATTAAGATACAGATTAAGTGATAGATATAAAACCTTACTATTCTGGGGTCTGACCAGGGAGTTAAGAAGATTGTGTTTTCATTTTGAATTAAGAGATGTAAACAAAGAAAATTATTGTTAATAAAGAGTGGCACTGCCAGATCAGGAAGCTAAGTGCCATGTGTAGGCACTGTTTTCCTTTAACAACTTTGTCTTTTTTTAAGTTCATTTATAATATATTATTTTAACTTTCATAGTTTTAAATATATATGTGTATAGCAAGATTACTCACTTTATTTTTATAGAGGCACAAATGATTTTAGTCATAGAGATATGTAAAACTAAAACTTGGTATGCGTTATGGCACAGCTGTCTGCTTTCCCATCCCTCTAGCCTCCTAATTTTTAAAGAGAATGTGTTCCAAATCCATTTATTTTTTATTTGAACTTCAATTTATTTGTGGGAGCCACAGACCCAGAGATGATTGAATTTCCGTACTACTCCACAAAACCCATTTATAGACTACTTTATAAAATCTATCAAATTGAAAATAGACAATTAATGTTCTTAGAAAAACATAATAGATAAAAGACTAAAAATTAGAGTAAATATATCCATATATATATCCATATATATATCCATATAGATATATAGATATGACCCCATTAGCAGGTACAGTATGATCTTTATATAAAATATAAAAATTTTAAAAACTCTGTGTGCAGCATTTGTCATGAATTTTGCTCTATTTATTTTTTATGCTTGATACTCTTCTCTCAAACTTCTTGGTTTTTAGTGATCACAAACCTGTTGATCATGGCCCATGTTTCAATCCATTCCCAGAAAGATCTGAGCAAATGTATATTCACCAAAGATAGAGCACTGATGGCAGGCTAGGGATGATTTCACCTGGGCCTAGCATGATCAAATAATGAATCTACTTAAAGTACCACTATACTACCCCCTCTCCAAAAGAAGATTCTTCACAAGAACTCTATCCCTGACACTCAGTAGCCCAACTTGTCCATAGTGTTAGTCTTCTTTATTCATTATACAGCCCTGGGTTATATACAGCCCTTAGTTGTGTATAGCCTTATATTGCAATGTATTCTTTCTGAATTTCCTGGTTCTTATAAGTTTTAGTTTTCTGAGTTGTCCTTTCCCCCTCCAAGAGGGACTATTCCAAATTGGAGGGAATAATTCTGTCATTTCCTGAAAGCCATACACTTTCAAAAAATATGTGGTAGTTTGAATAGGAATGGCTCCCATAGATTCATTGATTAGAATGCTTGGTCATCAGGGAGCAGCACACTAATTGAGAAGGATTAGAAGGTGTGGCCTTTTTGGAGTAGGTGTTGCCTTGCTGGAGAAAGCATGCCACTATGAGTGGGCTTTGAGGTTAAAAACAAAACAAAGCAAAACAAAACAAAACAAAAAAGCAAGCAAACAAAAACCGAAGGCAGGCCCAGTGGCTCTTTGTGCTGCCTTCAGATCTGGATGTAGAAGTCTGAACTACTTTTCTCCCAACATGTCGGCCTGCACGCCGTCACTCTCTCTACCAGTTATGACAATAGACTAAACCTCTGAAACTGTAAGCAAGACACAACTAAATACTTTCTTTTATGAGAGTAGGCATGGTCATGATGTCATCACAGAAATAGAAACTAAGACAAAGTATTGCCCTCTCTTTGTCCATTTCAGTTGATAGTTTTTAAAAGTGAACACTGAGGTATTTGATATGAAAACAGACTAGAAGGATGTCTTGTAGCATTGCTCTGCATACTACTTTTGTGTGTCTGTGAGAACTCAGAAATAGTATTATATTGACAAAAGAAAAGTGAAAGAAATGGATTCCATTTCACTATGCAAAATACTACCTGATGAGCACTAAGAAGTACCAGTAATGACATTGCACACAACCTGGCCTCTTCTTCAGCTCTGTTTCAGATGCCATCTTTATGGCTTAACAGAGAAGCATCTCTGTTTAGCAAACATTTCATTAGCTAAGTTATATATTTTTAATTTTTTATTAATTTATTCTTGTTACATCTCAATGGTTATCCCATCCCTTGTATCCTCCCATTCTTCCCTCCTCCCATTTTCCCCTTATTCCCCTCCCCTATGACTGTTCCTGTGGGGGATTACCTCCCCCTGTATATGCTCATAGGGTATCAAGTCTCTTCTTGGTAGCCTGCTATCCTTCCTCTGAGTGCCACCAGGTCTCCCCCTCCAGGGGACATGGTCAAATATGAGGCACCAGAGTTTGTGTGAAAGTCATACCCCATTCTCCACTCAACTGTGGATTATATTTTTTTATTATTGGATTATTAATATTGATCTCTATAAACCCATTCAAGTTGGAATCCCCACTATCTCCGGACCATACTTCTTATGTTTCTTTTCTTCTTCTTCTTCTTCTTCTTCTTCTTCTTCTTCTTCTTCTTCTT
>OU015745.1:106046057-106062016 GCA_907169655.1 Acomys percivali | reverse complement strand
TTCTTCTTCTTCTTCTTCTTCTTCTTCTTCTTCTTCTTCTTCTTCTTCTTCTTCTTCTTCTTCTTCTTCTTCTTCTTTAAATGACTATAAATCCCTAACACTAAAGGTCATTCTCTTATGTTTCGGTGGTGACCTGTGTGTGAGGAGTTATACCCAGTGGTCTTTATCTTGCTGTCTGTGGTGATCTGAATCAGAATGGGCTCCTAAGCTCATGTATTTGAGTGTTTGGTTTCCAATTGGTGGACTGTCTAGGAAGGTGTGGCCTTGTTGGAATAAATGTTGCCTTGCTGGAGGAAGTGTGACACTAGGGATTGGCTTTGAGGTTTTAAAGTTCTACACCAGACCCAGTACCTCACTCTTCTTCCTTATTGCAGGTAAGATACAAGTTTTCAGCTACTGTTCAAGCACCATGCCTCTCTCTGCTGCCATGATGGTCCTGGACTAACCTACTGAAACTATCTGCAAGCCTCCAGTCAAAATATTATCTTTATAAGTTGCCTTGGCCATGATATTTCTGCAGAAATAGACTAGGAACAAAGATACTACCTGTCATTTATTTCTCATGCAAAAACAAAGGGCCAAGCAAACAAAACAAACAAGGCAAGTTGTTTTGTAAACTAGTAGTTCCCCACATAATACTTTCTTTCCTATCTTTTCTAATCTCGTCTTAATATTTCTAGAGATAATTTAAACTTTGTCCATGTGGCTTCAATGAACCATAATTACACACTCTAATCCATGCTGTTTGTTTTCTTAGAACATTGGTGATGATTTACTTTTGTAATGTTCACCCTCACTAAATTTCTTTGGGGACACAGAAAAGGGGAGTACTCCCCCTGATGCCTCATGTCGAAGATTTACACAATTGACTCTTAGAGTTTCATTGCAGTTGACTTGGTGCTGTTGGTGGTGATAGACTCACAAGAACTGAAACACTCTTCTACACCAGTTCTTCCTTCTCATTGTCCAGGTTAGCTGAGCTCCATTTGCACATGTTTAGTTAACCCCCACCCCTTCTTTGTGTGTGTGTGTTTCATATGTTTTGTGGGTTTTGCTTTATTTGAGACAGGATCAACTTTATTGATAGTAATTGTTTATTTGCTTTTACTTTAGATATGGAAAAACAACCTTTCCTTTATTTCTGACTTTTCCATTTAAATACATGGAAAAGAACATCTTTTATCAATATTTGTCTAAAAGGGTTTGCTACTTGCAAATGGAATTTTAAAATTTTTGCTAATGTAATGTGTGGGTAGAAAATGATGTCTTGACAAGTATGGTTCCTTTCCTACTGTTTTGAGACTATTTCAGTAACATTTGCTGATGGAGGTCACAAAGGAACACTGAAAGAAATGATTTTAGAACATTCCAAAGAATGGGGAAAGATTTGAAGTTGCATTTGTGAGGACATATAATTAGCCTGACTGTAGATTTCAGTCACTCTTGAGGTACTGGTGAAAAATTCCATTATCTTCAAAAGTGTTTCACTGACTTTCAAAGGGAGAAAAAGGTCTCAAATAAGTAAGAAATAAACTACAGGCATCACAACTTCGTTCAGTGGAAAAAGCCAATTTCAAACATACATCTGGCCTCCAATAACTCAGAGCAAGCATAAGTATGCAATTTTATTGGTTGTATATTTATGTTTCTGAGCTAGAACATTCATTTTAGGGTTGGAAAGATAGTTCAGATGTTAAAAGCTAAGACCCACAGTCCCACAACCAAAAGAACATTTATTTTATTCATTTCAGCTGAATATCTACTGCATGGCTGATATTCTGCTGCATCTTATAAGAAAATAGAGATCCTTAATTGCAATGAGTTTATTTTCTTAAAAATAAATAAAAATTAAAACTGTGATAGAGACACCAGGAGAAAAGGTTAGTTTACATAATGTAATAAGAGAAAGCTGTCCACCAAGATTATATTAGGTGATCCTGAACAGTAGAAAAAGGCTTTGAAATGAAAAGAATCAAAGGTTAAAACATTATCTTGAGAGATACTTGAAGTGCTTCAAAGAAATGAACGATGCTACCTTGGATAACAAAATAAAAAGTGATCTAATAAGACAGCAGACATCAATTTTGTACACACCCTCATACATGTGCACATGCACATACACATGTGCACACATCATACATATGGTACATTTTGTAAAAGGAAATCAAAGTCATCCACGGATTGACAAGCTCCTGCAATGGCTCCATCCAGATGTAGCTAAAAAGCTTTTCTAAGTCATGTGAACAATTAATCAATACTTGAGAATTATCAAGCATTCCAGAGTTTTGGCAGATTTTTACAAACTGCATTTTTGAAGCCTTGGACTTGTTAGTAACTTTTTTTTCTATTTGGGAGTTTTCTCTGAGGATTAGCCCCTTTCTATCTTTGATGGGGACAGAAATATCACATCGATAATAGATTGGACTACCAGCTCAGAGAGTGACATTTGTTCCTTGCTGTGCGTGTGTAACATGTCACCAAGCTTATCTTTGCCTTGGTTTTCCCAAGTGCTAAGTAAAGGTTTATGTCAGGGTCTCTTTCAAATACCTGTATTATTCATTCACCAGACACTTAGGGAGTGCCTACAAGATGTTATGTAGTCTGAGGAATTCTATATGGTGAAGAAAAAACTAAGACACTTTGGTGAATTACTCTTCATGTATAAAACAAGCTAGTGGAAGTAATTCCTATCTTACAGGGTTTGGTATTAGTGTATTTGCATGGGCTAATGTATAGACTGGATGCCACCTGAGACCTGCTTAGGATACGGCAATTACTGTTGTTATTGTTACTGGAGAGATTATAGTCTTTTCCTGTTATTTTATCTGAAGGGAGATAGAAGACTGAAATACTGTGATAAGTGTTGTGGGACATCAAAGGGCCATTGGCTTTACATATTGCTCATATAATCTCCACCCCGACAGGTACCTGTGTGTAACTTATGATTTTCAGCTCTGAGCCTCAGGGTATAATTTTCTTCACTTCTTAGGATTCTTTCTTATAGTCCACTCTATAAGTCTTCAGAGTTGGTGGAATTTTGTATCCTAACATGGTGGTTTTCCTGTGCTCTTAACCCTTCTCAACTTTCTACAATATAACCACCCTGGATTAATGACCAAAGCTTTCAGCTGAGTTTCTTTGACATTAGTTTTATGTCACTTTTTATTAATTAATTACAAACTATATAATGACTGATATAATTAACTTCTATTAGTTATATAATTGCAATTAATTTAGGTATTTAAACCTAAATAGTACATACATACCCTTAGAAATAGTATGGCATAAGTTAGGTTTCTATAGAGAAACTGGTGTAGTATAATAAATCAATAAATAGATAAATATTTTAATTACTATTATTCTTGGGGTACCAATGCTTTGATGTAGGGCCTTGTGCATTCTAGGCAAACTGCAACTGAGTTACATCTCTGACCTCTGATAGTGCAAATGTCTCACATGGCTTCCATTGTTTTGGGGGATGGCAAGGTGAGTGGGCCTGCTGGAAAATTTTGAGCAGGATCTGATGTAGTCCCAGGGCAGAATTGCTTCTTCTTAGAAAAATTGCAATTTTAATGTTAAGTCTTTCTCTATGATTATATGAGGACCACACACACTAAGGAGGGTGGCTTCCTTTAGTTGAAATCACCAATTGTGTGGTTAATCACACTTTCAAAATACTATCAAAACAACTAAATTAATGTTTGATTAATCGATTAATTGGAATAATAATCTGTACAGACACCTAGAACTTATCATACCCATTGTAACTTCTCATGATATCTTATTTTATTCATACTACAGAAATTTCTTTGTATGCATTAAAAGACTTCTTGGAGCTGGAGAGATGGCTCAGAGGTTAAGAGCACTGGCTGCTCTTCCAAAGGTCCTGAGTTCAATTCCCAGCAACCACATGGTGGTTCACAGCCATCTATAGTGAGATCTGGTGCCCTCTTCTGGTATGAAGGAAGAACACTGTATACTTAATAAATAAATGAATCTTTAAAAAAAAAAAAAAAAAAAAAAAAAAGACTCTATAGTCTTCCAAGGAGTGTTGACCATAGGTTGGACTCTGTTTTATTAAATTACTGAAGATACATGATTCTTTATAACTTATGACCCATTTATAGAAAGAACACCAACAGGTTAGGTAAATGTTTAATTCTCCTGGGACACACACTGATTTTACTTATGCCAAAGTTACTGAATATACCTGGCTTACAGTTGGGCACTTCCTAGAAGAATAAGCAGATCTGAGAGTTCTACATTTGTGATTTGTGATTCTTGTTGTGTTGTTTCATATTCTTGCTCTAAAAAAAAAAAAAAAAAAAAAACAATCTGGCTAGCAAGCCATGTCTGCTCTAAATGGCTAACAAGGCATTGCAGAGAGGATAATGCATTATTACTGAAGTATATTGATTTTTTGAAATGCTGGTTGAGATTTAAAAGGAAACAGAAATGTCAAATCCTTGATTGGGGAAATATAGCCACACTAGAAGTAGAAGAGCATCTTTGTAAATTTTTCTGGGAAAGATAATTTACTTTTATAAAAATAAATAATCCTATCCGATAACTAATTTGTCATCTCTCTGCTTTCTATCACTCATATTTTAGCTGTTCTAGAAGAAGATTTTATAAAACTGTGTGGATTTTATGGAAATTTGTTCAAACACATTAAAAGTAGATAAAAAGCATTATTTTTGAATACGTATTTACCAAACAGAAATTTTGTATAGTATATTATAGCTGTTGAAACACTTATCCACTTAATTCTGGACTAGCTTTAACAAAACAATTATATTAGTCATTTAAAAAGCAACTTAAATAAGGAACATAAAAATGATCATAGGAGCCAAATGTGGTTGTATATATCTGTATTCTCAGTATTCATAATATCAAGACAGGAAAATTGTGAATTTGAAGCCAACCTTGGTAACATAGTGAGATCATGTAACAAAAAACAAACAAATAAACAAACAAGCAAGCCAACACCCAAACTGACTTAAGGAAAGAATTAAAAGTAATTTAAGGAAAAGTTAAAGTGTGCTGATATCTTTAAAGATCAACCTGGTCAATGAACTGAGAATTTGCAAGACAATTAGAAAGGGAATGAGTTAAAACAGGCATGAAAGCAGTCATCTCTAATTCAAACAATCACTGTTGGCCAAGACATCACAACATCTGATTTCAAGTTACATTAGAGATTTGTATTAAACACATGATGGAATAAGCACAAAAACAAACACATAGGTTATTGGGGTAGAAGATGCAAAATTAAACCCACAAAACAACAGCCACTTGAATTTTGACAATATATTTGGATATTTAGGAGAAAGATAGCTTCTTCAACAAATATTTTTGGGAAAACAGATAGCCACATGTAGAAAAATGTAGCTAGATCTGTATTTCTCATCATGTATGTAAATAAATAAAAATGGTTAGAATTCTTTAATATAAGACTTGATACTTTGAAAAATTTAGAGGGATAATGATTCAAGATATAGATATGAGTAAGACTCCTAACAAAAACTATTCTAAAATAAAAATTTAAGCCAAGCCATGATTGACAAATTATGTTGTATAAAATTAAACACAATTCTGCACAGTAAAACAAACAAACAAACAAACAAACAAACAAAGAACAGGTGCTGGAAGAGATAGCCTGCAGAATGGGAGAAAATATTTGTTATGCTTATGACTGAAGATTAATATCTAGCTGGCAAAGAACTAAATCAATAAAAATGTGAATGAAATGAATAATTTTTAAAAGATGAAGTACAAATAGCTAGTAAGTGCATGAAAAAAATATTCAACTTCCTTATACATCAGGAAACTATAAATTAAAACCATGTTGAGATTCTATTTCACTCTTGCCAGAGTGGCTCCAATAAAGAAAACAAGTAACAAACTCTTGCAAAGATTTAGAGAAAAGAGAACCACAGTTGGTGAGATTATAACTGACCTAGCCACTATGGAAACCAGTTTGAAGATTTCTCACAAAACAAATCAAAAAATAAAAGTCATATAATCCAGCTATATAATTTTTGAATATATATACAAAGAATTCTGAGTCAATTGAGAAACTGTAAAATTCCAGCCTTGCTTGCCCAGTGGCCTGAGAACCTAAACTTCTGACCCCAGAGGCTTCTCCCAGTCCTCGGGAACTGCTAACCTCAAGAGTTCCACCCTAATTCCCAGAATAGTTACATGCAAATTTGCGGATATCAGCTGCCCTCACAAGAAGTTCCCCCAGGCCAGATGTCCTAATATCTATATGGAATCCAGTGATAAGCAACCCCACCTGCTTTGTGGTTTTTGCCTTTAAAACTAGCCTGTAACAGCTACTCGGGGTCCTTCGCCTCCCAAGTGCTTAGGGACCCTGACACAACAACAATTGGGACTTCTGATGTGTCAGTAATAAATTTTACCTATACCTCCAGCCTGTGTGACTTGAGTGGTCTCTCGTGCTGACCCCCCTCCCGAATTGGACTCCCAGGGTCCAACATTTTGGGCCAGGGTCCAACACAATATCTAACAGATATACTTACACGTTCATGTTTATTGCCACAGTATTCACAATAGTCAAGTTGTAGAATCAGTCTATGTATATACTTCAACAAATAAATTGATAAGGAAACTTCTGTATACATAGTGGAGTTATATTCATTCATAAAGAAGAGTGGGGCTGGGTAGAAGGGTCAGTGGTAAAGCAATTTCTGAGAAAATACAAGAGCCTGAGCTCAGATCTTCCAGAAACCACCTAAAGCTAGACATCATGATGTTTCTGTACTCCCGGCTCTCCTACTCCAGTTGGTGGTAGATAGAGGAAGAAGAGTAGAAGGACGTTCATAGTCAAGCTAGCCTGGTGTGCCTGGTTGTGAATAGTGAGAGACTTTGTTTAGGATTGGAAACCAAAGACTAATGAGTGCTCTCTGAATTCCACAAAATGACAGTATGTGCATGAATACACACACACACACACACATGCAGACACACACACACACACACACACACACACACACACACAGACAGAGACAGAGAGAGACAGAGACAGAGAGAGACAGAAAGAGACATACAGAAAGTAGAATTAAATCATATTGGTTACCACAAAGTGGTTATGACTTGAGATCCCTATTTTATAAGCAAAACCAGCCAAAGTCAGAAAGACAAATACTATGTTTTCTTTGAGAATCTAAAGAAGGACTGAGAAGTAGAACAAAACTAGCAAATGGGAGAAGAGCACAGAGACAGGGAAAGGTATGAGGCATATATAGTTTAAAAATAGTGTGATTTAGTTTAAAGAAATTGTTCATATGAGTTTATAAGAGGAGTACTATGTACAACAAATACACTGGAAATTACCTCTGTGGGATATTGACTTTGAATCCTTTGGGTATACATTTAAGGAATGGCATAGCTGGGTGCTATGGTATTTGCTTTTTTGGTTTTGTGAGCATCATGCATACTGATTCCCATCATGGCTGGACCAATTATAATCCCACCCACAGTGGTTCCCTTTTCTCAAAGTCTTTTTATTTTACCATCCAAACAAAGTAGATGTTTACTGAACATTTAATATATTAATTTGCTATGCTGCCATTCTAGAAAGCCACAGATTTAGTGATAATTCAAATGTATTATCTTACCGTTCTGTATATTCAAAATTCAGGAAAAAAAAAAAACCAGCTTCACTTTTTGGCGACCTCAGTTTTTTCTGTTCAAGAAGCTCTGAGAGAGATTGCGATACTCATGCTGATTTTGGTGGAATTTGGTTCTTTATGACTATGAACTGAGGACTATGCTCACCTTCTACAGGATGCCTATGCCCCCCTTGGCTTGTGACCCATTTTCTTCTATCTTTAAAAACATCAATGTAATGTAATGATTGAGGCTAACTACACAATCCAAGACAATCTGTCTCCTTTAAAGTAATTAATTCCTTGGGGAAACGTGATAAAGATTAGATATCTGAAATCATGTGCAATCTCATTTCCCTTTCCCTATGACATAGTGTATTTGATGACTAGGGTACGAGTGACCACAAAGGTCATTTTCTTACTTGTCACAACTACTGTAGCAGTATTAGTTTTTATATCAATGAAAAAAAAATCATCTTCTAAGAAGCAAGCCTACCATGACAAGATCCAACAGATAATTAGCTAATTCGTTATATTGGGTGTACCATCTCATGATACAGATTTTTATAAGGGATAATGTGTTTTGCTTACAGGCCATATAGGATATTAAAGGCACTTTCTACGTAAGTCAATAAGTATGATATTTAATGAATGTTCTAATAGAGCACTTAGTGAAATGAGTAATTTTGCTTATGCTTAGGGTTGTGAAAAGTCTGGAAATGGAAGTGTTTATGTAGGATCATTTAAGATAGATGGTAGACAACACTCCAGTCTAAGGTAGCAGCAAGAACAAAAGCAAGTTTTGTGGCAAGAGATTCTAGACAGGTAAGGATCCAAGGAACTTAAAATTTTCCTTTTGGAAATATGATAACTGCAAGGGTTCTAACCCAGGATGGGATAGTAATTCCAGAGAGACCATTAGAATGATATGAATGGCAGCAATTGAAATGAGTTTGTGGAGGGATAAGGAATAATTCATTAGCTGTTTACTAAGTAAAAGTCAGAGATGGTGACAAAGTTGAGGTTGATGAAGTAATGAGAGGAGGCAGGATTGCTGGCCAAGTTCCACATTTGATTGTTCACCATCCAAGGGATGGAGGGAGGAAACAAGGAAAGATGTATCTGAAAAATGTATCAATCCTACATGTGTTCAATTTAAAGTGCTAATGAGAGATCCAGCATACCTGAAGCTCAGAAAAGATGTCCATACTGACAATAGTATGGATATGAGCCAAAAATCCCTCACAGTGGAACATTTTCTCAGGAGTCACACAGTGAGTTGGCAGGTAGACTGAAAAAACTACTGGTGGGCAGAAGACAGGATGAGGAGCCTAAGGAGACTGAAGAGGCAAGAAGTTGGCCATGACACTGTGCTATCATGACCAGCACAGCTGTAGACAGCTACAAAAAGAGGGCCATTTTTCTGCAGTAATTTTTTTCAATAATGTCATTCTTTACGGCTGGATGAAATAGATAAACACTTAGATTTAATTACTCAATTTGTAAACTAGGTCATTAGGGACAAGAACTTGATTGTTTCAAGGGCATAGAGTAGGTTCTTTAGCTTGATGAGTGAAAGGAAGAAAAGTCATGCATGGAGCAACCAGTGCACAGCAATAATGTGGAATTATATGATGCTAATTACAGTATTAGTTTGGAGTAGGATGTGTGCTGCTTGGGAATATATATATATATATATATATATATATATATATATATATATATATATGAGATTTGTTGCCAATTGGATTTGTTGCCAAAATATGGATGGGATGGAGATCAATAAATGTGAGTAACTTGATAACAGCTGACATAATAGCTGATTGAGGGGGGTCAATTGTACTGTTTAGTAGTCTAAGTGAAACTAGTTCTCAGTTACAGAAAGTATGAGTATTCATGTAGAAGAGAAACAATGAGGCTATAATATGCAACCTTCAGTGATTAATAATGGGAATGTATCCCACTGACCACTGAAGACCTTGGTTCCCAGCCAGGTTCAGACTTAAAGTTCAGCATGGCCACACCCATCTGGGTTAAAAGGACATTGACCCTGTCTCTGCCTTTCAACACTCAAGCTGCTGTAGCCACCTGGTACCTAAAATGTCGTGTCTAGCAGCCTTAATGACTTGTCCTTCGCTCATAGGAGCACCTCCTGGGCTTAGACCTTCTCCTTGGAGCTCACCTGCATGGTCTTCTGGATGATGTCATTCTCTGGGGCAGTGGCCTTCCTTTTGTTCACATAAATGAGGCCAGCTGCTGAGTCAGGTGTCAGTGGCTACCTCTGAGCACAGTCCTTCTGGTAGCAAACCTCAGACACAAAGAGGGAGCAGCCTGGGCATGTGAAACACTGGAGGTCTGACCCAGCTATAGCTGCATCCTTTCTTCTGCCCTGGGATGTATCTTTGGGGGTTGTGAGGAATTCTGAGCCAGAATGTTAGAAATAAAAGGCTGTTTGACGTGTGCCATGGATAAATCTCTTCAGAGGACAAGGATCTTTCTCATCCTTCTGTTATTACCCCTGTTAGCATTGCCACAATGGAAAGAAGACCTTGAAGATATTCTTGAGAAACTGAGATTGACTCAAGTGTGTGGCTGTGGCCTGGAAGACCAAGGAACGAGGTGTAATTTAAGTTGAGGAAGAAAATGAAGACGGACGAGCTTCCATAGGTCCTTCCAATATTTCTTGATCTTCATCACAGCTTGAAGTAATTGCATTTCTATTGTGGCATTATTATGTTTGTAATAATCCACTTCCTAATAGTTTAGTAGGGCCAAAACAGTGAAAAAGAAATGATGAGTCTATCTGCCTTTGAAGCCGCCATAAATATACAGTAAACTGAAAGGAAATGCCTTGTCCTTCAAAGATAAGGGTCTTAGGAGAATCAGATTGGCATAAAGGAAATAATTTCTTTTCAATTTCAAGTTACAGTGTATCTAGAAACAGAGATAACTTGATAATTTATAGGACATTATACAGTGATGTTCAGTGTCATTTTCTTGTAGTTCTTTCTTGCCCTGCTGGTTTCAGATTCTAAGCTCTCCAATGCCACCAGCTAGTTGGGAGTTTCTTTTACTGCAGCAATCATTGATGCTTTTGTAAGTATGAATTATAATTAACAGCTGACTGCTCTTCACTGCCAGTGTCCCCAGAAAGGGATTATTGATTTGATTTTCAATTAGTTTTATTTCCTTTGCAGCACAGTTTGACAGTTCCTCCTGCCTCGGCTTCCTGAGTGGGATTGCAGGCCTGTTTTAACATGCCCAACTCAGGACTTTGTTCATTTCTCTATCCCTACTGTTTAGCTTTAGTGTAAATAGCAAATCACCAATACTTGTTGGGCAGATTGGGTGATAAAATACTAAAAAAAAAAATCTGTATAAAAAAAAAGTTTGAAATGATTTCTGAGTTAATTTAATGAATGTTTACTGTTCATTACCTTCTAGATAATGTCTTCCAAACTCTATTTCCTGCTCTATAGATGTTGAATACCATACACATAGAAAATTGTAAATGAGAGGCAAGCTGGGACAAAGTCTCCAATAAATATACAAACAAAGAGCTATGGAAATGAAAGCAGATCTATGATAATACTGGCCGAGACTCAGCATCTACCTTGGTGACTGCTTCTTGAGAATTTAAGGTTTTTTTTTTTAATATTTAAATTTTTAATTTGTTCATTTTATGTCCACGCTGTAACCTCCTCCCTCATGTCCTCCCTGTCTACCCTCCATCCTCCCTGTATCCCCCTGCCACCCCTTTCCTAGTCCTCAAAAAGGAGGAGCCCTCCTCCCCTATCATCTGACCTCAGCCTATCAAGTCTAATCTGGACTGCCTGTATCCTCTTCCTCTGTAGCTTGGCAGACCTGCCCTACCAGGGGGAAATGATCAACAAGTGGGCACTAGAGTCCATGTCACAGACAGCCTCTACTGCCCATAATATGGGACCCACAAAGAGACTGTGCTGCTTATTGACTACATCTGAGCAGGGAGTCTAGATCCTCAGCATGCATGGTCCTTGATTGGTGTATCAGTCTCTGCAGCATCCCCCCTCCCTGCCCCGCCTCCACCCCACCCCCACGCCTCCGCCTCCACCTGGATTTGTTAGCTCTCCTTTAGTCTCCTTGTGTTGATACTGTCCCTCTACCCAGGTCCTTTAACTCCCTCAACTCTTCTATAAGACTCCCTGTGTTCGATTCTAAAATTTGGCTGTGAGTTTTAGAATAAGCTTGGATACCCTGGTGCGTGGAGTCTTTCAAAGACCTCTATGGTAGGCTTTTGGCCTGTTCCTTCTCTTCAATGCTTCTGGTATCTATTCTATTTGCCCTTCTGAGAGAAATTTAAGCATTCTCCCTAGGGTCCTCCTTGTTATTTAGCTTCTTTAGGTCTGTGTACTGTAGCATGTTTATCCTATATTATGTGACTAATATCTGCTTATACATGCGTATATACCATGTGTGTCTTTCTGGGTCTGGGCTACCTTACTCAGGATGATCCTTTCTAGTTCCATCCTTTTTTCTGCAAATTTCAAGAGTTCTTTGTTTTTAAGAGTTGAGAAGGAAGATTTTTCAGTAATTTGAATGATCATAAAATGTTTTAGGCTCACTGCTTCATTAATCTACTTGAAAGTTTGAGAAAGAAAAGCATTGCTGTTGCTTGGACAGGTATAGAAGGCATGGACAATGCCCTGTACAGCTGAAAACAGTTGCACCCACCCTCTGCCCTAATTGTCTCCCCTGTGTAGCTCTTTCTCTTTTTCCTTTGCAGTGTAGGGAGAAGCTAATCTCTTATTATCAGATTTTTTTCTCTAACATTTCAGGACAAGTGTAAAGAACTTAGCCTGTTGTTGAGGCCATCATGGCATGACTCACCTTGAAGTTCACTTCCTTTCCCTTGTGTACTTCCTTCACATTGTGAACCACAAAGTTATATACATACTGCCTCCTTTGCTGCCTCTGTGTCTTGCTTCATGCTATTCTCTCTGATTGGAATGCCATAACCCATTTTCTCTGCTGCAGATTCCTCCAGTTCTCAGGGAAGGAGTCTCTCTATTTTTATGGAACTAAAGGTCTTAGAAAGGTCACAAGGTGGGTAAGAGGTTCAATGGGAACACCGATATGGATTATTGAGGGGTATGGAATATATTAAAGGACATGTTAATGCTATGGGCAGATAGACAAGAGCATGGAGGAGGCTCTGAAAAGAAGAAATGAAGGCCTGGGTGGCATCAATGGAAGTTTCTTCTTATACCTTTCTGAGATGGTTTCACTGGCACAAGCCTCTAGGCAGGCTTTCTGATTCTGCAGCAGGATGCAGGGGAGGGAGTGGGAAACAAGGTGTGTGGCCAAAGTATTGCATTTAAAGTCAGCTCACTTCCCCTGGAGAAAGATCTTGGCACTTGGGACCCTGTTACCTGGGGACTCACAAAGTCTCAGTAGGGTGTCTGTTGGCATTGCTGCAGAGGGAAAGGCTTATGTGGTCCCAGCAGCAGCTGGGTTCTAGCAAACATTTTATTCTTACAACCTTTGCTTACTTTGTAGGTCTAATCTTTCTCGCTAAATTGAATTTCTTTAATGCCCAAATCTGGCCTTGATTCACCTTTGAATTCATAAATGCTGAGAAGACTATTGTTTAAATACAAATATAAATATTCATTTGATAAACTGCTGAATATGGAATAAATGGATGCAATAGCTCTCATCTCATCACCTTTTGTATGTTATAAAAATGATGATGCAAAGTATAAGAAGTACAGTATACTTCTAAATCAAATAGCCATTTGTGGCATGGGCTCAACCTACACATGCACTTCTCCTGAGACAAATGCTATCCTAATGTTAGACTTGGATGAACACCAAGGTTTATATTGAGGAAGTCCCTGTGCTAAGTGCTGAAGAATCAAAGAAGGCTCCTAAAAGCCAGGGGGTTGTAGATACAGTTGTGGCAAACAAGACTCCCATTTAATGGTTAGTTACCTATTACCAGGAACACATGCTAAGCTTCAGGATAGCAGAACACCAACTGGGTGTTTCTGGAAGCAAATGTTTAGGAAACTCCCATGAGATGGTTACAGGCCAGGGAGACTTTTGCTAGAGACATATTTGAGTTTGGATCTTGCTGCTGCCTTGGGCAAATGACTTGATTTATAAATTATGTAATTTTCAGATATTTGAGTTAATTAAACTATCTACCATATGAAGTAGGTGTGAATGACATCAGATCAGTTCTCATATGTACGTTTAGTTTACTTAATCTACAAAGAACAGAGTTGAAACATGGAAAAGTACTATTATATATATATATATATATATATATATATATATATATACATATCAGTGTTTGTATAAACAGAAAGTTAGGGAAAGCTTCTTTAAAAAGGTGTGAGTTAGGCTGAACTGTGAATGGTAGACAAGGTTTTGTGGGATGTGAAAGGCATAGAATAGAGGACAAAAGAGTGGAAACTGAGCAGTCAGAGCCTTTTCTCTATCTGTTTTATCTCCAAAAAATTAAAGTGCTTCCAGTTCATGGAGGTTAAGGAAATGTACAAGGATGCATGAACTTTTTCTTCTAATATGACTTGGAATGTATTAAAAGATTACTTTAACTTTGGCCTGGCACTTTTAATGAGAGCAGTAGTTATCAGAAAATGGACACCAGTAGGATTAGTATGTCTTTCTTTTCTTTTTTTAGAGAAATCTATAGTGTTGAAAGAGCACTCGGACCTTGTTAGACTGACCTGCTGTGAAATGAAGTGCTTAAGATGAGTCACAGTACCACAGGCCAGGCTGCTTAGGTAACCTGTCACTTCTTCATCTAAAGCTTTGGGGAGTTTCATCTTATTTCAGGACAAAAGCCCATGAGGAAACACAAACTTTGCCCTCGACCTCTTGGTGAGAGAAGACTTTGCCTTCCTCTAAGAGGCAATTCTTATACAAAGAAGGATACCCTCCTGCCACATTCTGCAGAAAGCAAAGGGGAGAATTCTGCCAAATGATGCTGAGTCATATGAATAGGCAGCGCAGCTCAGAGCGTACAAGGGCTAGCTGTGGGTGATTAGACCTCATCATGCCTTGCTGATTAGACAGAGCTGTGGGCTGTAATGATTTAGTACCCTATCATCTCTGCATCAGCCTACTTACGCTCCAATGTCTGATCAGGTGACTGCCCTGACAGTCCTGCCCATGTTTATTCAGAGTGGAGAAGCTTCCCTAAATTTTAGACTCCGGATGGCAAACTGCTATACATTAGGTAAAGTGGTAGAGTTAGTAATCCTTATTCACAGTATGGCCTGGGAAAAATTGCTTAATATTTTGTGTTCAATTTCACCATTATGTAGTTTTTAGTTTTTCTGGATATAATTTTGAAATAAGTCTTGGCATACAATAAAGCACTAATAATGACTGTTCATATGTGTGTTGTCCTATGGCTATTGAGCAGTGCTGGGAACCCAAGGCTCTGAACTAATTTTCCTGTGCTGAAATTAAGGTGTTGACATGTTTGCACTACTCTGAAAGGCTGTAGGAGAGCCTTTCCCTTCTTCTGGTGTTGATGCTTTTCCTTTGGTTCATAGGTTCATCACTCTTACATGGCTTCCATAATGACATCGCTTTTCCTCTTCTGTATGTGTTACTATCCTTCTTAGCATTCTGTTTATAAAGTCACTAGTGATTGTATTTAAAGACAACCTGAAGAATCCAAGATAATCTCCCTATCTCAGCATTCTTAACATCATCCCTTCTAGAAATGATGCAAAATGAGATGACTTTTATTATTAGAACCTGGTAAGTTTGTGGACTTAGAGCTTAAACGAGTATGTTATTATATTGGCGTGACTTTCTGATTCTTTACAAGCATTTTCTATTCATGAAAATGATACAAATATCTACTTCAGAGTATAGGCTTTGAACTTTTTCAAACCTGCTTTATTTGGGGTACTTTAATGCTTCTACTTCCCTTCCTACCCACCTACCCTAGATAGGAAAGAAAAGGGGTTAATGGGAACAGAAGTAGACCTTTTTAGACTCAGTTTCTTAGAGCAATTCCACTCTTCATAGACAGGATTTCAGCAGCCCCATTAAACACAAACCCAGCAATTCAGCAAAGGTGACTGCAACCCCAGCAGGGGGAATCTGGAGCAGCAGCTAGAATCCAGAACCTTGAAGCATTCTCTGGTGTATTTCTTTCTAGGAACATCTCACATCAGAGGATGAACAGCCAAACAATGGGAAACAATACCCAAACCAAAAAGCCACGTCTACTACTACTACTACTACTACTACTCACACACACACACACACACACACACACACACACACACACACACACAC
>OU015745.1:106021549-106046047 GCA_907169655.1 Acomys percivali | reverse complement strand
ATGGTTTCTTGATTCAATCTCAAGGAGTTATATCTTACCCCTCTTCATGCATGTACACATTCCTTTCTTCAGAATCTCTTGTACTGAGATTTTTTAATGACCACTGAGCTCTTAATTACCCTAAGCATCTAAGATGTCACAAGGGACTGATGAAGAGAGGCTATGAGTAGCTGTGAAAACCCATAAAGTACACAGTGACCACTGGATAATTTAATCCTCAGAAAGCCATCCTTTTCTTCTTTGGAAGACCATAGAGGAATTTCTCTTGGCTTTCTAACATCCAGTTTCTCTGCATCCCCACCAACAGTGATGTATTAGTTTCCCAGGGCGGCCTTAACAAAGTACCATAAATTGAATGCCTTAAAACAGCAGGGATTTATTGTCTCAGTTTTAGAGAATAGAAGTCTAAAATCAAGGTGTCAGCAGGGCTATGTTTTCTCTGTAGCTTGCAAGAAAGAGATTGTAGGGTTTTTTTTTTTTTGTTTTTTTGTTTTTTTGTTTTTTGTCTCTTCTATCACAGGTTAGCAGAAATCCCTGATATTCTTCAGTTAAAAATGCACCATGTCAGTCTTTCTGTCTTACCATTGCTGCATCCTCTGCATGTCTGTGTCTGAATTTCCTTATCTTGTGAGGCCCTACTTTTGACTGACTCAATTAAGTTCTACCCCAGTGATCTCATATTAACTAGATTATGTGCGAATGCTCCTATTTTCTAATAAAATCATATTTACAGATACTGGGAATTAAAGTGTAAATGTAACTTTTAGGGGAGCAACAACTCAATCCAGAGCAAGTATCTTGATTTTCCTTGGATAAACTATAGGATTTTCATTGTTTAGTATAAAATGTGAATAGTAGGGAGTCACTCCACCTCACATCTCCCAGGAAGGACTTTGTCTAATGTAGTCAGTGAGCCCTGTCTATCTTCCTGACAACTCTGCTTGGGTTTCCTATGTGCATGTATTTGAAAAAAAAGCCCATCAAAACATTGAAACATTGGCAGTGATTCTTGGGTAAAGTATAATTTACTTCCCTGGAAGCCATCTAATGACACTATAGGCATCTGAAATGGATAAGCCCAAAATATAAGTGATGGAGAGCAGAGTGCCTTGATGGATGTTGCCAAGGACATTTGGTCCTTGACACAATCTCATTAATAGACTTCCTATCACTTGAAAATAAGTTATTATTCTGTTTAAGACAACGTGCTGCAGTTTTTGTTCTTTCAACTGAAGTATCACAACTCTGTTGGGCTAAAGTTGGAAAGTCAGTTCTCAGGTCCATAACAGGTACCTAACAATGGCAGCAGCTGCAATTTATTGACTGGATACTAATTGTCCATCTTGACATTCCTGTGGTTAAGTCATTTAATTGCTCAGCAGCCCTCAGAACTATTATGTCTATCATATAAATGAGGGAATTGAGGCAAAAAGAAAGTAGGTCCTCTTTATTAATTTAGAAAGTGATTAAGCAGCTTACTGGCTAATTCAAATCCTTCATTTGATTCCAGACCCACTCTTAGCCACTATGTGGCTACCCCTTTCTTTGCTGTTAGACCCATGCAGAGCAGCTTTAAGAAAGTCCAGCTATGTGATGTATAGGAGAGCCAATGGAATTATTCAATTCCCCCAATAATCCCTTCTTTCACCATTCTTCCCTCCTCTTGATTCTTCCTATTGCTGTACAGCAAGTCAATACAAATTTAGCAACTTAAGCAGTGCATATTTATGTCTCATAGTTTTTATAGACAGGAAGTAACTGAATCCTCTGCTCAGACTCATAAAGTTGAAACTGAATTGCTAGTTTGGCTACATTTTGCGTCTATCTTAAAAATATTATTTATGCATGTGCTGTGTGTGCATATGCACATATGTATGCATGAGTATGTGTGCACATGTGCCCACATGTATGTGTAAGCTAGAATGTAATCTTGGGTGGGTACTGTTCCTCCTCAGATGCCAAGCACTTTGTATTTTGAGACAGTGTCTCACTAGCCTTGGGCTCACCAATTAGGCCAGGGTGGTTAGCAAGTGAGCCTGGGAATATTTCCCTTTCTAGCACCGTGATTATAAATCCACAACTGTGATTGGCATTTTTAATGGCTTCTGGGTATCAGACTCAGGTTCTGATCATTGCAAGAGAAGAGCTTTACTTACTGAGCCATCTCCCCAGTCCCTGTGTTTCCTTAGGGAGATTGGTGTTCTTGTCCATACTCATATGGTTATTCTTAGAACTCAGTTCACTTTAGTCATAAAACTGAAGCTCTCACTGCCTACTGTTCCCAGTCATGTGACCAGCTCTACACTGTGTGATTTTTGCATCTCTAAGTCTCTCAGGAGACAGCTCTAACTTTGCCATGTAACTAACTTAAGAGAGAGGCCAGCTCATCACCTTCACAGGCTTCCCACTTAAAGGGAAGGAACTACATGGTGGTGGCTTGAATACATACTCCCTATTCTGTATCATGATGGGAACAGACTTGCAGAGGCAAGCCTGCCATAGCACTGTCAATGATCTCGAAAGCGAACAAAACACAAATCTCCCAGTCCTCACTGAGATGTGGCAGAGAAACATGGCAACACATATAAACATTAGGGAATTAAAGAGCTGGGAAATTACTGAGAATTTCTAAATTGAAAGGAATTCAAGGTCACCCTTGTCTAAGAGTATTACCTATGTGGCTGTGGTTAAATTGGGCAGAAACCACCTTGCAGAATGGTTATTACAGTTAGTTACAGCTCATTAAGACAGCTTTGTGAGTAACTCTATTAATGTTCCTGAATTGCTGTTGCTTAGGGGGGCATTCTCACTAAATACAGCCTACTGCAGAAACAATTTTTTTTCTTTTGGTAAAAATCCATTTGGACAAGTACTTAAGGTCAGCCTAAATTTATTAGCCTGAATTCAAAGAGGATTCTTAATTCTAAATCTGTTTAAAATGGGTATTAGTTAAAATAGGTTTGTTTTTCATTAAAAGAGAATTTCCATGAAAGACTGACCTTAAATTACTTAAAATTTTTTAACTATAGTTTGCCTAGGAGAATAGGAGGTAAATAAGCTCATTGTATTATTGAGTAATTTTTATCTTCTGTTTATATTAAGTAGTCACAGCAAGACTGTCATTATTGCAAAGAAATTCACATTTTTATTTTGCTAGCTGTAAGCACTGGAAACGAAATGCAAGCTTTCTAGCTCTGATGTCTAAGCGTAGATCTCTGAAGAAATGAGTGATCATTTAGAAGTTCAATTATTAATTGTGGCCATTTTTATTCTCTCTGTTAATTTTATTTCAGATCATTCTGTGGGAAGAAGCCAATGTGATTTGGGAGAATTTGATCTTATAAGGAAGCTATAAAATTAGTATTGATCACTGTCAGTGGGCCTAATCCATTTAAATGCAATCTCAGAGAACCAGTTATCGTATATGCATATTGTGCTGTCATTCTTCCTTGGCCCTGATTATATTGACGTATTATTGACTTAGAGCAAATGTGTCCCTCACTGTGGCTTCCTCCCCTTCCAAAGGCTCTGGTGTTTCAGCCACTCCAGCTGACTGCAGTAGAGTGTACGGAGAACCCAGTTATGCACATAGCTTTCTGATTCTCCTTGGGAGTGAGAAGGGCAATAATTAGCATGCTAATGGCTCTTGCCCCACGAATCCTCAAAAGGGTTGTGATGCGGAAATTGCATTATAATTTCTATCCCTCCCATCTAAGGGTCTCCAGTCACCCTCTCAGTTTACTTCTGAATGAATTGGTAAAACCTCAAATTCTCTTCATATGTTGCTGTCCTGTAGTTTGCCCAAACCCATTTTTATCACCTCTTGCTCTTGTGATTATAACCATTTTTGCCTTCGTGATTACTTTGATCACTGTTCCGTCTTCAAAGCTTTACTTTTTCATCTTCAAATGAATAGCTAACTAGCTGCCTCAGGTGGGAACATATTTTAATTTGGTTTTATGAACTAATCTTTGACAGCAGGGAAAATCGTTCCTTTCCTAGGAAAGAAGGAAGAAAGTGTTCAAAAACCAAGAGGATTGGTTTGGGAGAGAATTCTGCCTGACCCCTACAACTAAAATGTCTAACCACTTGTCTTAGCTACTTTCAATGGCTGTAAGAGGCACCATGACTACAGCAATTCCAAAAAAGAAAAAAATGTTTCATTGGGGTTGGCTTATAGTTCCGAGGTCTAGTCCATTATGATCCTGTCCAGAAGCATGGTGGCACACAGGCAGACATGGTTCTAGAGAGGTAGTTCGGAGGTCTATATCCAAATAGCTAGGCAGCAGGAAAAGAAAGATGCTGGGCCTGGCTTGAGCAATTGAAACTTCAAAGCCTATTCTCAAGGCCGCACTTTCTCCAACAAGGTCACACAAACTCCATCAAGACCACACATCCAATAATCCTCCTCCCTAATGGGTAAGCATTGAAACGTCTGAACCTATGGGGGCCATTTTTTTAAATTAATTTATTCTTGTTACATCTCAATGGTTATCCCATCCCTTGTATTCTCCCATTCTTCCCTCTCTCCCATTTTCTCCTTATTCTCCTCCCCTATGACTGTTCCTGAGGGGGATTACCTCCCCCTGTATATGCTCATAGGGCACCAAGTCTCTTCTTGGTAGCCTGCTATCCTTCCTCTGAGTGCCACCAGGTCTCCCCCCCAGGGGACATGGTCAAATATGAGACACCAGAGTTCGTGTGAAAGTCATACCCCACTCTCCACTCAACTGTGGAGAATGTCCTGTCCATTGGCTAGATCTGGGTAGGGGTTTAAAGTTTACCGCCTGTATAGTCCTTGGCTGTTGCCTTAGTTTGAGCGGGACCCCTGGGCCCAGCTCTGCCTATCATAATGTTCTTCTTGTAGGTTTCTAGGACCCTCTGGATCCTTCTACTTTGTTATTCTCCCATGCTTCTCTCATCTAGAGTCCCAATAGGATGTCCTCCCCTCTGTCCCAGTTTCTATGGGGGCCATTTTTATTCAAACCACCATGCTACTAAATCCCTATGGATGAGAGCACAAATCCTTAGGGACTAAAATCCTTCTCTGAATGTACCTAGTGGAAGAAGTACAATGCTAGAAGACAGGTAATTTCTGTTCTCCATAAGAGTACCTACTATGCAAAAAACAAAAACAAAAACAAAAACAAAAACAAACTCCAAAAATCTATAGGAGGATTTGATTCTAGTAGTTACGAGGTTAGGCTTCACTGCTTTGGGAGTTCTAAGTGTGTTTTTCTATAAGTGAGGTCGTAGTGGACCCTAACCACTGCAGCATTTGGATTGAATTTCTTAGCTCTATTCTAAGGGCTCTGTAGGCAGATTTATTGGAGTCTGTAAAACTGAGATGAGGGAGAAGGTAACTGATAATGGAGTAACTGATTGGACCTCAGCTAACCTCATGGTGAGTTCGAGTGGCATTTCATAGCAGTCTAAAATTAAGGTAAAGGCCATAGGCTTTTGACCACTAATTAGTTATTTACATCTTTAAGCAGAGGACCATAGTATTCATGCCAGCACTTTGTCACAAAAGAAAGAGCACCCTTAAGTATAATAGCTGACCTACAATTAAGCACCAGGCTGAATAGCCTTACTATCCCAAGTATTGATGATATCAGGAGTCTTTAAGTTAGCATCTTGAAAGAGGACAGAGTTTTCAGATGGTTTGAACAAACATACTTCTCTCAAAGACCAACCACTTCAAAGGTACAGACATGTCAGGGAATAAATGAGGCTGATTAGGCACTTAGAAACTAGCAAATATTAAATCCTCTTGGCTCCCTTGGACTAGAAACAACAGAAGGTATAAAAAACAATTACTGAAGCCCAACGAGAGGCAGAGATACAGAAGAAGGTCTACACTTCAGGAACGATAGCCCTGGTTATATACAGCTGTGAGGAGAGAAGAGGCTGCTGCCTCCCCTGTAACCATCTGCTGCCTTCCCATCATCCCGTTCTTCCAGCAGTCATTTCATTAACAAGTCTAGCCTAAGAGTTGCCATGTACAGGATGAGAAGAAGAAGGAGCGAAGAACTGGGGCATGAGAGGAACCAAGCCCTACCTCACCCTTCTCCCTGAAACGAAGAAAAAGAAAATACAAATTACTTTTCGACTGATAACGTTAGCCAATTTATCTAACGCTTTGAGAAATAATCTTTAAGTAAAACATTTTATAAAGAGACTCTGCCAGCCGAGATTCCTAAGTCTCAAGGCAGAACTTCATCAACCGATTTTTGTTTTATTATACTTTCCTCTTTGGTGGAATAAGCCTCGGTAATGAAATGTTGAAAGAGAGGCTATTTCTAATTGTTAATCTTGTGTTGAAACCACCAGTCCATTTTACTTGTTGGGCAGGCGCCATACCAAAAAAAAAAAAAAAAAAAAAAAAAAAATGCTGTTTTTGAGAACATGGCAATTATAGCTACTACAGGAGCCGCTGGGGGAATAACTGAAAGAAATAATTATCGCTGAATGTTCAGTGTGGTGTGTGTGGTTTTTGCAGTATGATACCCATTAAGTGATAGTCACATGGTTAAACCTTATACATATTTTTTTCCAAATTTACCCCCTAAGGGGCAAATTATCAGTGCAGTTCTGAATAACATTATTGCAGCTATTAGTCTTTTTCTGCATAATTCCCCATCCACGATGTTTACTATTTCCTCCTTAGTGTTCCTTTGAAAAGTGGCACAGTTATAATATTTTCATTATGCGATGGCTTACACAGATAATTAAACAAATAAACATACTCTTACACAATTCATTCTAAATATTGCCAATCTTTACAAAACTCCCTCATTTTTGGGAGAATAAAGCCATTCAAGGTGGTCATTTTTTTTCTTTAACCAAGGTGTCACCTGGAAGATTAATAGAGCTAATCATTTACAGATGTAATCAGCTGTTTACTTTCAATGGCACCACCAGAATTTATACCACCATAATGGAATAATAGCAGCTTCTCAGCTTTTACATGGAGATGACAAGTAACAACAGTCAATTTTCACACTGGGAAGAGTGTGAACATATTCCCCATAACTTCCTGATTTTCCCGTGGAGAAAACATTTGATTTAATTTAGTATTTAGTGTGTTACAAGGATGAGTTAAAATTCTCATGATTTTAGGTATTTTTAATATATGCCACTTCAGAAAGGGCTAAATCCAGTAAAACCTGATACTCAGTGACTGTAAGAAAACTTCCAAAAATATAGATTTTATTATCACAGTAATAGAATTTTAGAGTAATCTTAAAAAATACATTTGTTTTACCAATAAAAAAATCTGAGTCTCAGAATAAGTGGCTTTTCCAGGTCTCCTAGCAGGTTCCTGCCAGAGGCAGAATTATAATAGCCCTCTCCTAAATCCCACCACTGTGTCATTTCTTCTAGTCAGCGTTCCTTCTCCAGCAGCCTTGGAAGTTTTCTTTAAATAAACAACTACTTTTCACCTGCTGCTTTCCACCATGCTATGATCTACTGAGCGCTAGAGAACAGTCCCAACTGGGAGAGGAACTCAGGGTCAGTCAGGGAGACAGCGCTACTTGCTATCTATTAATCACTGTAACAGACGCCTTAGGAGCGCAGCACAGAGGAGATATTCAAAACTCCCTGCATCTGAAATCTTGGTTTCTTGTCCATTATTTCCAATACATCTTGAAGATAACCTGATTCTTGGTCTCTTGGGATACTGCTTCTGCCGCCTTTCAGCATTTTCAGGCCATCCCGATTAACCTTGTGTTTTCTTCTATTGCCTGGTGTAGTGATAGCTTTCTCTTGTGTCACTGTTTCTGGCTTTCAAATGGCAGTACTCAAGCAATGTAAAGTGGGATCTGCTCTCCTGAAGCAAGACTACCCAAAACCTTGCTGCCCCTTCATTAGACTTCTCAGAGGATCGCTGCATTACTTGTATTCACCTTCCGACCCTACCCTACTTTTGGAGAAAGGAGTTTCAGTGGTGTCCCCTGAGTGCTATGCCCTACGGACCTACTGACCAGTAGCATCCATGGGCATGCTACAACCTCTGAAGGAAGGGCACATCAAACCTACGGTAGAAGTGCTTGTTACCACTTACATATGAAAACACATAAAAGAAAGAGAATGGGAATGTTAGAAAGAAATACATGATGATCATTTCAAAACTTTCCAGTCAAATATGAGCAGAGCCTCTGTCCTACCCTCACCGTCCTCAATAATAATTAACTAGCATCCAGAGTTACATCTGGAGCAGCTAGTCGTTTCTGAAGCCTCGCTGGAGAGATGGCTCAGCAGTTAAGAGAAGAGTACTGATTGCTCTTCCGGAGGTCCTGAGTTCAATTCCTGGCACCCACATGGTGGCTCAAAGTCATCTGCAATGGGATCTGATGCCCTCTTCTGGGTGTGTGTGAAGACAGATTACTCGTATAAATTAAAATAAATACATACATACATTTCTGAAGCCTCCTGAAAGAGGCTCTTCAGGCCACTTGGCACATTCTCTAGGATGCATGGGAGGCAGCTGGATTTCTCCTCCTTGCTTTACCCATCCATACTATGACCACTTTGTATCCGACACAGCTTTCTGATATTATGTGCCACCACAAAGCCAAGACAACAAGGCCAATCAACGGTCACAGTCTAAAACCTCTGAAAGTGAGTAAAAATAAACAGTGTCTCCTTAGGTTGGTTTTATCTGTTATAGCACAACCTGCCAACAACAGCAAGAAGAAAATGTCTTATTTTCTGTCTGGTGTTGTAGTAGATGCTGCACTCTTTCTGTCATGATCTTTGAATAAGCATCCTTTTTAATTGTACTGCCCACAAAGAAGTTGACATGTAGGTCAAATAAAGTTTAAAATTCCTAGTTCTCCCATAGTACTTTCTGGTAAATTCCAGCCTATGGTTAGCATTTGTGTTAAAAATCAAGACTGGTATCTCTGGAAAACTTTAAGTTTTTACCTCTTTTAATTAATTATGTATGATTTTCTGTGGGATATTTACCGATAGAGAAAAACCTAGTACATCAATTTCCACTTTGTTCAATAGATGTATGTTAAAGAGATATACAAGTTTTGTTTTGTTTTGTTTTGTTTTCAGAAGAAAGGTAGGATTTTTCTTTAAGCACTAAGTAAAAATACAGAATTCTTTAAGGGCTTAGAAAACTTACTATCTGTGGAAGACTCCACCCATCAGGGGATCAAAACAGATATTAAGACTCACAGCCAAACTCTGGGCAGAGCACTGAGAGTCACATGGAAGAGTGGGGGATAGAAGGACGCAGAGGGGACAGGAGCTCCACAAGGAGACCACCAAAGCCAACAAGTCTGCACCCATGGGGAACTGCAGAAACTGCTGCCCCAACCAAGGACAATGGACGGAGAAAACCTAGAACCCCTACTCAGATATAGCCAATGGACAGTTCATTCTCCATATGGATGCCCTAGTAAGGGGAGGAGAGGCTACCTTGGACATGGCCTATCATGCCGAGGCTATTTGATCACTTCCCCTTGGCAGGGCAGCTTTGCTGGGCCACAGAGGAAGAGGATTCAGGCATCCTAATGAGACCTGACAGGATGGGATCAGATGGAAGGGGCAGAGGGCTAGGGCAGGGGAATGGGGGGGGGGAGAGGGAGCATGAGAACAGAACAGGAGGATAAGATCGAGCGGGTAACAATTGGGATGTAATGTGAATAAATTACAAAAAATTTTTTAAAATTAATTAAAAAAGGAAGACTTATTACAAACAGCCATATGGTAGTTTGAGCGTGAGGAGGAATTTTACACTTTTTAAAAAAAACATTTAAGAAAATTTTTATATATACATTCATATTATTACATACATACAATAAACTACCTACAGCAAGAAGAAGCACGAAACAATCAGAACTTATATAAATGTTACATTCTTAGTGTTTTGACTATTTATATTTGATAGCCTTGAAGAAAACATCTTTTTTATTTTTGTGCATCTAAAATTCTGAGTGAAATCAATATCTATTATATCTCATCATATTCAAGTTAAAACATCTATATAGACCTAAAAACATCTTAATGCCTAAACATCTAAGCTTAATTGTAAAACTAAACTATCTGGTTTTCAACCCCATCAGAGATATGAGAAGGAATAAAACTGATTGCCTGAGTATACAGGGAGTGCAGGTTAATAACTTTCCTAATGAGAAGATGACAGAGACAGTTTGCTACCTGAATAGTCACCCAAAACTGTCTATAACATTGGAGCATCATCTTCAGCCTTCTGGCCCAATATATCCGACAGACATATTTGTGAGGCAGGAACTGTTAAGGACTTGCTTACCCTGCTTTGGCAGAGTTTTTAGACAGTCATCAGAGCTCCTTTGAGGACATGCTTTCCTGGTAATGTTAAGAACAGTGTTGCTGGCAGTACTGGTGAGGCTCAAGCAAATGCTGGGCGACCTATGTTTCCTCTCCAAACTGGGTTTACAGAGGGCCCAGGCCCTTCCATTTTTCAAAGTCCTTTACTACTGAATATGAGCATCTTAAAAGTCTCGCTGCTTTGATGTGGTTCCTGTCACTGTAACCTCCAGTCTGTTGCTTACACAGACGGGTGTGTTTTCTGGACATGTGTGAAGTTTCTGTGTAACACAGTTTACATGTATTTGTAGAAGGACAAAACAGCCTTTTATATAACTGTGACTTCTACTGTCTGCTTCTTTTCCCTTAAAGAAAATTCTGTACTCATCTCCGTCCTGTCTGTGGTTTTGTCTTGCTGGCTTAATTTAACTACTTTTCCTTTGTGACCAAAGTCCCCACTGAGGGCTTAAATGTAAAATCAATGTTTGGTGACAGATACTTTGTGTTCATTTAATATGTGAATTATATTCCTCTTTGCCTCTTTAATAAATGAATTATTTGCCATCCTAAGAGTCTTCATTTCCTGTTTCATTTATCCATATTCTCATTTCTTTCATAGGTCTCCTTCCTTCCTGACAGCGGAAAATATACTGTGAAGTTACATTTTTCCTTGATATCTCTCTCTCTCTCTCTCTCTCTCTCTCTCTCCCTCCCTCCCTCCTCCATCCCTTCCCTCCTCTCTATTATTTATTGATATTTTGTTTTTATTTTTTGAGGAGAAAAGTGTTGAAATGTGAAGTTTAAGAATGATTCACACTCACTTCCTTTTAAAACTCATTTTCTCTTTACTTTTCTTTCCTAAGGATGTTTAAAAAAAACATAGATTAGACATTATAAAGGTAATCTCAGCTCCACAGTAATTCCTTTGGGAAGCTAAAGCCTTTTTGATTTAACTAAAATTGGCCTTAGGTAGGTGTGAGAAGCACATACTCTGGAGAGATTTTTAACCTAGTTTATTAGACTCGGTGACATTGTAGGTCACAAGAGATCTAGTTGTAATTTGCGATTTGGCTGGGAGCAAGCAAGTTACTTAGATTGTTCTGCCTCCAAAAAGGACTGGTGTTGGCTTGCCTGGGTTATTTTTATTTGGGTTTCTTTTTTTCTTTTAAATATATTTTATTAATTTATTCATATTATATCTAAATTGTTATCCCATTCCTTGTATCCTCCCATTCCTCCCTCCCTCCCATTTCCCCCTTATTCCCCTTCCCTATGACTGTGACTGAGGGGGACCTCCTCCCCCTGTATATGCTCATAGGGTATCAAGTCTCTTCTTGGTAGCCTGCTATGCTTCCTCTGAGTGCCACCAGGCCTCCCCATCCAAGGGATGTGGTCAAATATGAGGCACCAGAGTTCGTGTGAAAGACAGATCCCACTTTCCACTCAACTGTGAAGAATGTCCTGCCCATTGGTAGATCTGGGTAGGGGTTTGAAGTTTACTGCACTTATTGTCCTTAGCTGGTGCCATAGTTTGAGCAGGACCCCTGGGCCCCGATCTGCCCATCATAATGTTCTTCTTGTAGGTTTCTAGGACCCTCTGGATCCTTCTATTTCTCCATTCTCCCATGCTTCTCTCACCTAGAGTCCCAATAGGATGTCCTCCCCTCTGTCTCACTTTCCTGGTAACTGAAGACCTTCATGGGACATGCCCCTTGGGCTAGTGTCCAGATATAAGTGAGTATAGACCATTTGACTCTTTCTGTTTCTGCGTTAACTCATATTTGGGTTTCTTTAACTTAAAACGCTGTGTGAGAAAATGACTTTCGGCTTTCTTCTTGAGTATCAGCTGAATATTCAGATGGAGAAGGAGAAGAAGAAAGCTTTTCTTTAACATGATAGTCACTGCACATCATGTACATGTTCTATTGGGATGTTTCTCCTCTAAGAGTTGTATTTAGGATAAAGAAATGGAAAATGTCTCCATGAGTTACGTCTGGTCCTCTAACCTTTATTTTATTCTGTACATTTCAAATGTGAAGGAAAATTCATTATTGTCATTAGAGACATTGCAAAAAAAGACAAAATTCTCCTGCTGTATACAGTGAATCAAGAGTAACTAAACGAAGGTGTATTTCTCCCATTAAAATTGCCTCCATAACCTTCAACAGAAATAGCATTAGCAACTAGAGGAAATTAATGTTCAGTAATTGTTGGATCCTTATTCAAATGTGACTTTCAAATATCTTTCCCAAGAGGAGCACTTAAAAAGATCCATCAAAGCGGCAGTGCTAATAACCTGCTGAAGGGCCTGGGTAGCAGGTTAAGAGACTCACCTGCCATTAATTAGGTGAAGGGCTCGCAAAATGTTAGAAGTGCACCTGAGCCCAGGATTCATCATCAGAAGAATAAGCTACCCAGGAATGAAATGAGACTCAAGTTGCCAAGCATTTAGCCAAGAAGAGAAGGGGGGAAAAAAAAAGCCCAGTCACTTTGAGACTGTGTAATTGTTTTCTCTTTAAATGGCTCAAGGATACTTAGCCAGAGGGATAGTTTTGGATTCCTATTTCCTAACCCCATGCCCCTGCCTCACCTCTGTCTACAGTACTTATATGTGATAATGAAGTCTCCTCTCATTACTTTGCCTGAGTGGTCCCCAAGCACTTCAGGGAGGCGCTTAGGGTTCTTGAAGTCTATGGTATTGATGCTGGTTGATTTGCTCAGGAAGTTGGGGCATGGGTTTGAAAGGACAGAATGAAAGGTTGCTCAAGGAGAGTGGCTGACAATCCTCAGGACTGCCCCCTAGGGCAAATGCATTCAGATTATATTTCTTTGCAGGTTCAATTTTTGTCCCTAGAGGCATAATCGCATCATGCAGAGCTGGAAAAAAATGATTTAACCACTCAGACTTAGCAACTTTCTATTCCCTAATTTGTTCTGACAGATGCATAGAATAGGTATTGACTAGGAGAAACTAGTCGACTCTGAAAAGTCTATAGATTACACATAAGGGCTATTTTCATCAACTTTTGTTTGAAAAATATCCATAAGCAAGTTTCCCATAAAATTTTGGTCATCAGAAGGAAGGTGAATTCAGGATGTGTCTCAGCAAGTGAAGAGCTTTCTGTACAATCATGAAGACCTGAGTTCAAATTCTCCACACCCACGTGAAAATTCAGGAGTGGCAACGAATCTCAGCAGTCCCAGGATGAGTGAGACAGAGGTGGGAGGATTCCAGGGGCTTGCTACCTAGCCAGTTAACCTGAATAAATAGTGAGACCCAAATTTAGTAAGAGACCTTATCGCAAAAATATAAGGTATAGTAATTGAGGGAGACACCAGACACTGACCCCTGGGTCACACACACATCTGCTCCAGCACCCAAGCACACCACTCCACCCCTGCACAGAGAATGTTGCCAATATTCAATGAATAAGAAATAAACTGACATCAGCCATATTTTCTCCAACATACTAATGCTACAGCGGCTCATTTGGAGCCTCTGCTCTGCGTTCCTGAATGCTTTGCTACAGTGTTCTCCACAGTTCGCTTGGACTCTGAAGAACAGAAAAGAAAGAATAAAGAAATCCTTTCAGGTTAATTTGGCACTTTTCATGTCCCTTACATTTTATAACACTTTTATAGAAATATCAGTTCAGCCTCAAACTAGATGTTGAGAATAAGACCAGTGACATCAGTAACCACAAGGGACCTCAAGTTTTTAAGATGCTGTTGTGTCCATGGTGATGGAAATGCTTGTAAGAAGCCAAGGGGTCTGCAGACATGGTTTCCTGTGTCTAATTAAAGCGGCTCCCGTTCTTTCAAAATTAATTCACACTTCTGAAGACCCAGCTTTTGTGGCAGCCAGTGATCTTAGTTACCAATCCTAGGACTTCTAATCTCTAACAAATATGTCTCAAATAGAACTGAACTCACCCCAGAGATTGGCTATCACTAAGGAGGCATTTGTGAAACAACATACTTATTTCTCTTCTATAACCTGACTTGGTTCTGCTAAAAGGCTCCATTTGTGATCCAAATAAAATCAAGTTCCTAAAAAACTCTCTTTCTGACTTCACCCATTTAGATAGAATGGAGCAGTAATAATGTTGAGTCAGTTCAGTGAGAACTCTGCATCTTCAAGAGCTCACTGTGAATAATTGTTCTTAGCAAGGATCTTATTGGGGCTTTCATAAGCACCTCTCAGTGGCATCTCCGTTCAGTAATTTTCTACCTACTGACATTCAATTTTTCTCCTTAGTTATAATTTTCCTTCACCCATGGTACATTTGGAGTTTACCCTGAATTTTCTTCCCTTCTGGAAATTCTTCCTTGCTCTTCTGCTCTTGAATGATTTCTTTACCATCTTTAACAGTGACTTTTTTTTCTCTAGCCAGATCAAGGTAGAAATGAATTTACATGTATGTATACAAGGGGCTCATTTTCTTGCCTATAAAAATCATCAATGGAAAACTCAACTATAAAGAAAATGATTATTCTGAGCAGAATATATGTGGCCATGGCCAAGGTCATGTTCAAGGTTTTCTTAATGTCCTGTTTCATTGCTTAAAAGGTTCAGAAAAGTTTTAGAGTCACAAAACAAATGGAAATCATAAATTAATGTAGTTACAAAATTCATCCGTGGGCCCATCAGGTGGATAGCTACAACAAGGTAGAGATGTCATCTCACCCTTGTTATATATTGAAATTTATTTTTAAACATTGATGCACTTTACATCCCAATTGCAGGCCCCTCCCTCATCTCCTCCTAGCCCCACCCACCTTGCCTCTCCCTCCATGGCCTCCCCTAGTCCTCTGAGAGGGAGAGCCATCCTCCCCCACCAACTGACCCCAGCCGATAAAGTCTTATCATTCCTGGCTTTAGCCTAAGTGGAGATTAGAAATCTGCTGATCCTGGGGATATACTCACAGTAGTTTATACCTCAGTCACTAGCACTTTAATTCAGAACCAAGTTGACGGTGAATGGCTACCAAAGAGCCTAAGACAGCTCAAGGCAGTCTTGGCTCTTGACCTATAACATTCATTTGTCTCAACCATGGTGTTCTGGACAGCTAAGGTCATAGAGCCTGTGGAAAGTTAATATACATGCAACCTTTTCAGCATACCCAGTTTACAAGAATAAGGAGTCTCAGCCTTGATCTCACAAAGCACTAAAATTCTTTGATGTCATGCCAACACTAGAGATACAATTGTCTTTATAGGGTAAGAATGTTGAATTTTCATCTAGTACTTCTGCTTCCGAAAAAATAGTGAAAGTTAAAGGAATTTCTTATAGGCAAGAATAAAATTTCCCCTCACCTGTTATTTACTTCTCTAAAGGCAGTGGGACCTGGGAGGCTAGAGCCTAAGAATGAAGCATACTGAAGTTTCACGTAATAGCCAACTTTATTCAGAGCATCAGCCAATTCAAACCTCGAGGTTTAAGAAAAGTCACATGAATAAAGTGCTCATGAGTTCAAGCTGTATATAATTACCAGGACAAGCTTCACGAGGCAAAAGATATTGCCTTCACATGAGTACATTCTTAGACAGTGTTCAAATTTTACTTATATGTGTTTTATGTGACCCAACAGCCTTTAGAAATGTGGAGCCAAAGAGCAGGAATGTTGGTATTATGCTAAATTTGAGGAATAGTGAACAGTTATGTAGACGCCTCAGTGCAAAGGAAAAAGGGATGGCATGATCTGAGTTAAGAGGATGCGTGCTCTGGGCTAACGGGAAGGTCCCCTGCAGGGATGCTCGGCAAAACCTGCTAGGATTCTTCATGCATCCCTGTGTCTTGGGAGATTCTCCTGTCCTCCCTTTAAACCCACACTTAGTAGGCTTAAATTTCGTCCGAAGCATACTGAGTCTATACTTAAAGGGCATGTGTCTGAAGTATAGTACATGATAGTATGTAGCAAATGAAATGGAGGTTTTATTACTTTTGGGGGTAGGTGATTCTAAATTCTCTGGCCTGTTTCCATGAAGAATGTTGGAAACAGATCATAGGAACTGTCCTGAGTTTGAGGTTTTCTCAAATGGCAAAGTTCAAACTTTGAGAATGTTGTGCCTTCCAACCCACCTGTAGACTTCTTTGTTAAAAAACAGCTTATTGCCACAAACAGTCTTATATATTGTGTCAAATATATAACATTAGCTCTTCTTTATTTATTCATCAGGAAGCTAGATGTGAAACCTCCACATTCTCTTTGCCTCATAAATATGGAATTGAACTCTTGGTCAACTGATAACCAGGTGTAACATGCTTACTAACTACATTTTGGTTATGAGTCTTTCCTTCCAGATTCCTGGCCTTTGCTTCATCTTTCCATCCAGCCAGGAAACACCCTCTACTGGGACATAGAGAGATCCCCATGCCTGTGATGGCAGTGCTGTGGGATCCATTATTTAGTCCCACTAAGTACCCTTTTATCCCATTAGTGGGTCCTTACCTGGCTCTACCCAGCTTTATGACTTCTTTTGTTCCGTTTTGCCTGACTCATAGGTATTTGCGGACCTTAAGTGACAGCGTTATTTCCAATGCAGTGAGTCCAACAGTCACTGTCTCCCCTTGCAATAATATTCCTAAAGAAAGTCTCATTAAATCTGAACTTTGATTTGACAAAAGCTTGTACCTTGCTCTATAAAACATGTTGCTGTGGTTTCTTTTTCTTTTTTTTTTTTTTTTAACCTAAACCTTGTTAGGGAAATTTGTTTTGTTTGTCTGACATGTAGTTTAACTATTTGAAATCTTAACTGAGGATGCTAGGAGTATACACAGCCTAGTGGAAGAAATAATGGTAAAGAAACATTGTCCCTTTCTTTGGCTGTCCAACTATTGAAACAATGAACTTCAGGAAGTTAGAATTTATCTGGGAGTATTAGATTGGGAAAAGGAAAGGCCAAGCGAGGCCCTTGTGGCGGGCAGAGGAGGAACTTGTCTCCAGGAAAACACTGAAAACTAGTCAGAAGGCAAATAAGAAAGACTGGAGCTGGAGACCCCAGTGCCTGGGGAAGCACACCTGCATTTCTTACTTGTTACTTGTACACCTGTGTTTCTTGAATTCTCTTTAGAATGAAACCTCGGTGGAGGATAGTTTTGCACATGATTAGGAAGTGAGGCAGTAGGAGGCCTGCATCCGGGGATCTCTTTGTCCCTTTCCCTGCAGTTCTGTTTGCCTCTCAGTTGTCTTGTAGGATGGTGGGCAGAGCCTGCCCACAGTAACAGGAGGAGAAAACGCAGTGCAGTTCTGCCTGGTGTAGTCTATTTCCTGTAAGAAGGACAGCGCTGGAAGTCCTTCAGAACAGGGCTGTGTGCCATTACCACCCTTTCTAAAAGACTCTTCAGAAATAGATGGGCTGCTTGGCAAATTTCTATATATTCTGGACATACAGACTTTATGTGGACCAGGGATATGATTCTCTGGTCACTTCTGCTGAATACCAGATATTATACTCTTCCCCCCCCAAAAAAAGAAAGAAGATTAACAACTTTGCTTATCCAGGACTTTCAGGATGAGGGATTTTTCATAGGAAAAACCGAAACCAAAATTGTTTCCTGAGTATTCATAAATTTTATAGCACTGCAGCTTCATTTGTGACTGAATTCACTAAACAGCAAGTGCCTTTGCCTTGGTGCTTGTAGGTAAAGTTGAGGGGGGAAAGTCCCCAGAAAACATGATATTAAATAAAAAGTAGAGTGGCTCACGTACTCAGTCCCTATGTAAGCAATGTACCCTTTGTGGTGTTTAATACAATTATTCTCGCCAAGCTGTACACCTGGAGATCTTAATCAACACACTGATTTCTAGTAATTGACCTTTTATTACTCTTGGCCTCTTCACTGAGTCCACAGTGGAGCTTAGATTGACTAATTGTGATTGGGGCAAGATGCTGATTTCTTCAAAGTCAGAAGCAAATAAGCTATCTTCAGATCAAGACAAACAAACAAACAAACAAAAACAAATACAACAAACAAACAAGCACAACAACAACCTCTCCCCAAACTCCAAACAACCACCACCACCACCCCTGGAATTAAAACAAGGGGTGTGAGGCTGTAATTTGTTTGTTTCTCCTCTCTTCCAAGCCAGATTTTCCTCTTGTGTTCTTTATATATATGACTGGTTTTTTTTTTTATAATAGCATAATGTTTTTTTCTTTTTGATAGCATGGCACTATAAGGATAATAATATAGTTTACTTTTGCCTTTTAATTGGGTGATAATCATTTTCCATTTAAAAAATATGGTGCTTAGAAACTGAGAACTTTGACAAATTGTTTTCTATTATGACCCAATATTTTATAACAGACACCTGTATTTTCTGACTATTTTTAAAGGCACTGTAGATGCAGCCTGCAGCAGCCTAGCAGGAAATGGTTCACTTTTTATCTTTAAAATTCATTCCTTATTTTCAAATTGCATATAGGTTAAACACATAACATCTAATCTGTGGCTTTTGAAATGGTGCCAAATACTTTGTACTTTCCTGAATATTGTTCTAGCCATTTCTGAGTATGTGAGAAAAGGCTATTAAAAACTCTATCCTGAAAACAAACCTGTTGATCTACAGCTTTCTTTGTTTAATAATATTTTCTTACATAAAAGGCTCAGTTTTATTGATTTCTACTTCCAGCTATGTAATAATGGCGTCTAGGAGAGCCTGCCTCCATTTCATTCCATTCAAATCAGAAGGAACTAAAACCTGTCTCAGCACTCTCTTAAGTTGATACACGATCAATTCTCATAGTAAGCTACCAACTTTGCCATAAATGAGGGTGGCCCTTTTCTATGATTCTTGGATATAACAAGCCAAAATTCCACAATAAGGTTTAGATAATTTAAGTTACACCTTGATGGTAGAAAATCAAGACTTTTACTTCATGTAGTGTTATTGATAAATTGTCCTTATTTCACATTCTCTTAAAATGTTCTGTTCTCTCTCTTTCTGACAGCATTGATTTTCTGTGGTGAAGGTTGTATATTATATAAGTATCCTGAAGTTTTTTAAAAAATCAGGTACATTTCTTTTTTACAACAGGTTTATTGTCAGGATGCAGGTGTTGTGAAAACCACCACTAATTCAAAGCCAAAATAGGAAAGGAAAGACTCATATCAACATTGTAGTCATCAGACAAGGAGATTGGGGCAAGTCTACCACAACCGACCACCTGATCTACAAACATTGTGGAATCGACCAACGAACTATCTAAAAGTTTGGAAAGTAGGCTGCCGAGACGGGAAACAGCTCCTTTAAGTAAGCCTGGGTCTGAAAGCTGAAAGCTGAAAACTGAAAGCTGAGCATGAGTGTGGTATCACTATTGATATCTCCCTGTGAAAATGAGAGACCAGTACATACTATGTGACTATCATTGATGCCCCCGGACACAGAGGCTTCATCGAAAACATGGTTACAGGTGCATCTCAGGCTGACTGTGTTGTCCTGATTGTTGCTGTTGGTATTAGTGAATTTGAAGCTAATATCTCCAAGAATGGGCAGACCTGTGAGCATGCCCTTCTGGCTTATACCCTGAGTGTGAAATGGATTTTGATGTCAACAAAATGGATTCCCTTGAGCTACTCTACAGCCAGAAGAGATACCAGGAAATAATTAGGAAGTCAGCACCTACATTAAAGAAAATTGGCTACAACTTTGACATACTAGCATTTGTTCCAGTTTCTGTTTGGAATGGTGACAACATTCTGGGGCCAAGTCCTAAGGTGCCTTTGTTCAAGTGATAGAAACTCACCCACAAAGATAACAGTGCCAGTGGCACTATACTGCTAGAAGGTTGGATTGTCATCCAACTGACAAGCCTCTGCAACTACTCCTCCAGGACATATATAAAATTGGTGGTCTTGGTACTGTACCTGTGGGCTGAGTAGAAACTGTTGTTCTCAAACATGCCATGATAGTTACCTTTGTTCCAGTCAATTTCACAACAGAAGTCAAGTCTGGGGGTTGGGGATTTAGCTCAGTGGTAGAGTGCTTACCTAGCAAGCTCAAGGCCCTGGGTTCAGTCTTCAAGTCTGAAAAAAAAAGAAAGACAAAATAACAAAAAGACCAAAACTAAGAAACAATAAACAAACAAACAACAATAATAACAACAAAAGAAAAAAACACACATAATATAACGGAAGTTAAGTCTATTGAAATGCACCATGAAGTGCTGAGTGAAATTCTTTCTGGGGACAATGTGGGATTCAATGTAAAGAACGTGTCTGTCAAAGACATTATACATGGCACTGCTGCTGGTGACAGTAAAAATGACCCACCAGTGGAAGCAGCTGCCGTCACTGATCAGGTGATTATCTTGAACCATCCAGGCCAAAGAGCGCTGGCTGAGCTCCTGTCCTGGGTCGTCTACAGCTCGCATAGCATACAAGTTTGCCGATCTTAAAGGAAAGATTGATCATTGTTCTGACAAGAAGCTGGAAGATGGCCCCAAGTTCTTGAAGCCTTGTTGGAGGTTGGTCTGGTTGCTGCACAAATGATCAGAATCATGTGCCCCCAAATGTTTGTAACCTTGCCTAAAACCTTGTTCCTGTTTGACCAATAAAAAGCCAACATACCTGGGCAGGGCAAATGGGATAGGCGTGGCTAAAGTTCCTGAGCTTTTGGGAAGAGATGAGGAGAGAGTGGAGGAGTAGGAGCAGGAGGAATAGTGTGGGTGGAGGAAGAATAACATGGAGGTGTTGATGAAGGGTTTGGCCCAGATGAAGAGCATTATTAACAAGTGTTTGGGATTATGGATGGGAGGTAGTTAGATAGAAATTATTAGGAGCAGATGGCATGGGTTTGGGAGGTAGTTTACAGAATTAATATCTGCCCCGCCCCAAATGAACGAAGACTATCTTAAAATATAACAGATGTCTGTGTTTTATTGATTAATATCGGGTTAGGAAATACTGCCATAATAGTGACTATAGCCTAATAATAAGCAATTATTAGTCCATACTTCTCAATTAACTGCAACAAAGCCTGGTGATGCAGTCATTGTTGATATAGTCCCTGGCAAGCCCATGTGTGTTGAGAGCTTCCCTGACTATCCTACACTGGGTTCTTTTGCTGTTTATGACTCAAGGCAGAAAATTGCTGTGGGTGTCACCAAAGCTGTGGACAAGAAGGCTGCTGGAGCTGACAAAGTTACCAAGTCTGCCCAGGAAGCTCAAAAGGTTAAATGGATATTATCCCTAACTCCTGACACCCTGGTCTTAATCAGTGGTCGAAGACCGACTCAGAACGATTCGTCTCAACTGGCCACTTAAGTTTGATGGTAAAAGACTAGTTAATGATAACATTGTATTGTAAAACCTTTAGAAGGAAAGGAGAATGTTTTGTGGACTCTGTGTGTGTGTGCATGTGTTTTAAGGTATTAGTTTCCAAAATCAGTACTTTTTAATCAACAGAACTCTGCTAAAAACCTGTCAACGAATTTTGAGACCCACTAAAACAAGTTTAATGAGGAAAAAAGATCAGGCATGTTGACTTGACTTTCAGATGTTGAAATTAAAGATTTCCTTTAAAAAATTATGGATGTTCTGGCCTCTAAATACACCATGCCAAAAGGACACTGAAAGCATGAGCAAGTGGAAACATTTCTGACTCTTTACCCATTAGGACAAAAGTAATAATTGACTATTACATAGACATCACCTATACATTCTATGTTAGATTCAGTTTTCATCTGTTTGGGCTTCTATAACTATTTTAAAGCAGAAGTATATGATAATAGAAATATCTCTCACACTTATGAAGGTCAGGATGTCTAGGATGAAGACAGCACTGGGTATGGTCCTGTTCTGTTTCTTACTATGTTCTTACATGGTGAAGGGAACAGTCCAGTTATTGATGCCTTTTTCTTTTTATAAGGATGCTAATTACCTCCTAACCATCATCCTTTAATGGTATGCTACTTAGGCATTAGTACATATGAATCTGTGAAAGCCACTAAGCAGAGCTGGATAGACTTGTAGACAATTTCCATTGGTTCTTAGAATCAACCATGCTCTTGTCTATAGGAGTCCTTAGATATTTACTCACAAATGTCTTATTATTTTTATCTTTTACTTAAAATATTAAAAGGAATATGAAACACACAGATTCAGGTCCGATGGTGTCCCAGTATTAAGAGAAATAGATACATGCTTCCACCCCTAACAAGAGCATATCTGCAACCACTACCTGTTGGTGAAGGAGAAACCAGTTTTCTCCAGTGGAGTCTTTCTGGATATTTCAACCACAATTCAGGGTAGGCCCCATGCCTAGGACTAGATAGCCAACTCTTCTGTAAGGCAGGATTCACTGTCAAGAGAACAAAGCGACAGCCTACAGACTGGGAAAAGATCTTCACCAACCCTACATCTGACAAGGGTCTAGTATCCAAAATATATAAAGAACTCAAGAAATTAAACACCACCAAACCAAATAACCCAATTGAGAAATGGGGCTCAGCACTAAACAGAGAATTTTCAACAAAGGAATATTGAATGGCTGAGAAACACTTAAAGAAATGCTCAACCTCCTTTTTTAGCTATCTTGTAGTGCGGCTCAGGAACAAGGCCAGTTCGTCGCTAATCTAGAATCCACAGTCCTCTTCCTTGCTGCCCTAAACTTCTACTTTCCATATTATATGCACATTTTTGGAAATTTAAGTATGAAAGTCTGTCTGCCACTTCTGTTTACAAATTGCCATCTGAGTATGATAGCTCAGGCTGTATTCCTAATACACGAGAGGCTTAGGCAGCAGTATTTACCATGAGTATGAGCCAAGTCTGAATGCCTTAATGAATATAAGACAATAAATAGCTACAGAGGAAGATCCAATCTAAAAAAACAAAAACAAAACAAAACAAAAAAACAAAAAACAAAAATAAAAAAACAAAACAAAACAATAAAACCCTACAACAAACCAAGTTCCCAGAATCTTCTCCGCTGGCACGAAGAGAAAGCAGAAGGCAAGAAAAATATCTGTATCAAAATAAAACACGTCCCACCTCAGACAAAACATTTTGGTTATTTCAAATTAAACAGTGTGCTGGTTCATGTCAGAGTCAGTCCTCACCTCCCCTTGGTGGGGAGGCCTGATGGCACTCAAAGAAAGAATAGGCAGGCCACCAAGATGAGACTTGATATCTTATGACCATATAGTGGGGGAGGAGGTCCCCCTTGGTCTTAGACCTATGGGAGTGGAATAGAGTGAAAGGGGCAGGGAGGGAGGAATGGGAGGATACAAGTGATGGGATAACAATTGAGTTGTAATCTGAATAAATTAATTAAATAATAATAAAAGAAAGAGTGTGCTGGTGACAAAGAGCACTCTATTGCTCTGAAAGCCTTACTCCAGCTGCCGAGGCAGGACTCACAAATATTCTTTACCAGACAACCTTTTCTAAGGACTTCTCTCAGCTGCTATGACCCACATGGCTTGTGTTTATACACTTCCTTCCCTGGTATCTTCTGTGGCTAAATCAGATTCAACCTATTTCTTCCACTAAGGACAATGTTGAAGGTGAACCTAGCTTTAAAATGCTGTACTGAGGTTGGGTGAGCCCTTTCTGTGGCAAAATAACAATCCAGCTTCTGCCTCCCTCTCATTCTCCTTCCTTCAATTTCATTGGGATATTGATCCTGTAACCATATTTCATTAAACTTCCTCCAGCTATTGCCTCAGTTTTCAGTAAGGCTCTTGATCTGCACCAAGTAGACTCCTTGTTGTACTGGTCCATTTTTTTCTCTCCTATTTCCAGGCAGGGAATATCACAATAGATCCTACTTGATAAAAATAAGCATGGCTATTAGGATATTTATTACTCACAGGTCATATGCAAACCCAAGATGACTGGTGGAGGGTCTGTTGGTAAGAGGATGCTCCAATATCTGGGCAGTAAGAGCCACAGGGGGCAGGAGGAGGCAGCAAGAGAAAGAGCAAGGGATATGCAAACCTTGTCCTGAGAATGCATATGTGTAATAAAGTTGTCCCTGAGGAGATTTTGTTTCTGTTTTTGCTTTAATTGAGGAACAAACAAGTTTTAGCTGGTCAGTTCTTGTCAGGAAATATCAATGGACAGATAGGACAGGATGACTTACAGGAAAGCTTGAGAGAGAGAGAGAGAGAGAGAGAGAGGGAGAGAGAGAGAGAGAAAGAGAGAGAGAGAGAGAGAGAGAGAGAGAGAGAGAGAGAGAGAGAGA
>OU015745.1:105977630-106012640 GCA_907169655.1 Acomys percivali | reverse complement strand
TCTCAGGACCTTACGGCATGCTCTCCTGCCTACCATTGGTGGCAAGGGGCAAGGGTGGAAGGCATCTCTCCCTCACCCACAGCACTGCATAACATACAAGTGGCCAGGCCAACACTCTCATGCTCATACCCTTAAGTCCAGCTCATGCCCAATCTCTACCACCAGGGCCACCTTCACTGTGCTTCCTGGGTGAGGTACAGAACCCCCTCTACAGAGGACTGCCCCTGGCTAGGGGTAGCACCAGCTCTCCTGCTCTCATGTCTTTAGAAGACTAGCTCCCCAAAGATTCCCAGGTGAAGGGTAGGACCAGCTCTGCACAGCCCTCAGACTTCAAGATGGCCTCAGGCAGCAGCTCAGACCATGAATGTCCTCCTGGCCTTTGGTGGTAACCCCTGGTGCTACAGGGCCACAGACCCAGACATAATCCTCTGTGGCAGCATGGGCTACATCCTCACCGTGGCCCCAGGTGGCATCACCAGCCACACACATCAGTCTATTCCTCACCACCTTCCAGTCTCCAGTTCTGTCTTTCTTCATTATGCACACATACCTCTACCTCTCCATCTCCTTCATCTCTCTACCACTTACCTGCCCATCTCAGTGTGTCTGGGGTCATCCCAGCAGTGCTATGTTCCACCTCTGCAGTGTGGCGTCCTGCAGGGGTCATTTCAGGCTTGGTCTGCCCACCCAGGCCCTGTGCCATTGTATCTCAGGCTTGCTCTTACCTATTTGCTTTCTAACGAGAGATAGAAAAGGAGTAGGTCTAGATGGAAGGGAAGATGTGGAGGAACTGGGGAGAGTATAGGGGGGGGGCAGTAAACTAATCAGGATATATTAATTGAGAAAAAGAATATTTTCAATAAAAGAAAAATAAAGCCAAATTAGTCAGTGAGAGAACTAGGTTAATGTGGTAAGCAATTTAAAAGAAAAATAAAAACTTCTGAAATGTATAGAGGAAAAGAAAACTGAAATAAATTACTAAAGAAATAAACAATTTTGTGAGGCACCAGAGTACCTGGTGGCACTCAGAGGAGGTTACCAAGAAGGTTACCAAGAAGAGACTTGATACCCTATGAGCATATACAGGGGAGTAATCCCCCTCAGGAACAGTCCTAGGGGAGGGGAATAAGGGGAAACTGGGAGGGAGGGAAGAATGGGAGGATACAAGGGATGGGATTACCAATGAGATGTAACAGGAATAAATCAATTTGAAAAAAAAGAAAGAAACACCTTTGATACTGTGGAGTGATTTCAATTAAAACTCTCTAGTAGGGATAGACTCTGTATATCCATTGAGTTCTGTAATTTATACAAAGGGGCAAAATACTTTGATGATAATTGACAATGCTAGAGTCAGACAATGCCAGAGGATATATGATCTTCAATGCATATGTTGTCATTGCTATGTGGTATTTTCACAATTAGAATATCAAACAGTTTTAAACACTTGCTTACTAACATTGTTATTGTAATACAAGTGCATCTTTCCACGTATATAAAGTAAATAAGAAATCTCATGGTTAACTTACTTTTTAATTCTTATTGGTCATATCTTTTCTATGTAAATATGTAACGCTGTAAGTTTTCCCTTGAAGCTGTATCCCATATATCTACTTTATTATATTTTCATTATTATGATTTTTCCAGAAATTAAAGAATAATATATTATATTGAAGACTAAATATAGATAAAATGTTTCTTTTCTTTTTATCTGGACAATAATGTCCACTTTTTATTGAATTCTTTTATAGTTCTTCTTGAAACAAAGTCATGCTTTGAACCGATGTTAAATTTATATTTGAGGAAAAGTTTTGCTGGATATAACATTTTTGACTCATTTTATTTTCTTGAAAACTAAATTTATACTTTTAGAAAAATTAGATTTTTAAAACTGTAATATTTTTGAAATTGAGATGAAAACTTAATAACTTATAAAAACTTAAAAAAATTCCATACATTTAAATAATATCTTATCATTCTAAAATCCATTAATTTTACTTAGTTTTATTGTAGAATTTGTCATTTGATGTCTATTCTGAAAGATATCCAATGTGCCTTTTCTGTATGCACTCTTTTTCATTTTAAGTGTTAGGCTCAAGAAACTCCTCTTAAACATGAACATATACTTTCATTATTATCTACCAACATTAAAGTATTTGGAAACCCTACAAATATCACATCACTAGAAAAATCAGATTATTGCTGATTCCTAATTTAAATACTAGCCCTGCTACTTTCTTGCCTATACAATCTTAGGAAAATATCTTATACTGTCCCTCTGTTTCAGTTTTATCATCTATAAAATGAGGAAAATACTGCATGCCTCCTAATGATTTTGTGAAACTAAATGAAGTTTTATATATATATATATATATATATATATATATATATATGATACTTAAATGTTATATCACAATGCAGTTTTTAAAAATTTTATTTAAGTAATTTATTCAGATTATATCTCAATTGTTATCTCCTCACTTGTATCTTCTCATTCTTCCCTCCCTCTCTCTTTCACTCTCTTCCCCTCCCTTAGGCCTGTGACAGAAGGGGACTTCCCCCACCATATGAGCACAGCCTATCAGGTCTCATCCTGCTAGCCTGCTTTCCCTTCCTCTGAGTGCCACCAGGCCTCAGCATCAAGGGGAAGTGATCAAATAGGGGGCACCATAGTTCATGTCAGAGTCAGTCCTTGCTTTCCACACAACTGTGGAGAATATGCTGTTCATCGACTAGATCTGAATAGGGGATCTAGGTTTACTGCATGCATTGTCCTTAGTTGGTATAGTAGTTTGAGCAGAGCCCCCTGGGTCCAGATCTGCCAGCCATTATATATATACATTTTTTTTTTCACAAGAAGGATTGTAGTGATGTTTATAGAGTACCACACTCAGATAATTGATGTCTTGTCTTAATTGTATAAGTAAAAAAACCTCCTTTTGAATAATAGATATAATGCAAGAAACTACTGAAGAACACATGGGTCGAATTGCAGAAATACGGTTCCTAGTCTTAGATTTATAATGTTCAGGAATTTGTTAATCAATTGCAAGTTGTAATATTTAAAGAACAATGAGCCAATGCTCAATGGTATCTCACGTCCCTGGGAAACTTCCTCACTCTCTTTGTCTGGTTACTTTGCTCTTATTATTAGAAATTCAGGCTGGCTACTTCCTTCTTCAGCTGGCGAGATCCCCTCAGTGTTCAGGGGGCTCCCACAACACTCTAATAATGTCTAGTTTAAATCTAATTATATTCTATGAATGTCTTCTGACTACATGGCTTTGACTCCAGAAGGCAGAGATGATGTTTGAAAACTTGCTTTCAAATCACCTGGTGTTAATGGGCCAAAAAAAAAAAAAAAAAAAGTATTTTTCTCATCAAATTTACATTTTCTCAAGAATGCTTGTAAAGCTAGAGTGGAAAAATACAACTAAAGTTTTCCTGAAAGCACATCAAGTTAAAGGGTTTAACAATTATAAATAATGGAACCCTGCTCCTGAGCAGAGGCTTGAAATAATTGTGCCATTTAAAGTCTAAGTAGGTTCACCATTGTAAATAGAGGAATCAAGGACATCCACTTCGTTTTAATACTCGTTTTCAAAGCAAACTGCACTGCCTGTATATCAAGCTACTTTCAAAGCTCTGTGTCAGCTTTTGAGAGACAGGAGCATCTCTGTGTGTTTGCTGATTATATTTTTAAGCCTTTGAGAAGTAAACAATTGCTGTTCATTTTACCTTCCTTTGTGATTTATATGAATACTCATAAAGCCCACATCTATACTCTGAGCTTTCTCAGCAATTCCCACTTACAAATGCTCTTGTAAATATCTTGGACCTTTTTTTTTTTTTTTTTTTTTAATGCAACACCACTTCTTGTATAAATGCAGTGATAAAACACTCTGTTAGTTATCTTATGCTTAAAGTAAGACAGACGGATACAACACATTGGCTAAGATTTGAAAGCCGCACAAACGGAACGTGTCACTGTTATTAATGTGAAATTTGCCCCTATCTACCATTTTCCACATCTCACTCCTCTCTAATACATCTATAATCACCATGATTGTGGTAGTCTAGTAGACTGAAGAAATTAAGTGTGGTATCTTACAGAACAATTAAAAGAATGTGATGGTATGACCTACATTAGCTCCCACCATGGCTTCCTTGCTCAATGAATAAAGTCTAAATTACTTATTTAAGAATGCAAATGGTATTTGCATATGTTTAACATGTATCTTATAGTTCTATAAGACTCCAAAAAGCCTTAATGCTATTAAATGCTTTTCTTTAACATAGAGTTCTACAATTTTCCATTTTAGTCTTGTACTTTTACTTTTCACAGCTGCATCCATTCATCTATACACACATCCACCCATCCACTTATATGTCCATCCACTCATCTGTCATTCCATCCATCAATCCATCCATCCATCCATCTACCATCCATCCATCCATCCATTGATTCAAGAAACATTTTATTGATTCTTTGTGAGTTTCACATTATGCACGCCAGTCCCAGTCATTTCCAGATATACTCCCTTCATACTTGTAACATCTCCTCCCAAATAACACACACACACACACACACACACACACACACACACACACCCCAAAGCATAAAAAAATCTCATTGTCCCATAGTATATCCCTCTGTCCATACATTTTCACTTGCAATCTTTGGTCTGGTTCCAGGTCTCTGGCTTCTGTGATACCATCAATTCTAGATCTTCATCAGGACTCCTGGTTACTCTGTTGCTTTGTGTCAGGGAGGTCCTACTGACTTTGGAACAGCAGGACTGGCCCTTTCATGCATCCCCACCATTTGCAGATGATATAGATTTAGAGCCCTAGATACAGAGCCTTTGATCTGGGCCCCAGTGGAAGCTGAGCTGGTCAGTCCACCAGCTCTTCCTTATCTGCTCCATCAGGATAAGCTTTCCAGCACTGCTCCATCTCACCAGGAAGCAGGAGGAAGGGTCAGCTCTCCTAATTCCATGCCCTCAGGGCAGGCTAACTGGCATGCACACTTCCAAAGCCAGCTCCACTATTCTGCCCAGTCAAGGTTCAGAGCCTACTTTCCCAAGTGCTACAGCTTGAGAAGAGCTGTCTGCCAGCTCCACCGTATTGCCCAAGTGAGGTTCACAGCCTGCTCTCCCAAGTGCTACAGCCATCGAGGGGACAGGGCTAGTTCTCCAACACTCAGGACTCCAGGGTCAGCTCTCTTGGTTACTACAGGTAGTGAGCGGGGAGGAAAGGGCGAGGCCATGACCCCTGCACCCAGGCCACCTCATGTCAGGTGAGTGGTGGGGCCAGCTCTTCCATGATCTTGCTTTGGGGCTTGCTCACTGTGCAGCCCTCCCACTGGGGACAATTCTACTGTGCTGCCCAGATGAGGTGCAGGGCTTGTTCTCCAGAGTGCTGCAGTGGGCAATGGACAGGGTCAGCTCACCTGCTTTCATGGCCTCATCAGGGCCAGTTCTCCTAACTGCCACAGGTGGTGAGGGGTGAGGAGGGGGTGAGGGGTGAGGGAGGGAAGGCAACATCCTGCCACCCCTGCCACCTCACTGCAAAACCAGTGGCTGGGCTGTGATGTCCAGGTGAGGTGCAGTGCCTACTCTTCCAAGTGCTGTAGTTGGTGAGGGGCAGAGCTAGCTTTCCCAAGCTCATGACCCTGTGGGCAACTCTCCCGATTGCCAGAGGTGGCAAGGGCTGGGGAGTGGTTTCACATCTGTGCCAATGCCACCCCACAGTAGACCAGTGGTAGGGGAAATTCTCTCACATTCATGTCCTCACGGCTGGCTCACCCACAGTGCAGCTACCAGGACCAGCTCTGTGTTGTCTGGGCAGGACAAGGCCTGATCTTCCAAGTGCTGCTGCCAGTGAGAGATGGACCAGATCTCTAGAGAGCCAACCAGGGACATCCTCATGTCCTCTAGTAGTAATGTGAGGCATGGACATCAACATTGACCTCTGCTGCTGCAGAACCACAGACTCAGATATGGTCCTCACAGGCAGCTTAGGATGAGTCCTCACCATGGCCCCAGGTGATGGGGCTGACCACTTATTAACAGGATACTTGTCTCTACCCTTGATCTCCAGTTCCACCTCTCTTCATAGTTATCAAGCTACTCTACTTCTCTTTCTCTTCTCTCTGACTACCACATACTTGTACACTGTGGTGGCTCCCCCTGAAGTCTGTCCATGCAGCTGGCAGGCTCTTGGGCAACATCCTCCTTCCCTGTTGCATGGTGTGGCAACAAGCAGGTGTCTATGGCCTGTCTGTGCTATGAGCTGGAAAGTGGCAGGTTTGTGGGTGGCGTGGAGGTCCACGGGTCTCTGTCTGCTTCCTCCTGTTCTGCATTGACTGGATTTGATTTTTATTGGTCCTAGGTATAAGACAGCTTTGGCCACCACACCAGGCATCAATCTAGGAAAAACAAAGGATTGCTATCTGCTTTGCCCTTAGCTGTTATGAGAATAACATTACCAACATGGTGATCCCATTGCCAGGAGGGATCCACAGTACCTCTTAAAGAATCCGAATTTACTGTTTTATCCAAAAGCTTATATTTCAGAGCAATGGGTAAGTAGGCAGTATACTAGATTATCCTATAATGAATTTATTGTATGTTTCTATCATGGACATTTTTCTTATCACAGGCTATAGCACTGTGCTTCCTTTAGGATGGCCTTTTGAAAATACCTTAAGATTTGAACTCAGAATTGACTTATATCCTCCCCCGCCCCCCAATGTACGGAAACCTATGATCTCTTGGACGTCAATGAAGAGCAGAGAAAATAGAACCTGTAGGAAGTAAGAGAAGCATAGGTCAGACTTGAAGAGTGAAGTGGAGATTTGCAGACAACGCTCTCAGTGACAAACTGATTCAACTCTGTGGTGCTCTTCAAACACATTCTTCTTTCTTAAGTGAGTTTGTGTGCTTTGCAACCAAATGATAATAAACATCTAATGTTCGGACTGGAAGTAAAGGACCAGCGGGGAAACTTTCAGAACATTAACATTCTAGTTGGTTTTCTGTTGCTGTGACAAAACATTTTGAACCGAAGCAATGTGGAAAGAAAGGATTATTTCAGTTTTTTTTTCTAGGTAGCAATCCACTAGTGAGGGACATTAGGACAGGGAGTCCAGGAAGGAACCTGGAATCAAAACCATAAGGAATGTTGCTTTACAGGCTAGTTCTCTGGGTCTCTCTAGCAGACTTTTTTTTACACAGTCCAGTACACCTGCCCAGAGATTGTGCCACCACAGTGAGCTGAGCCCAATCATCAATCAGAAAATCTATCAGGAACGGGGCCACAAGTCAATCTGATCTGGGCAATTCCTCAACCGGTGGTCCCACCTCTTAAGTATGTCAGGTTGTGTCAGGTTGACAGTAAAAAGTAAGCACCTGTCCCATTCAAAGAAGATAAGGTGCTGGCTCAGGGTAGGTCTTGATAAACTTGATAAACTGATTCTTGCATGAGTCTTCAAAGGAAAAAAAAAAGAGAGAAGCAAAAGATAAAGAAAAAAATCAAGGTATATAATCAGCCAGTTCACAGGAGAAGTGCGCAGCTTGGCAAATGTGAAAGTGCCCCGTGAGAGCTCTAGCTGCCTTAAATTCTGAAATTAGTGAAATTCAGATCAAGAAATCAGCCAAATTCTATGTTGAATTGCAGCTGTTGAATTCTCAGTCCCATTACACATCTGTGGCCAAATTACAGAATTTAGCAAAATACAAATTCTGACTTTAGGAATAGCATGTGGATTGAAGGTGGTAGAGGATCTTAATATTTCCAGTCCTTCTTCTTGATGTTTTAGGCATTTGATGCTGAAATATTGATAAGGTGCTCTAAAATAACAAACCTTTAGTGATTGTCATCTGGTATGTGTCTTACAGGATGTGGCCTTGCTCTCATATTATGAGAATGAATTCTAGAAGAACTCATTACTTCTCTGCCTCTGTTCATTGTATCATACATCCATTAATTCATTAGGTCTTTTATTCATTGATCTTCTTTTGAACACACAGTGAGCTATTGGCACTCTTCTAGGCATGCAAGAGGCAGTAGTGAATCAGAAGAAAAATTTCTCCATATAGTTCATATTCCTATGGGAGAGAAGTTTCAGACATTGATCCAGTCTTTGAAAGAATAAAATAGAGGAGTGAAACAGAAGCAACTGTAGAGGTGGTAGAATAGATGCAACATTTGAGGTAATAGAGATGTTCCCACCTGCAATAGGATAACTGAGCTTGCCGGGAAATAATAGCAGAGTAATTGTGGGGAAAATGGGTGAAGGAATACTTAGTAGAAGAAAATAGTGTGAGGACCCCGAAATAGTAAACAATGTTTTAAAGAATGAATATATATATATATTTAAAGAATGAATCCTGATTAGAATATACACATGATATATACTATATATACATATATATGTGATATATATATATATTAGAATGATTGACAGTCTGGAGAAAGTTGGTGTTTCTGGAAATGTTGGAATTATTATAATAGGAATGAGGATCTGGAGCATCACTGACCAGTAGACAAGATGGGAGCTACATATGTGCAACATGGAACTTTCCAGTTGCTACATAAAATAATACAAAGGAACAGGTGAAATGGATTTCAATAATATATTTAATAAAATACAATAGAATCATACTATTACTCTAACATGCATTATTAGTATTTAGTTATTTAGCATGGGAGAAATATATGAAAATATTACCCCCGTAACATGAGTTTCCTTCTCACATGACAATGTGTATTTCAAATGTTGTATGAAGAAGGGTTGGATAATTCACAAGAAGTGGTAAAGAGAGTGGAGCCACGTGAGACAGCAATTTTTGGAGGTTGACAGTGAGTCTGTCACCATTGTAATCTTCAGAACATTGGAACTGACCGAAGTTCAGCTTTTGCTCAGGTAGAGAGGCCTAAGCATGGTGATCAAAGTAGACTGCTTTACAGGGGAGGCACTGTGTGAAGAAGCAGAACGTGACGCATTTTCTACATGTGAGCATGCGGCCACAGAAGATGAAAGTCTAAGTACGTCACAGAACAGCAACCGACAGACACTGGGATTCAAATTACTCCCTTCCTCCCACGAGTCACCTGCTAGAACCAGTCGGAAACAACTGGCAACACTGCGCTATGAGAAGGGGAAGCAATGAATTACCTTTGAATGAAGCATTTTTCAGAAAGAGGTAAAGATGGGCCCAATAAACGCAGAGATTGGGCCAAGTGTTGCTTCCGGTTACCAGTTCCCATTCCTTTTTAGGGCCGATGGCCTTTCTTGAATTTGGCTTCTAAGACATTGCTGTCACCTGTTACTAAACAAGCCCCTCCCCTTTCATTGTTCTGCTTGACCGACTTCTATGTGTAAAATCTGTTTCTCTAAATGCTGAACACAATGAGGTCCTGGTTTAAGCAGGATTTCTGTGAGCTACAGGTAAGTGTGTCACAAGGCGCTGGCCAAAGACAGAGAGCAGACCTGTAACCGTGCCGCATAGCAGGCCCAGAATAGCAACTAACAATCTAATTTTAAAGTCTGCCTGTTTATTTCCTGATTTATGTGCCCCTATTTCAAAAAAGAGAAATGCTATTTATAAAATAAGGATTAAAAATTTCATATAGCTTCAGGAAACAGAAGTGATTGTTTTTTTTTTTTTTTTTTTTTCAGTGCATCACTTGTTGTCTTGTATATAAATTGATCTCTGGTCACTAAATCACTTTCTTTCATTGCAAATATTAGAGCAATATCTCGATTTTGTAGAAATCTATCTCTATAAATACATTCCTCCTGCTTTCTTTATCCCATTTTCAAGGAGAAGTTTTTATTTTGTGTTTATTCCCTCAAGCTTTCCTCACTCTGGCCCTACAGGACACCAGGAATCCTGGCAGGCTCTTGGATTCTCAGTGAGCAATTCCACTCGGGCTCTCATAATAGCTGTCTTATACAGAGACAAGGCTATTGCTGTCCAGGAGATTTCTAGAGTAATCACATTTTTAATTTCTACAGCCTTGAGTGATGCTTCCTCAGGAGCTTTTCTAATGCCTCAGCTTAGAGATGGCCGCTGGAACTTGAGACCAGCTCAACGTAGCTGTCACTGTAATAGCAGCAACCTCAGTGGAATCTTGGAAAGAAAGAAATCAAGAGCTTTGCGGCATTTACACAGGGTTTCTGCAAAGGCTCTTCTGAGGGAAATAATTAGTCTGGAGCATTATCTGTTGACAAAACAGCATCCCAAGAAGCTGAAGTTAAATGCCAGAGTCTTCAGAAAATAGAACGAAAAGAATCCTCAATTTCAAGGTCCTTACTCTTGGCAGCTCCCATAGCTGTGTGACAAGAGAAAAACATTTCTTCAAGCTTAGCATAGTGGTGAGCATAGGTTGTGAGATCCTTTTAAAAATATGAAAATTTCCTGCTACTACACAGGCTGATATGATGCTGGTTACTCTCTAGTCCAGAGAGGGGAGTTTGATTTATTATTATTGTTATTTATTATTATTATTATTATTATTATTATTATTATTATTATTATTATTATTATTAAACAGAAGCCTCCATGGACATTCATACTAGGGTCATAGGGGAGCAGTAAGTAATAAAACATGTATCTGCTTTTCCCATTTAGGAGATCTTGCTGAACTTGTAATGAAGCAGCTAGGATGGGTTTTATACAAACCATGCACACCAGAGAAGGCTTTCTGCGTGTCTCCCTCTTGTATCAGCTTCCTTTCTTATTGTCTCAAACTTGTCTGGATACTTGAAAATCATCCATTCTTTTTTCATTTAGCAAAAGTTCATTTGTCTGCAGGTGATAGTTGATATGCACACACAGCATTTTCTTTAATTATATTCTGAGTGCATTTTTTACATATTCAACAAAACAATATGGGTTTCAATTTATTTAACATCTTAATAATTGTTATGTTGTCTTCTGGTAATTTCCATATTTATCAGATTGGTCTCTTTCTATATATATTTGAGTGCTTCATGAGGTCAAGGCCTGTCACTGTTGCCGTGAACTGTCAATATTGTCACAAGCATTGACAACTGGTTACAGACTATGTCCAAAAGTGTATAATGAGTGAGCAAATTATTTGCTTTTACTTATTACAACACTCATTCATTCCTATCATTTTTTTTTCATTTTATAAAAGAGAAAAGCAAGACTCAAAAATGGTCACCACCCCAACGTCATATAAGAAATAAGGACACAGCTGGCTTCAAGCCCAAGCTTGCTCACCTCTGTCACCCTTCCATTTCACCCTTCTTCCAGCTAAATGCTGATGTGAAATCTCCTATTCTGCTGGCAGATATTCACTGTTAATTGTGTGCCTTACAGCCTTTAAGGGAGCCAGCCAACCTATCTGGGCAGACAGAAGTCAGACAGCACGAGACACTCACAGATTTTGAGTGGTTGGTTTCCTAAGTTGTACAAAAGCAGCCTTCTGTCAGTGTGTTTACTCATTTGTCTTGGCTTAGGTTTGCTTTGGTTAGACTTAATGGTCCATCTATTTCTTCAATAAGCTGTCCTGCTCCGCTCTTCACCACATCCTGCTTTGCAGGTGCATCTTTTATGTGACTTTGACCTCAGTAAGTTTCAATAATGGTACCAAAGTTTGGCCCACACTATCTTATGGGAAAATATCTGAAAAGGATCCTCATTTTATTTAGCAAAACTGGTCAAATGGACAGGACATTCTCCACATATGAGTGGAGAATGGGGTATGACTTTCATACATACTCTGGTGCCTTATATTTGACCACATCCTCTGGAGGGGGAGACCTGGTGGCACTCAGAGGAAGGATAGCAGGCTACCAAGAAGAGACTTGATACCCTATGAGCGAAGAAGATCCCCCTCAGGAACAGTCACAGGGGAGGGGAGTAAACGGAAAATGGGAGGGAGGGAGGAATGGGAGGATACAAGGGATGGGATAACCATTGAGATGTAATATGAACAAATTAATAAAAAAAGAAAAAAGTTTCATACCTATGCTAATTCCATAAAATTTACGTGAAAGGGAAACACCAAGACACATTTCCTACAGAGGAAATGGGGACTTCATGTCCATTTAGTTCTGCACTGACATTTTATCTCTTGATAGTCACCCTCCATTCAGTCACATTTTCCTGATGTCACTTAGATGCTGTTGATATCTCACTTTAGATTGTAAGCTGGTCATTTTTGCCACCCTGGTTTTCCATTTCTTCTGTGATTCTCTTTTGAGGCACTTTTAGTTCTTCTTTTATCATACTATACTTGATGCTTAGAGGATACATTTGGCAGGAAGAAATGTCTGCTGCCTTTTTCTCCATTAACAACAGTTGCAATAAGACACTGCCTGCATACATATGTGTGCGCGCGCACACACACACACACACACACACACACTCACACACACACACACACACACACACACACACATACACACATATGCACACAGCACAGAGGTTTCAAGAGAAGGGATACATGTATGGTTTATTTCCAGTTATCATATTTTTTCTTGTCTTTTTACATTTCAGATTTTGACTACTATTACCTGTAGTTTCATCTTTGGTAATATTCCTATATGTTTAATTTTTTATTATTTCTTCTCCACCACAGCTTAAACTGTCCAGAGAAAAACTTTGGGATTCTGCTACATTTTATTGCATGAATCAAGAAGAAAAACATTTATTGCTCTGGTGTTTCTATTAATGCAAGCATGGCAATCTGAGAGAGAAATGTTTGTGCTGGTGGTCCAGGGCCAAGGTTCTGGATGACATGTTCAAACTCTACTTCCTCCAACCGCGAGCTTTCAGAAAAGAAGTTATGAGGGTGCTCACAGTCTAAAGGCTGGGAGAGTTAAGCAACTATTTGTTTATTTGATGAGTGGAATAAATCTCTGCACTCCTTATATTTGGCACTCTAGATAGTTTTAAATACCAATCCAAATATATCCAGCTGTTGGATATTAGATATAGCTGCTCAGGAATATTGCCAACTGCAGGTTGTAGAGGAAAAAAAAATTCCCTGAAATTGGCATGCATCACATTACTATGGGTCAAACTTGCTAGACATGCGTTGGCCTGGCTGTTAGTGGGGTTCAAAAGTCCTACTGAGATGAAGCAAAGGACATCTGCAGCTTCAGACACTCTCTCCCTGTCCTCTGTCTGTTACACAGGACTATTCTGTCACAGATTCAGCTGTTCTTCTTCCTAGTACATCTAATTTACTAGTCACTGTACAGCCTTCAGTCTTCATTTGTATGTGCATTACAGACATAAATGTCCCATCGTAAAAACTAACAGCAGAGTACTACTTTGTCTCCATAAAATGTTTGCAAACAATAGTTAGTTGTAATTTTTAATGATGATGTCCCCCCCCAAAAGCCCTCCTATTTTGAGCTTCACATATATATTCTTATTCCTACTTGAAAAAAATTCCCTCCCTTTCTTTTTATAGCTTAGGAGGGAAGGAACATTAACTGTAATTTTGCAGGACTCAAGGGAAAGACATGAGCATCTGAAGGTGGCTGTTCGTTGCACTGTACAGGACAATCTGACCCATGGCCCAAGTGGAAACAGGAAGAACATGAGGCTGAGGGTAGCACTAAGCATTAGGGGAAATGAACATTAGATGGCCAAGCAAGACAGCTGGCAGAAGCACCACTATTATCTACATTTTATGATGTAAGAAACATTTATTCTTGCCTAGTCATTTCTTCATTATGAACAGTTTTGATAACCTGATAATTTTACTTTTAAGTATATATCGAATCTGTTTCCAAAACTTCATGTCCATCTCTATACTCTTACTTATTAATGCACCCACATTAACTTTGGGAAATCCTGTAATGGTCTCCTAATTTATTCACTTATTTGTTTTGTTGCCTATTTTATTCAATAATTCTTGGCCACTTACCAGGAAATTCAGTAATAAAGAAGAAGGACATTTTTTTTCCAGGAAGCATCTGGTTTAGTGGAAGGAACACAAGCAAAAAATGGTGGTGGATTCTATTTCCCCTTCTGAGTGAGATTTAAGCATTCTCCCTTGGTTTCCTACTGTTATTTATCTTCTTTGGGTCTGCATATTATAGTATGTCTATCCTCTACTATACTGCTAAATTTTTTTTTAATTTTTATAATTTATTTTATTCATTTATTCTTCTTATATCTCTATGGTTATCCCATCCCTTGTATCCTCCCTTTCGCCCCTCCCTCCCATTTTCCCCTTATTCCCCTCCCCGATGACTGTTCCTGAGAGGGATTACCTCCCCCTGTATATAATCAGAGGGTATCAAGTCTCTTCTCGGTGACCTGCTGTCCTTCCTCTGAGTGCCACTAGGTCTCCCTCTCCAGGGGACATAGTCAAATGTGAGGCACCAGAGTACAGAGAAAGTCATATCCCACCCTCCACTCAAGTGTGGAGACTGTCCTGTCCATTGGCTAGATCTGGGTAGGGGTTTAAATTTTACCAACTGTATTGTCCTTGGCTAGTGCCTTAGTTTAAGCGGGACACCTTGGCCCAAATCTGCCTATCATAATGTTCTACTTGTAGATTTCTAGGACCCACTGGATCCTTCCACATTGCTATTCTCACATGGTTCTCTTATCTAGAGTCCCAAAAGGATGTCCTCCCCTCTGTCCCAGTTTCCTGGTAAGGGAAGGCTTTCGTGGGACATGCCTCTTGGGCTAGTATAAAGATATAAGTGAATATATACCATTTGAGTCTTTCTGCTTCTGGGTTAACTCACTCATTATGATCATTTCTAGCTCAATCCATTTACCCACAAATTTCGGGAATTCCTTGTTTTTAATAGCTGAGTAGTATTCCATAGTGTATATGTACCACAGTTTCTTTATCCATTCTTCTACTGAGGGACATTTAGGCTGTTTCCATGATCTGGCTATTATGAATAAGGCTGCTATGAACATGGTTGAGCAAATTTTCTTGCTGTGTGCTGGTGCATCTTCTGGGTATATTCCAAGGAGTGGAATAGCTGGGTCTTGAGGAAGCCCTATTCCCAGTTTTCTGAGATAGCACCAGATAGATTTCCAAAGTGGTTTTACTAGTTTGCATTCCCACCAGCAATGAAGGAGTGTTCCTCTCTCCCCACATCCTCTCCAGCATGTGTGTTGCTTGAGTTTTTGATCTTAGCCATTCTAATGGGTGTAAGATGGAATCTCAGAGTTGTTTTGATTTGCATTTCCCTGATGACTAAGGAGGTTGAGCATTTCTTTAAGTGTTTCTCAGCCATTTGATATTCCTATGTTGAGAATTCTCTGTTTAGTTCCAGGCCCCATTTCTCAATTGGGTTATTTGGTTTGGTGGTGTTTAATTTCTTGAGTTCTTTATATATTTTGGATATTAGACCTTTGTCAGATGTAGGGTTGGTGAAGATCTTTTCCCAGTCTGTAGGCTGTCGCTTTGTTCTCTTGACAGTATCTCCAGCCTTACAGAAGCTTCTCAGTCTCATAAGGTCCCATTTATTAATTGTTGACATTAAGGCCTGAGCTGTTGGTGTTCTGTTCAGGAAGTTGTCTCCTGTGCCAATATGTTCCAGGCTCTTCCCCACTTTTTCCTCTAAGTGACTTAGTGTCTCTGGTTTTATGTTGAGGTCTTTAATCCACTTGGATTTGAGTTATGTGCAAGGTGACAAATATGGGTCCAGTTGCATTTTTTTACACATAGACATCCAGTTAGACCAGCACCATTTGTTGAAGATGCTATCCTTTTTCCATTGAATGGATTTGGCTTCTTTGTCAAAAATCAAGTGACCATATGTGTGTGGATTCATATCTGGGTCTTCGATTCGAATCCACTGATCAACCAGCCTGTTGCTGTGCCAGTACCATGCTGTTTTATTATTATTGCTTTATAGTACAATTTGAGATCAGGTATGGAGATTCCTCTGGAGCATCTTTTATTGTACAAGATCGTTTTTGCTATTCTGGGTTTTTTGTTTTTCCATATGAAGTTCAGAATTGAACTTTCAATGTCTTTAAAAAGTTGTGTAGGTATTTTGATAGGGATTGCATTGAATCTGTAGATTGCTTTTGGTAGGATGGCCATTTTTACTATGTTAATTCTCCTTATCCATGAGCAAGGAAGATCCTTCCATCTTCTCATGTCATCTTCAATCTCCTTCTTCAGAGTTTTGAAATTTTTTTCAAACAAGTCCTTCACTTGCTTAGTTAAAGTAACTCCTAGATATTTTATATTGCTTGTGGCTAATGTGAAGGGTGTGGCTTTCCTAATTTCTTCCTCTGCAAGCTTGTCATTTGTGTATAGGAAGGCTACAGACTTTTTTGAGTTAATTTTGTATCCAGCCAAATTGCTGAAAGTGTTTATCAGCTGTAGGAGTTCTCTGGTGGAATTTTGAGGGTCACTTATGTAGACTATCATATCATCTGCAAATAGAGATAGTTTGACTTCCTCCTTTCCCATTTGGATACCCTTGATCTCCTTTTGTTGTCTTATTTCTCTGGCTAGAACTTCGAGTACTATATTGAAGAGATACGGAGAGAGTGGGCAGCCTTGCCTTGTTCCCAATTTTAGAGGAATTTCCTTGAGTATCTCACCATTTACTTTGATTTTGGCTATTGGCTTGCTGTATATAGCCTTTATTATGTTGAGGAAAGTGCCTTGTATCCCCGATCTCTCTAAAACGTTAAACATGAATGGGTGTTGGATTTTATCAAATGCTTTCTCTGCATCTAAAGAAATGATCATGTGGTTTTTTATTTTCACTTTGTTTATATGGTGGATTACATTGATGGATTTCCATATATTAAACCATCCCTGTATGCCTGGAATAAAGCCTACTAGGTCATAATGAATGATATTCTTTATGTGTCTTTGTATTCATTTTGCAAGAATTTTATTTAGTATTTTTGCATCGATGTTCATAAGAGAAATTGGTCTGAAATTCTCTTTCTTTGTTGAGTCTTTGTGAGGTTTAGGTATCAATGTGACTATGGCCTCATAGAATGAATTTGGTAATGTTCCATCCAATTTATGTTTTGGAGTAGCATGAAGAGTATCGGTATTAGCTCACCTTTGAAGGTCTGGTAGAATTCTGCACTGAAACCATCTGGCCCTGGGCTTTTTTTGGTTGGGAGATTATCAATGATTGATTCTATTTCTGTAGGGGAAATGGGACTATTTAGCTTGTTTATCTGTTCTTCACTCAACTTTGACAAGTGAAATTGATCAAGAAAATCATCCATTTCCCTTCGATTTTCAAATTTTGTGGCATATACGCCTTCAAAGTAGGATCTTATGATTCTTTGTATTTCTTCAGTGTCTGTTGTTATGTCTTCCTTTTCATTTCTGATTTTATTGATTTGAATACTGTCTGCCTTTTAGTTAGTTTGGCTATCGGTCTGTCTATCTTGTTGATTTTCTCAAAGAACCAGCTCTTGGTTTTGTTGATTCTTTGGACTGTTTTCTTAGCTTCTAATTTGTTAATTTCAGCCCTGAGTTTGATTATTTCCAGACGTCTACTCCTTTTGGTGTTTCTGCTTCTTTTTTTTCTAGGGCTTCCAGCTGTTTTGTTAAATTGTTTATGTGCGATGTTTCCAATTTCTTTTTAAAGGCACTTAGTGCTATGAATTTTCCTCTTAACACTGCTTTCAATGTATCCCACAAATTTGGGTATGTTGTTCCCTCATTTTCATTGAATTTCAGAAACTCCTTGATTTCTTTCTTTATTTCTTCCCTGACCCATGTGTCATTTAGCAGAGAGTCGTTTAGTTTCCATGTACGTGTAGGCTTTTTGTCGTTTCTGTTGTTGTTGAATTGCAGCCTAAGAGCATGGTGATCTGATAGGATACAAGGTATTATTTCAATCCTTTTGTATCTGTTGAGGCCTGCTTAGTGACCTACGATGTGATCAATTTTGGAGAAAGGTTCCATGGGGTGTAGAGAAGAAGGTATATTCTTTCTTGTTTAGGTGAAAGGTTCTATATAGATATCTATTAGATCCATTTGATCCATGGCATTGATTAATGATGTTATTTCTCGGCTTAGTTTCTGTTTCAATGACTTATCCTTCAGTGAGAGTGGGGTGTTGAAGTCTCCCACTATTATTGTGTAGCGATCGATGTGTGATTTAAGTTTTGTTAGCAGATCTTTTACAAATGTGGGTGCCCTTGTATTGGGAGCATAGATGTTCAGAATTGTGATGTCATCTTGGTTGACTTTACCTTTGATGAGTATGAAGTGTCCTTCTGCGTCCCTTTTGATTAATTTTGGTTGAAAGTCTATTTTGTTTGATATTAAAATGGCTACGCCTGCTTGCTTCTTGTGACCATTTGCTTGGAATATTTTTTCCAACCTTTTACCCTGAGGTAATGCCTATCGTTATGTTATAGGTGAGATGTGTTTCTTGAATGCAGAAGAATGTTGGATCTTGTTTATGCACCCATTCAGTTAGTCTGTGTCTTTTTATTGGAGAATTGAGACCATTGATGTTGAGAGATATTAAGGACCAGTGACTGTTAAGAGTCTTAATTTTGATGTTGTTTCCAATCGAGTGCTTGTATAGTTGTGTTTTTGCCGTGGTATAGTTACCTGTTTCCTGAGTAGTTTGGATGTAGCTTGACCCTTTGGGATGGAGTTTTCCTTCTAGTACCTTCTGTAAAGCTGGGTTTGTGGATAGGTACTGTTTGAATTTGTTTTTGTCATGGAATATTTTGTTTTCTCCATCAATGGTTATGGATAGTTTTGCTGGGTGAAGTAGTCTGGCCTGGCATCTGTGGTCTCTCAGGGTTTGAAGGATCTCTGTCCAGGCTCTTCTGACTTTTATTGTCTCTGCTGAGAAGTCTGGTGTAATTCTGTTTCTCATTGAATGTTATTTGGCCCTTTTCCCTTGCAGCTTTTAATATTTTCTTTGTTTTGTATGTTTTGTGTTATGATTATTATGTGACGGGCAGTTTTCCTTTTCTGGTCAATTCTATTTGGTGTTCTGTAGGCCTCTTGTATGTTTATAGGCATCTCTGACTTAAGATTGGGGAAATTTTCTTCTATGATTTTGTTGAGAATAGTTTCTGGGCCTTGGAGTCTGATATCTTTTCTTTCTTCAATGCCTATTATCCTCAGATTTCTTCTTTTCATGGTGTCCTTAATTTCTTGGATGTTTTGTGTCAGGAGTTTTCCAGATTTGGCATTTTCTTTAATGGTTGCTTCAAGATCTGTGATTGTATCTTCTAGACCTGAGATTCGTTCTTCTGTCTCTTGGATTCTGTTAGGAAAGCTCACCTCTGTGTTGCTCACCTTCTTCTCTGAGGTCTCACGTTCTCGTTTTTCTTCTGTCTGTGTGTTTATCATTGAATCCATTTTCGTCTTCAGATCTTGAACTGTTTTTTTTTTTTAATTTCTTTCATCTGATTGTTTGTATATTCCTGAGTTTCTTCCTTTGCCTCTTTATAGGTCTTCAGAGTTTGAACCGTTTTATTTATTTCTTTCATATGGTTGTTTGCATTTTCCTGAAAAATTTCCAGTTCCACTCTATGAGCTTCTTTTATGTCTCTCACCTGTTAGGCTGCGTCTTCCTGTATTTGATTACGAATTTTATTTGTTTCCTCCATTAATATGCTCCTTATTAAGGATTTGAGGTCATTTTCTTGTATACCCGTTGTATCTGAGCGCCCTGGGTTATTTTCTTTGGGTTAACTGGAAACTGGAGACGCCATGTTGTTTTGGGGTATTTTGCGTATGCTTTTACACTGTCCTTTAGACATCTTGCTAGCTTTGTTTTTGTTGGGGAGCTTCCCGAGTTGGATGGAGGGAGTCTGATGATAGATTCACTTGTTTTCTCACGATTTCCGTAGGCTGGAAGCTCTGATGCTTCACTGTTGTGGATGGCAGGAGGTTAGCCCTGTCGTTTCGGGCTCTCACAGCCAGTGATCCTCAGCTCCCCTGTGCTGTGGGTCCTGCAATCGATCTGGGTCTCTGGATGAGCATTGGGTGAGGCCAAGGTGTCCACAGCCTTCTGGGTTCCCTGCCAAGTCCAGCTAGGGATACTGGGCCCAAACCACCCTCTGAGCTCAGCTAGAATCCTAGGGCCTGAACCGTCTGCCGAGCTCAGCTAGAAATTCTGGGCTCAAAATGTACACCAGGTCCAACCAGAATTTTTGGGCTCTGTCTGTGCACCAAGCTCAGCTAGGGGCTTTTGGCCAAACTGCGTGCTGTGGTCAGTTATTGACTCATGCCCGAACCATCTGCCCAGCTCAGCCAGGAATTCTGGATTCAAACCGCACACTGTGTCCAACCAGAGTCTTAGAGCTGGGACTGTGCCAAAAGCTGTACTAGAGTCTCTGGGCCCAATCTGTCTGCCAAGCATGGTTAGGGACTGTGGCCCTAAACTGCTCTCCGAGCTCCACCCAAGTCTCCAGGGCGGAATTGTGCACCGAGCTCAGCCAGGGACTATGGACCCATACTGCACGCTGAATTCAGCCAGGGACTCTGGGCCTATACTGCGTGGATAGTCCAGTCAGAGTCTTTGGGCCTCTGAGCCTGTGTGCACAGCTCAGGAAGAATCTCTGGGCCTAATCTGCCCGGCAAGTCCAGCTAGGGCCTCTGGGCTGAATCTGGGTGCTGACCTCAGCCTGCGTCAGCGCCCCAAAACTGCCCGTTGAAGTGAGCTAGTGTCTTCGGCAGAATTGCTCGTTGATGTGAGCTAACGCCTCCTGTGGGACTGAGCTCTCCGCCCAGCCTGCGTCAGAGCAGGTGAACTGCGTCTGTGCTGAGCTGGCGCCTAGGGTGGAACTGAGCGCTCCACCCAGCCTGTGTCACAGCAGGGAAACTGTGGCTGCGCTGAGCTGTTGCCTTGGGCAGAATTGCTTGCTGCGCTGAGGCAGCATCTCCACAACACTGTGCACTGAGCTGTACCCGGGACTCTGGGGCTGAACTGTCCACAGAGTCCAGTTTGGGTCACAAGGCACCACGCGACCCAAATCCTGTCCAGTGTCCCCTCTCCCGCAGTAACTCCCACCAGCCACCACACTAACTGCCTCCAGCGGAAGGCTCTGATCTGCAAACCTCAGTCGCTGCCGCTGGTGCTGCTTGTGCCGCCGCTGCTGCTCTGCTCCGAGAAAATCCACATTCCTCCCGTGTGCAGGGGCACACAGGTCCTCCGCACCCTGGTCCCTCTGAACTGTGGAGCACTCCTGCTGCCGTGGTGTTGGGACCTCGGTGTTCCTGGCTCAGAAATCTGTGCAATTCCCTGAGTTATTCACTGGAGCTTCCAAACATGGTCCACACTGCTCGCTGCCATCTTGAATTCCTCCTGCTAAATTCTTATAAATGAATACATACCATGTGTGTCTTTCTGGATCTGGGTTACTTCTTTCAGAATGACCTTTTCTAGTTCCATCAATTGTCTGCAGATTTCATGATATCCATGTTTTTAATAGCTGAGTAGTATTCCATTCTGTAAGTGGCCTACAGTTTCTTTATACATTCTTTGGTTGAGGGACATCTAGGTTGTATTCAGATTGTGGCTATTGTGAATAAAGCTGCTATGAACATAGCTGTTCAATTGTCCTTGTTTGGTGAAGCATCTTTTGGGTATAAGCCCAGGAGTTTTCTATCTGGGTCTTGAGGTGAAGCTTTTCCCACTTTCCTGAGAAAGAACCATATTGATTTCTAAAGTGGTTGTCCAAGGTTGCACACCCACCGGTAATGGAGGAGTGTTCCCCTTTCTTCATATCCTTGCCAGCAAGTGCTGTCACTTGAGTTTTTGATTTTAGCCTTTCTGATGGGTGTAAGATGGAATCTCAGAGTTGTTTTGATTTGCATTTCCCTGATGACTAAGAACATTGCACATTTCTTTAAGTGCTTCTCGGCCATTCCAGATTTCTCATTGAAAATTCTCTCTTTAACTCTGTGCCTCATTTTTAAAAATTGGGTAATTTGGTTTGATGGTGTTTATTTTATTTTTTGAATTATTTATATATATTGTATATTAGCCCTTTGTCATATATAGGACTGGTGAAAATCTTTTTTCCCTAATCTGTATGCTGCCCTTTCATTCTATTGGCAGTTTGTGTCCTTTGCCTTATAAAAGGTTTTCAGTTTTATGAGGTCCCATTTATTAATTTTTGATCTTAGAGCCTGAGCTGTTGGTGTTCTGTTCAGGAAGTTGTCTCCTGTGTCAATGAGTTCAAGGCTCTTTTCCACTTTCTCTTCTAATAGATTTGATGTATCTGGTTCATGTTGAAGTCTTTGAGCCACTTGGTCTTGCGTTTTGTGCAGGGTGAAGCATATGGATCTATTTATAGTCTTCTACATTCAGACATCCAGGAAGACCAGCACCGTTTGTTGAGGATGTCTTTTTTTCCATTGTGTGGTTTTGGCTTCTTTGTCAAAACTCAAGTCTCCACAGGTATGTGGGTTTAATTCTGGGTCTTTGATTGGATTCCATTGATCAACCCGTCTATTTCTATGCCAGTACTGTGTATAGTTTATTACTACTGCTCTGTGGTACAGCAAAAAGAGGGAACAAGGTAGGAGAGGGATCACAGAGAGAAATAAGGATGGAGATTAGACTTGGGAAGAGCAGGGGTGGTGCAGAACAGGGGGAATACAGAAGGCCTGCAGAGAAAGAGAAACTATGGGCCTAGGCTTCTCAGTGACAAGCTGGAGACCTAAGTCAGGATAGGCTTCTGGGAGGATATGAGGAGGATCCTAGCTGAGACTCCTAGTAGAAGTCATCATGGAGATGGAGGAGGATGCCCTCTAACTAGACATCTATAAAGGGATCTGATGCTCTCTTCTGGCATGTAGATGTACATGAATATGCAAATTTAATCACTGAAAAGGACACCCTCAAACTAGACAAGACTCCTACTGGAGGTAGGAGAACACCAACCCATCCACAAAATTTTGACCCAAAATTTACCCTGCCTACAAGATGTGCATGGATTACAAAAGAACAGATAAAGCAGAGACTGAGGGAATGCTCAATCGATGCCTGGCTCATCGCAAGACCCACCGCACAAAAGAGAGCCAACCCATGAAACTATCAATGATACTCTGCTCTGTTTGCAGATGGGAGCCTAGCAGAGTTGCCCTCTGAGAGGCTCCACCCAGCAGCAAATTGAAACAGATGCTGAGGCTCACAGCCAAACATTTGGGCAAAGCGTAGGGAGTCTTATTGAAATGTAGGGGGAAGGATAAGGGACTTACTCATATGAGCACCACAAAAAGACCAAAAGAGCCAACAAATCAGGGCCCAGCAGAGCTTGTGGAGACTGAAGCCCCAACCAAGGACCATGCATGGAACTAGACTTAGGCATCCTACATAGATGTAGTCAAGGCTTTATGTGGGTCCTCTAGTAAGGGGAGTGGGGGCTGTCTGTGACATGGACTCAGTTGCCTGCTTGTTGATTGCTTCCCTCTTGCAGTGTTGCCTTGCCAGGCCAGAGGGGAAGAGGGTGTGTTCAGTCATGATGCGACTTGATAACTTGCCCTGGTGGGTAGGACTGGCTCATTTTTTTTTTCTGAAGAATAGGGGAAGGGGGATGGAGGAAGAGAGAGGAAGGGTGGGACTTGGAGAGGAGGGAGGTGGCCATGACTGAAATGTAAAGTGAATAAATAAATTAATTAATAAAACAAGCAAACAAACAAAAATGTGGTAGATACTCAAGCAGGAAGCAGGGGACTGACTGTTTACCTAAATGCATTCCTTATGTAACATCTAGAATAATTTCCTCACAATGGAAGTATCCAGGTTATTATATACTGAAAAATATTCCAGATGTTCAGTACTATACTTAGAACAGGGCTAAAATCTGACTGCTGCGTTAGGACACAGAGCTCTTTTTGCCCCTCCTGCTTCTTCTCATCTTTCTACTTTTTTTATTTAGCTTCTTTCTCCTCAGGCCATTTCTCACCCTTCAGCCTTTCCAAACACTCTCTTATTTTCTTGAGAATATTCCCTTCACCCTTCTTCACTTCTCCTTTTTTTCTCTTGCAAAATATGACTTGAACTCCTGTGTGAGTTTGTAGACTTGATATTCTGCTGCCATAGTAACCTACATTACACCATCACTGCACTTAACATTCTACTGTCAAGCTTTGTTTTCTATTTTGCCTCTCTTGTTAGATGGTAAGTTCCATATCTGTTCAATTTAGTTGTATCCCCAGAGACTTACTAAAATGTCTAAGCAAATTACAGAATAAAAATAGAATCAATCTCCTTTGATATTATTGTTATATTTCTGTATTGTTTTTAGAGTCTTCCATATTCATTCCTACATTATTCCCTTAACCTTTTCACGAAGGCTTCAGTGATCATGGGAGTCTCCAGGATGCTCGTTTTGGCTGTGATATGGAGGGACTTAATCATTCACACTGCCACGGTGATCTCATCAAAAGGCAAATATGATATTATCCCATGGTTTTAAGGGAGCTCTGGAGAGTTCTTTTGGCCTAGAATTATAAATTTCAAAATTACCAAGTGGCGTAGGCTCTATAATCTTTCCCTGAGGTCTCCTAGTCTTTCAGTTTTATGCTATTTCATACTGTTTTACTTTTAGATATTTTGTTCCCTCTGACTGGAACACCTTCCTATCAGTCTACCTAAATGACTGTTTAGGAAATTTCTCCTCATCCCTGAGTGCTCTCTCAACTCTGCCATTTCCTCTCAAGACTCTCTTCCAAGGTAAAGGAAAACACTTATTCTCCTATCCTCTATCAGTCTAAATTCACCATCTTCTTATTAAAGTGATTTATCCATACGATTATATGAATATTCGTGGAATTGCAGTTGCAGTTGCAGTTGCTTTCTCCTTTTGGACTGGTATCTTTTAGTTGTATTTTCTTGATTCAGAAAACATAATACCAAGCAAACTGCTACAGTTATGGAACATAGAAGCAAAGTATTTTCTGCCAAATTATCTACAGATTCATTTTTCTGGCAACAATATGGAGAAACTGGAGATTTAAATGCCTTCATTCTATCATTTATTATTTTTAAAAAATTATTCTTCATGATCATTCTCCTCTTTGTTCTGGGATTTTGTCTGGCTTGAGCTTGCACTGGTCTATGCATCTTGTTAAAGTCACTGCAAGTTAATATGTACCACTGCTCTTTTGTTTCTGAAAAACAGTATTCCATGTTGTCACTCGTATCTCTGGAGTTTACAGTTTTTCTGCCTTCTCTTCCAGAGAGATCTAAACCATTGGAAGAGGCTGTATGATAAAACAGGCTAAGCATTAGGCATGAAAGGCTAAGCCTTCTGTCATCTCCTACTCTCTGGTCCTTAACCAGGTGTGCATCTCTGTGTTAATTATCATCTACTGCAAAAGGAAGCTCCTAGGTGAAGAGCTATTTGCACAGACAGCTGCTGGGAGAGAGAGAATCTGTTTTCCTTAGCAGGGTGGCCTTAGGTAGATTGACTGTGTTCCATTGGATGACTACACATGTTGGGGAAGAGGAGGATACACAAAGTTGGGCATGTAGAAAAGGGGGAGTGGATCTGGGAGGAATTGGAGAAGGGGAGTGAGTATGATTAAATACATAATAAGACATTTTAAAAGAACTAATTCAAAATGATATTCTTAATGTATACTGCTATCCAATCGCCAAATGGTACCTCACTTATATAAATATTTGTTAAGTTTTATTTACCAGATAAAAGCAAGTTTAATTAGTTGACAATACTGTTTATGATGCAATTTACACTTTTATCTTTGAAACTGAGAGATGCTAATAGGCTCACAGCTTCAGTAGCTCTTTCATAGTGGACTTTCATAAACATCCTTCCAGCAGTAAAGAGGATCTGAGCAAATTCTTCTCTGTGGGTAGAAATAATAATAGCTGGCCTGTTAACTATGGTTTGGTTTCATACAGTGCTAAAGGTCATAGCAACTTTGTCTATGTACTGATAATAATAATCAGCAAATACAACTGCTAAAGCATGTACTTATCTGAAATCAATAGCAAAGTAGGCATAGGTTTTAATTTTCTTGATTATTTGATCAATATTTTACCCTATTGATTAACATTTCACCTGTATTCTTCCTATGAGGAAAGCTTTGACAAGGTAGGTTTTATCAGGCCAATCCTTAGTAATATTTTTTTAAAATTTTTTCTTAATTTATTCTTGTTACATCTCAATGGTTATCCCATCCCTTGTATCCTCCCATTCTTCCCTCCCTCCCTCCCATTTTCCCTTTATTCCCCTCCCCTATGACTGTTCCTGAGGGGTTTCTTCCTCCTCCTGTATATGCTGATAGGGTATCAAGTCTCTTCTTGGTAACCTGCTATCCTTCCTCTGAGTGCCACCAGGTCTCCCCCTCCAGGGGACATGGTAATATTTATATAGGATTCATTACACATGGACAAGATTTTGTTTTCACATCCTTAGCAAATAAAGCACTAAAAATCTTATGAACAGCCAGGAAACAAAAACCCAAGACTACTGGTGTAATCTCTGAGAAACTTTAATGGCCATAGCTTTCTTTTCATTCCTAGTAAAAGAGCAGTTTAAGTAATTTATGAAGCACTAGCCGGAAATTAAGTATGCAAAAGCTTCCACTACCATAGACTCCACAGTAAGAAAATGGACCACAGCTTGAAATATGTTTCCCAAACTGAAGTTAAGGTCGAAGTGTATTTTTGAGACACATATGGCTTACAAAGAATGTATATAAGAAAGTTTGACTGCAAAGCTATGCCGTCTGTTAGAAAGAGGATTCTGAGAGAGTTGGGGCTTCCAAGAATTCTGACAACTACACTAGTAACTACCCTGATTTGTAATTGTTAGACAGATCATTCTATTGCCTTTGAAAGCTCGAAAGGTTTCAACAATTAGTGGAGAAATGTCAACCCCCTGCCTTGGAACAGCTAGTTACACCATCATTGAGGCTGTTCAGGCTAGAAAAAAGTTTTCCATTTCAAAGCACTTCTTTTATAAAGATCGCATATTTTAAAGTCTCCTCTTCAGATGAACATAAAGATATGCAGAGAATTTTAAAACTGGTTAGTTTCAAGGCCTCAGCAAAAAAAAAATTTTTAACTAGATTCCCTAGAAGGAAATGCTGCTTCTGCCCCTTCACATAAAAAAAATCATTAGTAAAGATTGAAGGATTTTGAATAACTTAGGTAGTTGACTATGTTTCAAATTTTAGAGTCAGTTCTTTACAGCAACATCCCATTCTCATCTACTCATTTTGGATGAAAAGAGAAAGCTTCAAAATGTTTAAAAGAAAACAAATTCATATGAAGACTGAATTCGGTCATTTGAAAATAGTTGCCAACTATACTCTAAACTTTTGTTTATTGCACAATAAAGCTGTAATTTTAAGTGTCTATCTCAGATTATTAGAAAAGTATCAGCATTTTTTCTTATAGGAAATATTTAACATTATTTGTGCTTATTAAACTCTCTTTTGTCCAAGGGTTTTCAAATATTTTATAAACAGTGATGATCTTATTATAGTTTTGTTAAGAATTTGGTATACTCAAAGTTGAGTTTGTATTAAGTTTTTTCCATTGTGTCTTCCTTTCTCAATATGAACATGTTATATTTTATTATTCTTTTTTAGCACCAAAACAAATTCAGAACACCTTTATGTAGAATCTCTTATACAGTCTCTTAGGAAAACTCATACCTTTATGGAAAGAGATTCTTCCCCAAGAAGTAAATAATTGGTAAGATAATAAATTATAAACTGAATATATATGTTGCCATATTAGTGGCAGCAAAGCCTTATAGAACAAGACAATTGTGTGTAAGTTGATCATTGAAAGATCGGAGGTGACTTTATGGAGTAGCAGGCTTTGGGTTTGGAAGGATGACTAAGTAAGGGACAGGAGATGACAGCATGTATAACTTTGTCAAAAGTTATGAAGATTTAAAAAAATGTGTTCTGGATATCAGGTTCTTTTTTGGAGAAAAGAAGGTGAAATGGAGCATCTTCTCACTTCACACATAAAGCCTAAGAGCACACTGTCTTCTATGGTAGCATAAGTTATTCATTCACTATGGAGATGTTCCCTAGTACATCCAGTTTAGTCTGCTTCTCTGTAGTTATAAAGGATTTAGTAAACCATACAAGACCACAGTCCTAACAGGGCATAACCAAGTCTCTCAATAGTATTTTTCTAATAAAAGTAGGTAGCTCCGTATTATTATGCAGTAAGGCTCCTGAGAGGATCCTTGGCACTATTTCCAACCGTTCCAAAGGATTCTGCAAAAGATGTGAGAATAAGGGACTAACAGCTTTGGATGGCACCATTATACTTGCTGTAACACCTGCCATGGTTTGACTAATGGTGAACCCTCACCCCAGATTCATGTTGGAACTCATGCATGATGAAGTAGCATTTAGAAGTAGTATTTAGGAGGTCATGAAGTTATAAGCACTCTCTACCTTCTTGAATGAGAAGTGAAGTTAGAAGGAGTGCCCTTAGCCTTCTGTTCCCGCTGCAAGGCTAAGACATCATCAGTCACCGTTGGAGGATGCAACAGGACAATAATTTGGAATCAAAGCCAGGCCCCTTCTACTCCAATCCTATGTGGTTCTTAATCACAGACTTTAAGCCTGTTGAATGGTGATACATTTCTATCATCTAATATATTACCTAGTATCAGAACCGTTGCTATTGTGAAACAAGACCACTAAACCAGCAACTAACTCCACACTAGTGGGCTTGTTTTATTAAATAGAGTTTAAAGAGTTGAAATGTTGAATTCCTGTATGGGATATGGGTAACAGCTGTACTGCTCATACCCACCATTTAAAGAAGCTTTGTCACCACAATAAAGAATTAAAGAATTATGACACTTGTTCCCTTTAGTGGATGGTTATCTTATTCCTTCTACATATTATTTTTCAGTTGTGAAGTTGTGTGTTTAATTCATATTCACTTAATTTCTGCTTATTTTATCCTATCCTTGAAAATTATGAGTTACATGCTACTGTCATGTTCAACAGATGAGCAATCCCATAATCATCACAAAGGTTATTCAGCATTTGCTGTATTATCTGTACTGTTTGAAGGACTTGCAGGTGTCCATTTACTGCATATCAAGATCCAGTAAAGATACAGTAACTACAGAGGCAATTTAATGCATAGAATTTCCTACATAGATGTAAGAGCTGAGGGCCAAAACCCAAAAGTAAACACCTGGAGATGTTACCACACAGAGCTGCTGTGTATTCTTTACCTTCCAGTGTGACCAGAGAAGATCTTGTGTCTGGAGCCTGGTAGATTGGAGAAGGATGCCCAGATATTTGATGAGAGGTATATATGTATATCTATCTGTCTGTCTGTCTATCTATCTATCTATCTATCTATCTATCTATCTATCTATTTGATGGAGAGTCCAAAAGAGCTATTGCTTCATTTTCTAAGAAAGTGAATAGATGTCTAAATATACTTTTAAGTGTACAGTGTTTTAAAAATAAGCTGGAGACTCAAATAGAACTTACAAAAAGAGCAAGAAACAGGAAGAAGTCCTTCTGCCATCCTCCTCTCCTCCAGTTGCCTTCTTTGACTCTTAACTAGGAGAGTCACTGGCAAAGTGACTCTGAAAATGTCATTTGTAGAGTCATTCTGCAATACCGTTGACTATCACTGAAGAATGGATTTGGGCTGAGAGCATTAATAGATGAATAGCAAGGTCAGACATGTCACCTCGTATACCCCTTATGAGGTAGATTCTACTTTCATTTCTACTTTTTAATAAATGAACAAAATGCCAGAGATTTTAGGTCAGTTTTTCAAGGACATCCAATAGGAGGGGTAGGTATGAGCTCCAGAATTTTAACTTGTATCCAATACAACATATGTATTTACACATTTTTTCTAGTGTTTGTGTGAATTCTTTTAAATATTATTGCTTTTTTAAATTTTGAAGTTAAAATATTTAAAAATTTTATATTTTAGAGTAGAACATCTTAATAATTTGGGAGTTTTTCTGTATACAAAGGAGAAGGAAATATCAAGACGAGCTTTATATTTTTGTTTTGTATTTAGTATATCTGGATATATTTAATTCAGTGTATGCTCATGAATTGATTAACGATGAAGATACATTCTGAGAAATGCACCATTAGGCATTTTTGTCATTCAAATGTAGCAGCCTGTGCTTATGCAAACTAAGATGGCTATGACATCACTTGGCAGCAATCTTATGGCACCATCATTGTGTTTACGCTTAGCCAGTGACAGAAATGTCATTATAATGTGTGTGCTGAAGTGCTGTGTGAGAAGAAATTGTATTGCTAGGATTGATTCTTTAATTTTTTGATATATATTTTTGAGCTGCTCATTCATTTCACTTTTCGTAGAAGATGTTGAAATAGCAACAAACCAGGCAGATACCACTCTCCTGTTGGGACATTGGCATTTAGCTTCTTCAAAAGGGTGGAATGATGGTTTAGTAAGAAGCAACGCAGTGAATTTTGACGTAACCATGGCCTCATTATCACCATCATTATTCTTTCAAATGAATATTGATCTAAGTGTAAATGTTTCTTGAAGATGTAAATCTCATTCCTTTTTCCTTTGGGCTTTATCCCCTGAAAAGATACAAAAGATAGGAAGCGACCATTTCTTCAGGAATTTCTATGTTAAGAACATGTGGATGTTGAGAAAGGGTTACAGTCTCACAAGAAAGGGCTCAAAACAAAATTTCATTTGTACATGGGTAGGAAGTCAAAGGTAGCTTAGGAACTCTGCTTCTCTGCTAGTGAAAACAGCTCTCTGAGTTTAAGATAAGAGATCAAATACTTGAGAAATCTATAGCTATTTCACATTTAACAGAAGTTTTTAATGGAGTCTAGAAATACTGGGGAATGACTTTAACAACATATGTAATCACCAACATCCAATTTGTATCTGACATTTTGGCCTTTGTACTATAATTTTTTGTTTGTTTTGTATTATTTTTAAAAGGGGATTTTACCTAAGAAACTTATTTCACATACCCCAACACTTACAGTATTAAACTTAACTAAGATTTTAGTTTTCAGATTTTTCTCCTAGGAGTGCTGGGACTATATTTAAGTTGATACAGTGCTTGTCCAGCATGCCCAAAGCCCTGGGTTTGATTTCTAACACTACAGACACTGACTTGATTACACACAGCTGCTGTAATCACAGGCCACTGGAGGTGGAGGGGAGAGGATGAGATAGTCAAGGTTATTTTGTTCCTATGATGTCACTACCCTGAGCTACAGGAGACCCTGTCTCAGAAAAAAAATGAATAAGTAAATACAAAGATATATGGAATCAAAAGGTTAGACTAAAGGAAAATCCCATGGAAGGCTTTTTCTCAAAAGCTGAGGCCTATCCAGAGTAGAAGAATTGCCAACATTCCCAACCCTGCTCCCCAGTGGGGGAAAAACAGTTTAAAAAAAAAGTGAACTCAGGAATCTGAAAAACAAAGTGATTGGAATAGATAGAAGTACAGGAAGAATTGCACCATGTAGGCATGAGTCCAAGCATGTGCTGTCCTGTACATGGTTAAGGAACACTTAGGCTTTTAGAGGATGACACTCCCTCATCTTTACCTACATCTTTGTGGTACCCACTACTTTCTTTCATACATTTTTTCATTTTTTCCCCACCTACAGCCTGCTTCCCCATTATTCTATCTCAACTCTAACTTTAAATAATGATTGTTTATTTTCTTACAAGTTGATTTTTATTTTCTATTTCACATCCTTCCTGTGGCGTGGTGCCTTCAAGAATCCAACCTTCAGTAAGACGTTTCTTGGCTCAACTCTAGCACTTACCATGTGCAGAGCTTGCCCTTAGTAATAGCCCTGTTTGTGTCCTGATTGCTAACTGAGACAACTATCAACAAACATGTTTATTGACAAAGACAGTGGACTTTGACAGGCCTGTGTGTGAAAAACATTTCAGATTGCTACCCAGGAGAATAATATTTGCCTCCTAACTGATACATGCTTTTTAGGATCATAAACTTTAACATTTTAAGCCAGCCTTGAATTTTAAAAAATTCTACATCGTTGTGCAAACTTTCTTGCTTTTATAAGCAAAGTATAATAAGCAGCATTTAAGCATTTCTTGATGACTCACTTTAATTTAGAAAATTAACAACTCTAGCACAATATAAAAGGGAGTATAAAGTTACACTAAATGGGCTCAGATTGCTATATATTTTGCATCTTAGATAATAATTATTGTCTTTCCTCTCAAGTTGTTAAGCTATGAAATTAGCTGTTTTCTAAGATCTCCCTGACTTTTTATCATATGATGTTTTGAATTTGAAAACCGGATAATCAAACTGACTAGACTAGTGTGAGATAAAGTAGATTGACTTTCAGTGGTGACTGCTGAACTTTCCTGCTAGGAAAACACATGGTGTTGCATACCTAAACATTGACATTGATTGGGGCTCTTTCAAAGCCCTTTTTCATTTGAAAAGGCATGGTTTTGTAGTTTAGAGATCAAACTCAAGACTAAGTGCATGGTAGACAGGCACTCTGCCATTGAGCTATACCACCAACACCTTGATTCACTTTCTAACTTGTATTTGGGTTCTGGAAACTCTGTGGCTCAAATTGTCCGAAAGCAGAGCTATTCACTCACATGCCATGTCATAAATAACAAGAAGCCATCACGGCACAATAGGTGTAGTTAGTCATTGGTTTTGGATCTTCTTTTGTCCATTACTAACTTGGGTGAGCCACTGTGCACTTCGGACTCTTGCCAGCTTGATATTTGTAATGTTGATAAGTGTTTGGTTTCTAGGATCTTGAGATAGATAAATCAAATAAATACCCTACTTGGAATTTTTTGTGCATAGAGGGTCTTAAAACATGTTACTTCGATAACTAGAGGGATTAGCTGTTCTCAAATGTGTCCAAATACAGTTCTAACGCATAGTATAAAGAAAAAAAAAACTCCACGAAGCATATGGAGTAAAAATTGATTAGTTCTCAAAAAGGAGCAATTTAGCTTTGAAAAACCCAACCATACTGTTTACCATATGCAAACCCATATGCAAATGTCACTTTTAATGTATCAACTATTTTTATTGCTACGATTTTCATAATAAAAATTCTATCTACCCTTCAGAGCATTATTGTAGTGATGACCAAATGGCCAGGAGCCCAGATACTAGGCTCTATTTTTCAGTGTCCTGTGTTCTACTTGGTCTCCTTTTAGCCCTTAGTCTTTACAAAAGGAAATTTTAGTGACACAGAGCAAATTGAAAGCCAATGAGAATAATTTAGCCAAGCACAGGGGAAAGCAGTGCAGGCAGGCCAGAATTAACAATGCAATCTGAAGTGGTGCTGTTTAAAAAGCAACACTGATGCTTCAAACTTTGGGGGGAGGGACACATTCGAATATATCTCCAGGGTAAAGAACTAGCCAAAGCCTAGGACTCCATTGTCTATGGAATACATTCTTGTGGCCAGTACCTAAGTACTTTTGAAACCAAGAAACTTGTCTTCTTTGTTGGAGGACGTTCCATGCCCAGCCCAATCCAAGGACAACTCTCATCCCCTGAAATCTGCTTATGTTTCATGGTGTGTCTGTTTCATGGGTGTGTATTTATGTGTGTATGTGTGTGTGTGTGTGTGTGTGTGTATGTGTGTGTGTATGGGGGGGAGGATGTCCACAAACTGTACCTTATTTAGTTTGCAAAGTTTCAAAAGGTGATGTTGGCTGGAACATATTTAAATAACTGAAAAATATCAAGAGGACAAAATTTTATAATATGCAAAAAATGTTGAAAAAGTCAGTGATTAATTCTGGTAAATAAAATTTAAAAGTATCAGCCATCTTGACACTAGTAAGGTTTGCTTAGGATTTGTTTTACACAGTGGATTTGAATGGTGGTGATGAAAAGACTATGTCACCAAGCCCAAAATACACATTTTCCAGACTTTTACGAAGTTGTTGCTGATTACAGCCCAAGGGTATTGCCTGGGACTGTTATCACAACCAGTGATCTCAACCTGCTTATTGACTTTTGATAAATAAGAACGTTCATACAAGCAACAGACTACTATCTATATGCTTAAATATAGCATTTGATCGAAGCTATTAAAACCCTTTGCAGACATGGCTCTAGCATTTCATTACTTTAGTAATCATAGAGTGCCAAACTCTCTAATTTCCAACGACAGCACAGAGTTTAACCACAGGCATATTCTGGGGGCGAGTTCACATTGCTCCTGACTCCACCACAGTGGATTTGCTTAGTCTTCTCTCTCTTGGGAACACTCAGTAATATACCTGGACTAATATTTGCTATGGCTACAGAACATTTTCTTACCTTTGTTCTCAGGAGAGGGAGGGTGTGAGGAGAAAACCCTCTTCCCACTCTCTGAGACTGCCAGGAATGTGGGGAAAACCTGTCATCGCTCATGTCTCGTGTGTGAGGCAGAGTGGAGGAATAACCAAGAAGTAAATTTATTAACTTCCCTTCTGTGTAGAGAACCTGTGCTTAACTTAGCTAAATATACAAATACATAAAAGGAAAATCCATTATTCTGTTGGAGCCTGGATCTTGAACCAGAACCTGAAGGTCAGGCTAGTAATGCTTTAAAACAGAGAATAAGACCCGCAGTGCTGCCATGTCCAGATGCCTCTTTTATGTTTATCTGCACCCCATCTTTGCTTTCATAAACATATGGGTTCTAGAAAACCACAAGGACTTAGAGCTTCCTTCTCACCTTCAAACTGTATTACTCACTCCACAGCTTGACTTAGAAATCCTGCATGCGACCTATTTTTGAGACAAAAACTGTTCAACCTCAAAACTCAAAAAAAAAAAAAAATCTTACCTTTTAAATAGACCTGCCTTCATTATTCTAAATATCCATCTTTTAATTTCATAGTATAATTTTAATAATTGACTTTGCTCTAATACATGCAGTTTGTATTTTAAGTATAGTGTTTATGACTGTTCTACCCCAATGACTGAATTGAATATAAACTTTTGAGGCCAATTAGAGGCTGTAGCTTTATTCTCTCTCTCTCTCTCTCTCTCTCTCTCTCTCTCTCTCTCTCTCTCT
>OU015745.1:105966000-105976904 GCA_907169655.1 Acomys percivali | reverse complement strand
ACACACACACACACACACACACACACACACACACACACACACACACAGCAGTAGCTTCTTCTTGCACCTTTGTGTGGTGTATGTCCTATGCACCTTTCAATGCCTCAGTTCTCCTGCTCTACATCCATCACCCTCTACAAACATCCCATTGACAGTGGGTTAAAGGGCAGAGAAACAGCTCAGAATACCAAAGCAGCATGACCTTTTAATTTGGATGTGAAACTACCTGCTATCATACCATACTTTCTATTTCTGCACTAATCAGTACCCTGATTTTATCCTGGCATCAGTGTCTACGGTGAAAGAAAGAAGAACCAGAGATTGCAGATATAACCTCCTTACTACCTCTCCTGACTTGTTCATGGGGAGTGTGGCTGCTAACTGTTCCTGGCCCTCTTGTTGCACCCCAATGAGATTATGGAGCAGTCTCCAGATCAGGACTATAGGAAGTGACTAATAGATCACAGTGCAGAAGTGGAATTGAAATGTTCCCAGTAACCATAAGCAAAGCGTGTTCTCTTCTTCTCTGATGGACTCTAAATTCTATGCATGGTGTGGCTTCTGCATTATTAATAAAAAGCTTCGAGGAAGTAATCCTGAATGGATTGTGTATTACAAGGTCATCATGTGTAACTCAGAAACATGGCATAAACAGGCATCGGCTCTGACTGGTTAGGCGAGGCAGCCTTCACAGTGTGCAGAGGGAATGCACTTTAAGTAATGAATACTTCTGGACAGTGTTTACAAAACCAAGTTTATCCTGCTGTGTTTGATTGCCAAGTCCAGAAAGCTAGAGCACATCAAAACTTGATTGTCATCTCCTATTTGTCCTCTCATGGTCCTCTCTGGCAAAGCCGATTTCCATCACTGGCTGTATGCATGGCATCTCCACTTAAAAGCAAGCTCAAGATACATGTATTAATGCATTACTTTAAAATATTATAAAATTGAATTTAAAATTGGCCCAAAACTTCCTATAAGTTCTTGCAGACAATGCTGGGAGTGTCATGGGCGTTTTGAATAAATGATCAGTGGGGAGGCTCTCTCTATGAGTATTTATTTTAATGCTTTGTATTTAATGAATATATTCAGGAAACTTATTTTACTTCAATGGTGCCTTTAACAAATTACACTGCATCTCCCTTCCATATATATTATGGATATCCTGGGCAATTGATATAACTTTTGTGGTATGAGAACATTATAATTTTTTAGACACAAGCAGACCAGTTGCCAAAATGAGCAAAATGAAATTCTCTGTTCCATTCAGGTTAAAGTTCTAGCTCCCTCAGACCAGGGCTGTCCCAGGACCCCCCTACACCAGTAGTGGAGAAGGAGGGGACATCTACTCTCAGTATTCTCTGTTTCATCTTGTCCCTCCTTGCTCTTTGCTTCGGGCTTCTCTGGATAAGAAAAACAGTAATCTGAGGAAAAGTAGAAATATTACTAGTTTCTGTTAGACAGTGTTTTCTCACAAAGAATAAGTTTTTGCAGCCAGTTATTAGCTGGACCTTTAAATTCCTCCATAAACTCTGCCTCTTGCATCCCTGTGAAGACTTCTGTCCTGAAAATAATAGTTCTTCCTACATTTCTCCTCAATGTTCTCTGGGATCCTCTCATGTTATCAAGAAATTCTCAAAGGGAAAATCACTACAGAAAAGCCCTAGCCAAGTTTTCTCAGGTCTTATTTTCTTAGGTTTTAGGGAAACTTGTGTGTCCTATTTTTTTCCACATTAAAAAATGTTGCTATTCATTCTTTTTTCTTGTTTTTAGACAACAGTCATGCATGAAGCTCCCCCAATTCCAAAGGACTTATATCACTTTTCCTAAAGAACTGCTTAGCTTAACTACCTAAAACCTTTGTTCTGTGATGGCATCCAACTCATAGTCTCAACTTGAGGGAACCAACTAAATAAAAGTTCAGTAAAGTAAAAAGTCAGCTTGGGGTTCTGGAGAAGATGCAAATGCATGTGTCTCCCTGCCATCAAAGGAGGAGAAGAAAAGAACACAGTTCTCTTTACTAATTGACTTCAGTTATCCTCCCCTCTGTGATAAATATTGTCTGAATTTCCCCATCTGCTGTATAAGGAAGAGGTGGGCCATGGTCCAGAGGTTACAGAAGACATTTTTGATGAGTTCTTTGAAGAGCCATCAGGAATAGTGCATTGGATGCACCTGTATCCTTTAGCAGACTGAGTTTTGGCCAGCATCAGAAAGGCAGATATCTATGGTAGCATCCATAGTGCATTAATCACCCTAAGCCTGCTATCCTGTGAGCTGGTTTTCAGTAAACTTATAAAGTGGCAGAGTTAGGAGCCATGAACATCAGTTAATTCACCTGCATGGTTAAGTTTCCTCTGCTGCATCCAGTTGGTAACTTATGCAATCTCAACTCCTCTAGTCATGGCAACAACTCATTGTTTCCGGATACAGCTTCAGTTAGAAATCTGTCCACGCTCCAAGCTAAAATCTGCTCAGCGATTTTTACCCAACATGCCTCCTTATTCTGTTCTTTGAAGCTAAACTGGACAAGCTGTTCTGTCCTGAAAAATCTTCTATGTGAGATTCTTGAAATATCCAAGTATAGCAGAGATGTTTTTCTATTTCTTGGAGACTTGGGGTTCACAATGATTTCAGATGCTCCTTAATGAGAGTGATTCAGTACAGAGGCTCTTTGGATGCAATTCATTTGCCAGATGGTGCATCACCTACACTAAGCAGAGTGAATATTTCAGGATGTATCACTTTAAAAACTACCCTCGCTGCCCTGTTTCTCCTGCAGAGTCTTATTCCATTATTTGGAATTCAGATACCCTGCTTTGCATTGCCCTCCTTCCTTTTCTGTGGTTCAAAATGTCAATTTATTATATATACTTTTATTTCAGCCAGTAGCTTATTGAACCATAAATGCTAAATGCTAAGGTCTTGGAATAGGGATACTGTGATATGAATCTAGGTTTCCCTGTATGGTTAGCACAGGCTAGAGATTTGATAAATATTGTTAACTGAATAGGCAATTGACCATATCCAAAGATTCCTAACAGCTTTCTTATAGTCATATCACATGTTACCACACTACATGCTACACAATTGGTCACTGTAAATTTCTGTGCCTCTTACTTTTGTTCATCTAAACCAGGCCTGTACTATTATGCTTGTTGAGATGTCTTTACTTGCCTGTAAATTGATTAAATGTAAAAATGATGGGGCACACATGTATGCAACTTTCTCTTAATTTGAATTGGGAAGATACATTTAATCCACATTTTTTGATCTGGGAAGACCCACCTTTAATCTGGGCTACGCCTTCTACTGGAATCATATATAACAACATAGAAGATGGAAGCTTTTGCTCTTTTCCTGCTGGTTCTAACCACACCAGCAAGTTCATTCCTTTATTGACCTTAGAGCCTACTTCTTTGGGCATATACTGATGGCTAGCTGAGAGACACAGTCATCGTGACCGAACAGCTGCGAGATTCTTGGACCTATCTTTCATTGGCAGCCATTGTTGTATCAGCTAGACCACAGCCTGTAAGTCATTCTGATAAGTCCTTTCTCTTCATCTCTCTATCTCTCTCACTATTCACTCTATACAATGTTACTCTAGAAAACCCTGATTAATGCACTTATAATTCTGTGTGTTTTTAATTATACACCAATATTGAAAAATCAAAATCTGAAAAATATATTTTAGTGAAAACAAGTATAACTTATTTTAATCTATTTTTTTGTTATTGTTTTACTCAGTGCTGAATGTTGAACCCAAAGCCTTACAATTGCTCTTCAAGTGCTCTACAGCAAGCTATATTTCTATTCCTAAACTATTTACTAATATAGAATAAGCCTTGTTTTATTAGCTGCTTATCCGTAACTTCCTAAAATGTTCCCAGTTGCATATCTAGGAATTAACAAAATAAAAAGCTAAGTATCTCTTCTTTGGCTTTTGTCTTTGGTTGATAGCAGAGGGGACTGTGGGAGAAGAAAGAACCTCTTGTTCCTATTCCCAAACCTCGTGTTTTGAAAGACTGGATCCCTTTGTTGATTCGTGTCTACAGCCCTTCAAACAGGTTCCTTTGCTGTATTTTTGTGTCTCCTCTTCCCCAAAGACAACATCAAGGTATTCATTTCTGAAAGCAATCATTGGGTGTGGAGTCATACCCAAGAGCTTCTAAACAACTAAAGCAGGTACTCAGGTATTGAATCCCAGGAAAACAGAGCGGAAACCTTCTTCTCCTGGCATAACTTATCCTTTGCTTTTTCATGCAGTAAGTAAATCGAAGCATAGAAAAGTACTCTTGAGCTGGGCATAGTGGTACATACCTGTAATATCTTGTGATGCAAAAGCAGGAAGGTGAGGCGATCTGCTCTATCTTTTCCTGCATATCAGGTTCAAGGCTAGCTTGGGCTCCATGAGACCCTGTCCTACCAAAAACAAACAAACAAACAAAACAAAACACCAAATCAAACCAAACCACCACCACCAAAACAAAACAAAACAAAATCTAATTTTAACAAATTCCATTTATAATGTCTAAAAAGCACTGGCTTGTTACAAAGAGTTTATTGTGTCTGATCATAGTTTTAGGTGTAGGAAATGTAGCTTAAAGCCCTACTATGATTTTTTTTTAATACTACAAATGCCTTTGCATTTATTTAACCATTGTTTAATGTATGCTTGTCTCTCTCTGGATTCTTGTTTCATTACTGGGGAAGAAGCACCTCTAGTTGTCTATTGTATTTGTGAAGTAAAACCAGGGGAGGTTAAATATAAACTTATCAGACTTGAAGTTTAAAATTTGGCAATAGAGGTGGCTAACCACATAGGAGGAGAAATAAACATGAGTGATTGGGAGCAGACAAATGGAATGAGCCTGGAACAGCTTTGCCTATGGCCTGAGCTATTGCTTTGAAGTATTTAGAGTTCTTGTGAAAGGGCGATTATTATAACCAAAGCCGGCTTTTCATAGCCTTGTTATGTCCACTAGAAGAATTGTGTTTCATCCAAGAGTTTGACTTCTATTTGTCATCAGCATTGTAAACAGTGGCTCTGTTTTTCTTAATCCCTGTAAACACTCCAGACCCACCAGTCTGCTTCTTTTAACCGTTGAGCACATTGTTGGTGCTCAATAAATGTTTAGCAGTCGCGATACTTATGTTTAACAGCTGCAACACTGAGTCCAAGGACAGCTGCATTTTAATGATGTGTGAAGTGATTTATGTGTAAGCTGCTAAAACTCATAACTAAAGTACTTAGCACTTTAGGTTCCTCTGGGACAAAAGGTGATAGATTAAGGTAAAATGGTTTTATTATTTAATTCCGAAAGAAGTAAATTACCCTGGCCAAATGTTCTTTGATGGTCCTGGTGAACTGCTGTGGTCTGATGCTCAGGAAGCCTGGTCCAGTGGTTGGAACTGTGGCCAGGGAGGCAGGAGTCCTGGGTACTATTTCTGGTCAAAACACTGACTTCCTGGGTGACCTTGGACAACTCACTTAACCTCTTCTTTCCTCTGTCTCCTGCCCTAAGAGTTGAACAGGCTCTGCTTTTCAAGGTTCTTTTCTGAAAGGGCATTTTAAGGGTAAGCTTTCAAATGCTTTAGTTGGTGATAATATTTTTGTAGGGTTGGGTGATTTGTTTTTCTCCCAGCTGCATGGCTGGCCATTAGAAAGGCAGTATATATTAATGTGTCCTTAGGCCAAATACACAAAGTACATTCTCAACTGTGGACACAAGTGTCTGTATGTAGAACACCAACACTGCCAGACACCTCTGCTTCCAGGCTTACTTGTCCATCTATGCACAGTTACTTTGACTCTCTCCCCATCATGCTTAAATAGGTTTAAGGAAACTAAAAAAACATTGCTAAACTTTTGGTATAAATACCTGCAATGTGAATTACCTTTGGCAGACAGAGAAAAACCAGGTCACATGTTTGGGCAAATAACTAATCTTCAAATTCAAGGCTTCTATGGATGCTACAGAAGAGTGAGATGTAGAAGACTACAGAGCGGTTCTTACTCTTGTGCTTTCAGCCTGGCGAACCACTATAACCAGAAGAGATGGTGTTTGACTCTGTAGAGAACAGACCTTGAGTTTAACTTCTTTGCTTACTGTAAATTCCAGGAATGGTCTCTCTGGCTCCACCTTTCTTATGCTGCCTGGATGAACATATAGCAGCACCAGTGGGTCCTTGTAAATCTTTTGGGAAAATGGTAGGTAGACATGAGATGTGGGGTGCAAGTAGAAAAAAGATGCATAAGGGGAGATTATTGAATAAAACATATTTAGTATTTGTGATTAATGCATTAAAAATATCCCAGTGAAATATGTCCTGTGAGAGTTTAATTGCTCATCAAAATGGGCTGGGCTTTTTATAGGTTATGGAATGTGTTACTGATTCTGACCCTCATTTTAAACCAACCTTAGGAAGATAGTAATTAGCGTGTACTAATACAGTTCAATAGTTTCTATACAGGGGAATTGAATTGACCTTGAAGGAAGAAAAAGATTATATGGGCAGCATAAATATACTCAGCTACGTTTTTGTTTATGGCGGCTCAGCTACCATTACATTTCTTATTACAAATGGTGGGTATAAGTTGCATTATGATTGATTGCTATTTTTGAATTTTTAATATAATTTTCTGTTTTTCCTCTGTGTATTCTGAGAACAAGCTGCTAACATTGATAAGATTCTCAGTCATGTCTACTGAAGGGCAAAGAAACAAAATTTCAGTCATTTACTTCTCTTTAGCTCTAATCAATGAATTAATGATTTTTAGTTTGCAATAAAAATAATCACCAAAGATGAAAATCATTTTTTTTGTATTAAAAATGTTGTAGCAGAGCTGGGCATGGTGGCTCACACTTTTAATGTCAGAACTTGTGAGACAGAGGCAGATAGATTGCTGTGAGTTTGAGGCAAGCCTGGTCTACCAAGCGAGTCCAGGACAGGTAACAATACACAGATACCCTGTCTCGAAAAAAAATGTTATAGGATAAAAAAGTTTAGTATTGTGGTACAAAGCTCAGGTCATAGCACAGTAGTGATCAGATGTGTACCCAATGTCATCACTGTTTCTATGGGGTATTTTTCAAGTAATCTGAAGTTCCTTAGAAATATAACTTTCTGGTTTCAGCAGAAGATTGTTCCACAGACCTTACTTTATTTTATTTCTGTATCTAGGATAAAAGAAAGAAAGAAAGAAAGAAAGAAAGAAAGAAAGAAAGAAAGAAAGAAAGAAAAAGAAAAAGAAAAAGTCACGGAAAGACAGTGAGTCCTATGTGTTGACCGATTATTCCTGAGCATGGGGCCTGCCATGTACTTGATGTCTTTGATGTACTCTGTGTTACTCCATTGAAGAAAACTGAATTTTCATCTCCCAACAGCTATTCATTTCTGGAAAGCTTCTTGGTTAGGGGTGGAATTTTGTGCCAACTTCACTTCCTCTGGTCTGGGATTTTGTCTGAATTGAGCGTGTACAGGTCTTATGCATAGAGCTACAGTCTGTGAGTTTTTATGTGAATGAAATTATTGTGTCCGAGAAATGTTGTTTCTTTAAAATCATTTTCCACTTCTGGCTTTCTGCCCCCTCTTTCACTAGGATCCATGAACCTTGAAGGGAAGAGTAGGATTAAAAAAATCACATTTAGGGCTGAGCATTCAAATTCTCCGGTTCTCTACACAATTTTCAGTGGTGGGTCGCTGTTGTCAAGCTTCTATGATGAGAGTTAAGTAAAATAATGATCTGTTAGTGTAACGATATGTTATTAAAAGTCATTTTACTCCTTTTTTCAGTGAGGGCGATAGTAGTGGTAGGCTTTCCCCAGGGCTCACAACCTGTCTAGTCTCAGGGTCTTGACAATTAACAGTGTCAGGTACTCCATCTCAGGAGGCCAGCCTTAAATCCAGTCAGAAAGCGGTGGTTACTACCTTAACATTTGTGCCACTATTACACCAGAGGGCATAGTTTTCCAGGCAAGTCAGAATTACAATCTACAGTAACTTAACTGGGTGAGATTAATGACTACTTTCCTGTACCATGTATAGTACTTTCCAGCACTATGAACACTAGCCAGTAGAGATGAAACTTCCAGCTGAGTACCAATTAAGTATCTCCACATTTTATGCCAAAACTGTTAATTATCTTCAGCAATTGGGTCTATCAGCTTGTAGACTGTAGCCAGCAGAATTGTCACTAGCCTTTAGTATTTGTGGAGGCCTATGGAACCCCAACAACTCAAAGATGAAACCTGTTATTTGTACTGGGAGGTTTACATGGTAGCATATGATGTCTAGTGAGATATTGTCTCCCATGTAGTGACTATTTTAATTCCTATTTAAATTCCTATTATAGGTATACTATATTAAGAGGTGTTCTACAATAGTTGGCTTCTATGTGGCTTTTCTAAAGCCTCCTAGTGTTAGTTACTCTTCCATGTATTCCTTGCTCGACTCTGGCTTCCTATTCTCCAACCCCATTTAATTGCCCTGTTCTAATTTCCCCTTTATTCCTTCATATCACTTTATTCTCTTGAGCCCATTCCTTGAAAGATAACCTACTTCATCCTGCCCCCTTACTAGTTACTTAATGTTTGTGCATATTCTAAGTAAAACACACACACATCTAAAGCATAAAAGCTATATTCACATGTAAGAGAAAACATATTGATTAACTTTTTTGTATGAAAACAATAACATATAACCTTATGGACTGGTTATTACTAACCACAAAGAAAGGTACATAAACTTTTCAAAGGTCAAATAACTAGGAAGTGGAAAAATTGGGACAGCAATAAAACCTTTATTGTACTCTGCCTTCTCTAACTACCACACTTGATTTTTTCTTTTAAGGTTGTATAAAGGCTGTAGAAATTGCCCAACTGCTTAATCAAAACATTGCATTTTGCATTTAGGCTTACTACGCTAATGTTTTAATTAGGAAATTTACTTTTGGGAGACATTGACACATGTAATTTATCCTAATCCATGATACACTCAGCCACACACACTTTCTGGTGAAATAATACTAGCACAGAATTCCAAAGGCTGCTAAAATATTAATTTCTACATAAAACAAAAATTATATATATATATATTCATGGAAAACAATGGTTCAACATGTAGGCATTGCATAGTGCTTAAATCAAATTAAATGCCAATAATTTATGACGTTCATAATCATATCAAGAATCTCAAGGGTATGATGCTTTACAATACTCAGAGCATTAGCAGAATGAGTTGAGTATTTGAAGTATAGCAGGCATGTTCATACTGGTTTCTCCTTCTCCTCACAGGCTCCAAGGGAATCAGTAGGAGGTGGGTCCAGGTGAACATCACCTCTAAAGGCTGTGAGCCAACCTCAACACCTTCGTCCAGCAGGAGATCTTCATTCTTATCTTTGTTATATTGACCAGCAAGAATGTCTGTTTGCTATGCAGAAAGCAACACCCTTTATGGAAGTGGTTCTCAATCTTTGTAATGCTGAGACTCTTCATCCAGTCGCTCATATTGTAATGACTTCCAACCATAAAAAAACAGTTCTGTTGTTACTTCCTAACTGCAATTTTGCTATTGTTATGAATTTTAATGCAAATGTCTGTGTTTTCCGATGGTCTTAGATGACCCCTATGGAAGGGTCATTTGTCCCCTAAATGTTCATAACCCCTGACAGCTTCTACTTTATGTTCTTCTTAGACTTTTGTGATGTAGAATATCTTGAAAACACAGTTTTGAAAAGAAAAAATTGGAATAAAATCTATTCGCAGTTCCAAGGATGAGAAAATATATAAAAACAAGAGACTCATGAATAACTGTCTCCTAACAGTACCATTTCCAGTGGTCTGTCCTATTGTAGTTGACTCCTACAAATATTGTACAAGAGTAATATGGCCGATCTTATGTGTATAAATTTTTCTCCTTGTAAAGTGATTTCGTTGACTCAATCAAATTAATGGAGGGTCCTAAATTTGGATTTTTGTTAGTGAGATGTTTAGATGTTCAAAACCAATACCAAATACATTCATTGATGCTTGAAGGGTTTCACTCTTATAAAAGGAAGAATTAAAATTAAAAAGTTTCTTCCTATATTTTATATTCTTTCTTTGGAAGGATTTACTTGTTTAGAGGCAAAAATAAGTACATAAATAAATAAGTAAATAAATAAATAAGGGTATATAAGGGTATATGCTGTGAGTCTCTGGCCACTGAAAGAAAAAGTGCATGCTGATAATACCCTTTCTTACAGAATTCTAATTTGATATGAGAGGATGATCCAAACTGATAGATAGACTACTGTCATGATCTGAATGAGATGTTCCCCGTATTCTCAGGCATGCTTTTACTAATTGGTCCCCAGTTGGTGGCACTCTTTGGGGTGGTTTAGGAATTGTGACCTTGTTGGAGAAAATATGGACTGGAGGCAGGCTTCGGCAGGTTAGAAACTTAGTGCCCTTCCTAGTTTGTTCTTTTCTCTCTGATTTCTGTTTCTAGCTTGAGATTTGAGTCTCCAGATTTTAGCTTCCATGTCTGATGCCTGTTGCCACACTGTCCTAGCCATCATGGACCCTAGCTCTCTGGAGCCATATCCCAAGTAAACCCTTCCTTCTGTAAGATGCCTTGATCATGGTGCTTTTTCATATCATAGAAAAGTAACTCATATAAATACACAGGAATATATCATCTTTGATGAACAATGTAACTTTGTGTTATAATACCATACTAGCATGAAGTATCATGTTTTGTAGTGTGAAAGCTCTAGTGGGCCCAATTAATAATTCTCTAATTCATTCTCTCTCTCTCTCTCTCTCTCTCTCTCTCTCTCTCTCTCTCTGTGTATGTGTGTGTGTGTGTGTGTGTGTGTGAGAGAGAGAGAGAGAGAGAGAGAGAGAGAGAGAGAGAGA
>OU015745.1:105954272-105965990 GCA_907169655.1 Acomys percivali | reverse complement strand
TTAAACCCAGAGTGTCAGTCTTGTTGGCAAGCATATCTGCACACAGAGCCATCTTACCTAATCCTCTATCTTCTGTTTAGAGAAACAGCTTCTCACAAAGCCTGGGGCTCACTAACTCAGCAACAATAGCTGGCTAGCAAGCTCTAGGGAACCTCCTGTTTCTGCCTCCCCTTCACTAGGATTATAGGTGCATGCTATCATATTCCACTTTAAAAAAATATTTTATTTTATATGTTGGGTATTTTGTCCATGTACCACCTGTTCCTTCCAGAAGAGTTGTCAAAGGCCCTGTAACTGGAGTTACAGATGGTTGTGAGCCATCATATGAGTGCTGGGAATTGAACCTGAGTCCTCTGCAAGACCAGCAAGGCGCTCTTAACTATTGAGCCATATCTTCAGTTCCCCTCTCCCCACTTTTTGCATGGGTGATAGGAATCCAAACTGAAGTCTCATGCATGCATATCAAATTCTTTACAAATTGGACCACCTACCCAGCCTCTCAAATAATGCTTTAATAACTTGAATAAACAACCAATACTGAATGTGGCTTACTGCGGGAATTTCACAGTAATTTGCTCAGTGTCACTAAGTGCTTCTAGTTCCTTTTTAAAACTGATGAGACTTTAACGCACTTTGATGAATAAAATTAAGCCATAGAAAGCTTTCATCCCAGTGTTGATTAGCAAAGAGGAATGCAAAATGGTGCGATGGTTGAGACTGAGATGGCTCAGGGTCTTATCACTGATCCTACATGAAATAATAAAACTAGAAAACAGGACTCTGGGAAGTGAATGTGAGCAGCTAAAGGACAGCTAAGCACTCTGTGCTTGAGCTGATTTTTAACACAGAATGAGATTGGCATCCATTTTAAGAAGCCCTTCTGCTTTTATTGATGACTGACACAAGTTGAAAAAGATGGCTACAATTGTACAAATCTAAGATATATTTGCCATGACATCTGGAAGACTGTGCTCCATCCATCAGATGTATCGGTTGTCCTAAACACAGATCACTCAAGCCACCACATCTTCGAATCAGCTGATTAAGTTAGCATTGTTCAGTGAAGTGAGATTAGGGGTACACTTTCATCAAAAGCCAAACTCTCAAATGCAAGAGTTGGTGATATGGTAAAGGTGTTAAAGGTAAAAAAGAAAGTTGTTTGGTACTTAGGTCTTAGATTTGGGCTTCCCTGGCAAGTGGGGCCAGTCATTAAGAGGCATGCTTTCTTCTTAAGTACCTTTTACACTTCTTTGTTCACCTACGGATAATCTCAGAGCTAATAACAGTCAGGTAATGGCATACATTTATATGGCTTTCTAATCAATGCATGGCTGTTAGTTGGGAGTGTATTTGAGTGTCTGGATTTTTAAATCTCATCTACCCACTGCCAGATTTCAACTCAGAGATGTGTGTCCTAGAAAAATAAATGCGAATTTAGTAAGAACAGTAAGCACAATCAATCGAGAATTTAATTTCATGTATACGATATTACTTTTTTATTAATCATTCTTTTCCCCATGTTTATATCAATACCTGAAATATCACAGTAACAAAAATGATTATATAATTATTTTTCTTACCATTCCTGCCAGTTTTAACAGAAACATGGTAATTTTTTTACTAGGTGTTTGTTTGGAGGAAGATAGGGTTAGAAAGTATATAACACATTTGGCCACAAACTAAAACCTCAAATCTACAGTTAGTTTTTGTTTATATAGGCATACTGTATGTAAGACAGAAGGCTCGCTTACAATGAAACAATCATGAATTGCTTATCTGGAACTGAAATCTAACTAGAGGACCCTAACTTTATTATTATTATGACATAAATAGGGAATTCCCTGGGTAAGGGGAAAGTTAACAATTGAAAAGAGGGAGTTGTCTACCAAAGTCTCAAGCAGGTAAGGTGAGGTTTTCACTGTTTCTCAAAACAATATGGAGGCCACGGACAATGGCGGAACTCACTGGCTCTTACCACAGTCCTCCCTCGGGATAACATACATTTCATTTCCTCTATTTAAAAAAAAAAAAAAAAAAAAAAAAAATCCGCTCTTATGCCACTTGGTGGTTTCTGGCGGACCCCACCAATACATGGCCACTAGATGGCAGTATGAGCACATCATTCCCCGCCCCCTTCCTGCATTCTGCAGCCAATTTTCTGTACCTTGTCCTTTTTCGCTTTACAGGTTTCAGCTTGTCACTTTTCCTTCCCCTCTTTGTTTGCTATTTTTACTTTTATTCAAATGAGAGGACAACCAGCTGGTTGAGAATGTCATACAGTGTTCACAGGAGGGCTGCAATTGAAAAACGGAGCTAGTTGGTTGTCTTGGCTGCTGTATCTGGTTTTCAGGCACCAAGGGCAATACATGATCGGAAGCTGTGAGGTTTGACTGCGCTTGTCTCAAGGATGGTCCACCTGAGATAGGGTTTCAGCTGTACAGAGGTGTCAAGAGGCGAACACACCTTTCCCCACAGTTTCTCCACAGATGTAGATTGGCATTTTGGGTTTTCAGGGGCTGTGATGTGTTCTCTGTCAGGCTATGAATCTTATTTTTTACCCATCAGAACAAAATACATTAAAAGGCAAAACTATACATAGTAGCATGTCAATAATTGATCTCAAATCTGTAGTTAGTATTACCCGAAACTCCTAATGTTGCTGTGTGTTTGCTTTTTTGAGGCACAGTCTAACGGCAGCAGCACAGGCTGTCCTACAACGCACGATTCAGCACATGCTGGTCTTGAAATCACATCTGTCTTGTCTCAGCCTCAGCTGTGCTGGGAGTACAGTCAGCCACGCCTTCTAGCTCTGATATTGAGTTTGCAGTCATATCCTTTAGAAGCTTTATGTCAGTAAGAGAAGGTAATACTTGCACATTTTGTTGAGATGTACTTTGTTAAAGACAGACTGTCCTATAATTTTTATTCCGGAGTAAGAGAAGCAAGGAGGAAATTGTGAAGAGTATGAGTGAAGTCAGTTGAGGTCCTGTCGCATCCTTACCTATGTTGCTTGTGTGAGCGGAGACTCAGCCTGTCCTCCAAGCCCTTCTGGTATGCTGGAGCACCAGCCTTTTATATGCTGCCTCGATGCCGTGGTGCTGTGGGTGCTGACTGTATTCCTTTCCTCAAAACCCACACCTTAGGTATTTCCAGACATGAACCTTGTTTCACCTGAGTTTTCTAGAGCAGATAGTAAACACTGTGAACTCTACTGTCATCGCTCCATCGTTCTCTATTGTCAACTTCAAACTGTGTGACCCTTTGCTCACTTTCGAACCATGTACAATGTTTCGTGGGGGAGGGGGAGAGAGAGATCTGAAAGCAGCCACGCTTTGGTTAGAATCTCCCATACTGTGCCTACCTTCTGACTATGTCAAGATATCGATTCTTCCTTGGGAGCAAACAGAAAAAATATAACTACTCCTTCCCAACCCCAAGGAATCCTGTACGTAAAATTCTTCTTGGTAATTATCTGTACCCTATTTTCTCTGAATTATAAATGGGTTTCCTTAAAGGAGATTTAATGTTAAGCAAGAAAACTTTAAAATGGACAATTTACCTTTTAATTTCTTACATTGTATGATGAATAATTTAGAATATTCATCTGATTATGCATTTATAATGAATTTTAATCCCTTGTACACATATTAGCCATTTATTTGATAAATATTTACCTTTGCTGTGCCAGCTATTCCTTAAAAGTTATAGAAACAAAAAGAGCATAACAGACTTGGCCCTGCACTTCATGGGGTTTGTTGAACATGTGATAGTTATAGATCAAGAAACAATTTTAAAATCAAATGCAATGTGAAACATTAGAACCAAATCAAGAAACTAGTATTAATAACTACCACCTATTAACTAGGCACATTGTTTCATTTATTTTACTCTAGTATAACATCTCAGACCAGGAAAGCATGGATATAAAGATGTTTACCTTTTCTAGACAATTCTTTAAAATTTTATAGTGTAGGGAGGAAAAATGCCAGTTCATCTTCTAATTGTAAACTCCCTCTACACCCTTACTTGAAGCCAACAGTTATGGGCACAATGTTCAGCTCCAGATGTGCACCCTGTACAGTGGATAGAATCATAAATACAAAGAATGTCATTCCTGCTAACATGGAGACTGTATTTGAGTGTTTGTAGCAATTATCAAACTGAGCTATGAACTTTACTACTTTAGTATTTATTACAGTAAAGAAAAAAAGAGATTCTTTTTCGTGGGAACAAAGGATTCCTATGTTTGTATTCTATGATTTGATGACACATGTGAGCAACTCAGGCAGAGGAGGTATGCTGAGCCCATGGTAACAGCCACCTCAGGCTACTTCCAAGGGAAGTACTGCGGGTCTTATGCCAGCGACCAAGTTTGTTTCCTTCACTCCACATCAATTTACAGTGAACATATAAAATACATTTGATAAGCTACCCAGGCTCTCACTTCCTTCTGTTGTATTTTGCATCCTGTCTTTCTAATTTTGTTACCATCTAGTGTCTACATTTGGAAGATGGTTGCTGAGAATACTCAAAAAGTCTTTCCCTGGCATCCTGAGCATTACAAAGAACACATTACTTAACTGTAAATGAAGATTTTAAAAGTTTATATGAAGGCGATGACATAAATCTTCCTTTCAAAATCCAGATAAACTGCTGATAGACAACTTTCTTTATGAAAAGCATTACAGGACTGATGTTTTTATATAGATTTGGAAACCATATGTGTTGAGTTGTCTCTCTGGCATCGAATGAACAGAACTCACATTATGAAATACATACTGCTGCTTGGATATTTTTAATTTCTCTTGCCTTCACTAAAAAGGAAATGGTTGTGCAGATCGCAGGAATACAGTGCATTCCAAATCCACATGTTTATTCCTCAGAAGCATACTCCTTTTCTGAGACCTCTTTTTTTTTAATTAATTTATTTATTTTTAATTAATTTATTCTTGTTACATCTCTGTGGTTATCCCATCCCTTGTATCCTTCCATTCTCCCCTCCCTCCCATTTTCCCCTTATTCCCCTCCCCTATGACTGTTCCTCAGAGGGATTACCTCCCTCTGTATATGCTCATAGGGTATCAAGTCTCTTCTCAGTGACCTGCTGTCCTTCCTCTGAGTGCCACTAGGTCTCCCCCGCCAGGGGACATAGTCAAATGTGAGGCACCAGAGTACTTGAGAAAGTCAAATCCCTCTCTCCACTCAAGTGTGGAGACTGTCGTGTCCATTGGCTAGATCAGGGTAGGGGTTTAAATTTTACTGCTTGTATTGTCCTTGGCTAGGGCCTTAGTTTGAGCGGGACCCCATGACCCAAATCTGCCTCTCATAGTGTTCTACTTGTAGGTTTCTAGGACCCACTGGATCCTTCTACATTGCTATTCTCCCATTGTTCTCTCATCTAGAGTCCCAATAGGATATCCTCCCCTCTGTCCCAGTTTCCTGGTAAGGGAAGGCTTTCATGGGACATGCCCATTGGGCTAGTATGCAGATATAAGTGAGTATATACCATTTGAGTCTTTCTGCTTCTGAGTTAACTCACTCATTATGATCATCTCTAGCTCAATCCATTTGTCCACAAATTTCGGGAATTCCTTGTTTTTAATAGCTGAGTAGTATTCCATAGTGTATATATACCACAGTTTCTTTATCCATTCTTCTACTGAGGGACATTTAGGCTGTTTCCATGATCTGGCTATTATGAATAAGGCTGCTATGAACATGGTTGAGCAAATTTTCTTGCTGTGTGCTGGTGCATCTTCTGGGTATATTCCAAGGAGTGGAATAGCGGGGTCTTGAGGAAGCCCTATTCCTAGTTTTCTGAGATAGCACCAGATAGATTTCCAAAGTGGTTGTACTAGTTTGCATTCCCACCAGCAATGAAGGAGTGTTCCTCTCTCCCCACATCCTCTCCAGCATGTGTGTTGCTTGAGTTTTTGATCTTAGCCATTCTGATGGGTGTAAGATGGAATTCTGAGACCTCTTTTAAAAATTGATTGAATCATCCTCTTTTGTCGCATGAGGCTTAATTTTCAAATAATGCTACCATATAATAAAGTGTTTTAAAATACAGCTGGTGTAAAGCAAATGCTTTTTATTTCTCTGCCTTGTTCCCTTCCTTAATCTTGACTTCCACACCCAGAGATAGTAGCAATGATAAAATAAGTTACCTTGTTTCTATTATTTGGATATTTGGTATTTTCCTCAGATAATTATGTCATGTCTTGAGTCATATAAGTGCTAGAGTATAAAATGGCATCTTGGCTCTCCAATTATTCCTGAGCACTATTATTAATATTATTAATATTATTATTATTATTAATTATTATTAATATTAATTCACGTTACATCCTGATTGTTATCCCACCCTCTTATCTTCCTGTTCCCACCCTTCCTCCCCCTTCCACTCCATTCCTCTCCCCCAGACATCTGAAGGGGTAGGACCCTCTTTCCCCCCTGTCTGGCCGTAGTCCATCAGGTCTCATCAGGGTAGCCTGCATCCCCTTCCTCTGTGTGCCTGCAAGGCAGCACTGTCAAGGGGCAGTGATCAAGTACTGGGGACCAGAGTGCATGTCAGAGGCTCAGAGGCAGTCTGCCCTGCTCCCACCCCAACGTGGAGAATCAGCTGTCCATAGGCTACATACGAACTAGGATAATCGTCTCTAGTTCCATCCATTTGCCTGCAAATTTCAATATTTCCTTGTTTTAAATAGCTGAACAGTATGCAATTGTAGTGACTGTTGAGTAACTTAGCTATTATGTTGCTCCCATGACAGATGAATATGCCTCAGAAATTTATTTTTTCTAACTTTTGTTTGGAGAAGCAACATGACTCTTAATTATCTTTCCTAGCTGGCTGAATAGAATATTGTGAGAGCCACAAAAGATGTCATGTGCTCTGAATCTTCTTTTTCTGACTCTAGTCTTGTCTACCACACATTTGAGGACTTTTTTTTTTTTAATAACTTTTAGATTTTGTAAGAGGGTTAGGGCTAAATTCAAAATTCAAGTATGATAGTTAGACTTGGCAAGTTGGTCAAGAGACCTTGCTGTTTGAGGTCACGGACCACCATGTCCAAACAACTTACCTGACATTGGTGCAGAAAGGAGCCCCTTTCTCAGCTAGAGGCTTCTTTCTCTCTGTCTGAATTCATTTGGAGAGTGTCTCTGAGCACGACCCTCCCTTTTGAGGGAGGTCACATAGCCCAAGGCCAAAAATGTAGGTACCTTAAGCCCCAGCCAATAGTATACTCCTACCCAAGAAATCGTTTACCAATCCCCCACCAAGAACTATATAACCCTTGTTCACCTGGAATAAAGTTGAACTGTGTCCCTGAAACTGCTCCCGGAAGTCAATCATTCCATAGAACTTGCGGGTGGACCAACCCCCCCTTCCTCTGTTTCCTTTGCCCTCATGGACCAATATAATTGGCAGACCACCAAGGCTGGAGAGGGAGGCATCACAAACTTAATAATATTTAAAACCAGCATGGATAAGGGTCTCAGTTTATATGTGAAAGATTATCTAGATTACTTAGTGGTGGGAAGACTCATCGTAATGTAGGAAATACTGTGAATAAAAAAGAGAAAACAATTTAGCGACACATTTTCATATTTTCTTCTTTCTGACTTTAAATAGAAGTCTGACCAGTTGTGTCAAAGTTTCTAGCATCATGATTTTCCCATTGTAACAGAAAGTTTCCTCTATCCGTGAAACGTATTTCTTTATTTTAAAGTAATTTTTGTTAGGCATTTTTGTCACAGTAACAAGATGAACATCTAAGACAGAAAATTGATACCAGGAGTGGGACTGTTGCTGTTATAAACCTGTTATCTTTAGTCCTTTTGAAATGGTTTGTTACGAGATTGTAGAAGAATTTGGAACTTTGGCTACAAAACACTGAATACTGTATGGAGAGCTAACTGGGCCGTACTGATGGTAGCCTATAAAGAATGAGTGTTGATAGATAGGCAAACAACAGATGTTTGGCTCTAGAAGCTTCAGAGATTAATGAGGACTTTATTAAGAACTGAGCTACATGTCACTCTTGCCATAGTTTGGCAAAGACGGCCTGTGTTCTCCCTAAACCTTGAGAATCTGAATGATGCTGAAAATAGAAGCAAGGAACTAACTGTTAGGCAGTCGCCCTTTCGACAAGAGCAGCATCTGGGCCGTGTAGTGTTGCTGCTAGCTACTTTCATCTACAGCTACAGTGAGAGCAGAAAGTGAAGCAGAAAGGTATTATTAGAACATGCAGTTTGGTGAGGCAAAAAGAACAATATCCAGTTTAACTTTATGGAAAAGATGGGTTTGAAAGCCTCAGTAAAGAGGAAGCTGGCATTTTGATAGGGATTGCATTGAATCTGTAGATTGCTTTTTGGTAGGATGGCCATTTTTACTATGTTAATTCTCCCGATCCATGAGCAAGGAAGATCCTTCCATCTTCTCATGTCATCTTCAATCTCCTTCTTCAGAGTTTTGAAATTTTTTTCAGACAAGTCCTTCACTCGCTTAGTTAGAGTAACTCCTAGATATTTTATATTGCTTGTGGCTAATGTGAAAGGTATGGCTTTCCTAATTTCTTCATCTGCAAGCTTGTTGTTTGTGTATAGGAAGGCTACAGACTTTTTTGAGTTAATTTTGTATCCAGCCAAATTGCTGAAAGTGTTTATCAGCTGTAGGAGTTCTCTGGTGGAATTTTGAGGGTCACTTATGTACACTATTGTATCATCTGCAAATAGGGATAGTTTGACTTCCTCCTTTCCCATTTGGATACCCTTGATCTCCTTTCTGCATACTAACCCAAGGGGCATGTCCCATGAAAGCCTTCACTTACTAGGAAACTGGGACAGAGGGGAAGACACCCTATTGGGACTCTAGATGAGAGAACCATGAGAGAATAGCAATGTAGAAGGATCCAGTGGGTCCTAGAAACCTACAAGTAGAACATTATGATAGGCAGATTTTGTCCAAGGGGTCCAGCTCAAACTAAGGCACTAGCCAAGGACAATACAGGCAGTAAACTTTAAACCCCTACCCAGATCTAGCCAATGGTCAGAACAGTCTCCACACTTGAGTGGAGAATGGGATATGACTTTCTCATATACTCTGGTGCCTCACATTTGACTATGTCCCCTGGAGGGGGAGACCATGTGGCACTCAGAGGAAGGACAGCAGGTCACCGAGAAGAGACTTGATACCCTATGAGCATATACGGGGGAGGTAATCCCCCTCAGGAACAGTCATAGAGGAGGGGAATAAGGGGAAAATGGGAGGGAGGGAAGAATGGGAGGTTACAAGGGATGGGATAACCATTGAGATGTAACAAGAATAAATTAATTAAATAAAAAAAGAAAAGAGAAAAAAGAGGAAGCTGGCAGCAACAGTAAACGCGGGAACAGGAAATGTGTTCTGAGGGCAAAACCTGATTCACTAAAAGCTCTATCTTATGAAAACACAAATTCATTGAAGAAGAGAGCCCAAACTGAGAATACGCTAAATGGGTTTCCTGCTTCTTGAAAGCAAGAATCCAGGGGATGTTTCAGCCGGGTCAGCATACAGAAGCTGATGCAATCCTGGTCTAAGAAAGCTGCCCTTCATGAGAATCTGGTCACACAACTTGCCAGCATTGTCTGCAGAATACTGATTTGGTCGGCATGAAAGAGTCAGGATGAAAGGTGTTACAGAGCCTGCGCTATAATTCAGAGCACTGCTGCGGCCAGACTATGTGTGTCAGCATTGGCGTTCCTTCAAGGACGCCCCTGTGTGAAGGTGTGAAAGTGATGCCTATGCTTTAATGGAAAGCCCAAGGTGTTGGAGATGCCAAAACAATGGGCTGTCCCCTAAAGAAAGCTGCAAGAGCAAACTTCCAGTCCTGCAAAGTCTAGGGGTACAGCAGGTAGCAGGACTGGAGGAGCGTGGCCGCCTAAGCCCTAGGAAGCCCAGGTAAGCCCATTAGGAGCCTCAGAGGTCCAACATGAAGTCCAGAGCTTTGTGTTTTCCTTGCTGGGTTTAGGACTTGCTTTGATCGAGTCATTCCTTTCTTTGTCCCCACCCCTTCCTTTTTGAATTGGCATGTTGTATAATGTCAGTATGCAATTTATTTTATAGGCATTCACAAAGATTGTTTTGAACGACAGAAGAAAATTTAGACTTTTAAGTAGTATTGAAATTGTTTAAAGACTATATGGGTTTTTAAGGGCAATTAAATAAATTTTATAGTAAGAGATGGCTCTGAGTCTATGGGGACAAAAGATTGGGTTTGTTTGTTTTTATTTAAAGTGATGTGTTTGGGTGTCATACTGACAAGAGATGAAATTGTGATGGTTACTTTTTTCTTATTTTAACCTTTTGTTTGCTTGTGTTTTCATCTGTGTGTGTGTGTGTGAGAGATAAGATCTGTCTATGTAGGCCTGTCTGCCCTTAAACTTGCTATGTAGACATGGCTGGCCTTGAATGAAAAAAAAAAAAAAAAAAAAGAAAAGAAAAGATATGCCTATCTCTGCTTCCTAAATTCTGGGATTAAAGTGTATGCCTCCTCATCAGATATGATGATTAATATTAATTATCTCCTTGGCAGGAATTAGAATCTGCGTGAAAAATGGCCTCTGGGTATCTCTTTGAGGGATATTGTAAATTATAATGAATTGGGAAGAGACATCCGACTGTGGGCAGTAAAGGGCTAATATTCAAAATCCTAACATGGGCTAAGGAACTTGGGACAGGAATCTTGACATATTACTAATATCATCCTAGCACCCAGGAGTCTCTTAATAAGGGAGTCTAAATGATGGTGTGGTCTCCTAAACTGAGGACTCTCTCTTCCCCAAAGGACCAAGACCCCTGTGTCCTGGTATGTAGCATCTACTCTTACAGAGAGACTGTGGCCTTCACTGTTCAGGATAAAGGACAATCTTATTTTGTTGTGGTTGGCATCTCCTTTCATTTTCATGTTGCTTTGATCAATCACAATCTAACTAACAGGCAGTACCCTTCCACGGACTTTTGAAACTGAATACAGAGGAGAGAGAGCTAATTGTGGACATTCATTGGCATATGCCTCTCAGCTGCAGATATAGTGTCACCAGCTGGCTCAAGCTCCTAACACGGTTGTTTGGATGGATTGTACCTTTGAGCTATAATTCCAAATAAACCAAGACTTAACCAGTTGTTTTGTCTCAGCAACATGATGAGTAACTAATGCAGTTACTAAAAGACAGTTTTAATGATCAGAGATCTTTTTATATTGATTTTAGAATATAACTGAATTCTCATGCTGTGTTTCAATAAAAATTTCTCATAACTAAATTATATTCATGAGAACTTCCTGGAACCTTGAACATATAGAGATAGAATATATCTACCTCTTATACTCTTAGGTCTTAATTAGCAATAGTTTCTCAACTTCTTCCTGTTATACATGATGGATTATTGGTTCTATATTCCTAATAAGAAAATAGAATTTAAAAGACATAAGAACTACAATAGCAAATGCAACTCCTCACTGGGGAAAAAAGTTTCCTTTTAAATTTTTGTTGCATATATCTCAGAAATAGTTCCTTTATAAAAGTTAAGTTAAACATAATGGTTGAGTTCCTGGGGAGAATGTAGCTCTGAAGATCAATGTAGAATACACACACACACACACACACACACACACACACACACACACACAGAGAGAGAGAGAGAGAGAGAGAGAGAGAGAGAGAGAGAGAGAGAGA
>OU015745.1:105940670-105954262 GCA_907169655.1 Acomys percivali | reverse complement strand
AGAGAGAGAGAGAGAGAGAGAGAGAGAGAGAGAGAGAGAGAGAGAGAGAAGATATTTGTGGGTATACATATTTATTCCATATATTCCAATTGTGTGTATATATATATATATATATATATATATATATATATATATATATACAGTCAATGGGAAATGGATTCAGGTTTTCATCACAAGGTACCATATGAACAAACTGTTGTGTTTTAAGAGAGGAAAAAGAAAAACCTATCTTTATCCTTTATGAGTTCTTGGATAAAATAGACCATAGTAGTAAAACTTAGGTTAATATAAGAAACACATAGTTGGGAGTAGGGGGTACGAGTATGTAGAAGGAGAAGAATCTTCATCTACATATTAAGATCAAGGCCAGCCTGAGCTGTACAACATTCTGTCTCAAAAATAAAAACAAAAACAAAAACAAAACAACTCTCCATAAAAACAAAAACAAGCAAACAAAAACAATAAAAATGAATAGGCGAAAACCAAACACATTTTAAAATGTATATAATGCACATCAAAGGAGATAAACCACTAAGGACACAATTCAATATGGTGGCTTAAAACTCCATTTATGCCACCAACCAAAGAGCTTACATGACGGAAACTAGGCCTCCTATACATATGTAGTAAGTGTGCAGCTTGGTCAACATGTGGGTCCCCTAAACATAGGAGTAGGGGCTGTTTCTGATTCTGCTACCTACAGATGGGTGTAAGTGGTACTGGGAGGAGGAGGGAGAGCCTGGGATCCGGATGTGATTAAATAAATTAGTAATTAAAGGGAAAAAACCCTCCACTTCAATATAATTTTCACGGAAGAATGATGAATGCGTAGAAAAATGACAGGATGAATTGATACCACTTTGGAACTTCCTAGGATGTGAGAGGCAATTTTTCTTTTTTTTTTTTTTTACATCTCAATGGTTATCCCATCCCTTGTATCCTCCCATTCTTCCCTCCCTCCCATTTTCCCCTTATTCCCCTCCCCTATGACTGTTCCTGAGAGGGATTACCTCTCCCTGTATATGCTCATAGGGTATCAAGTCTCTTCTCGGTGACCTGCTATCATTCCTGAGAGGAAATTTTTCTTGAAGACTTCTGTGGTGCTGTGGTTTTCTAGGCTGTTATGAGTCTCTGTTGTCTCCAGGACCTGACAATTACTATTGGTCCAAGAGGAGTGGAGGGAGACAAGGAGAGAGAGTTTATTCTGCTTACTGTATTCCACTTTCCTTTAACGAAAAATTAAAGCAACATATTTATGCGACATTCTAATTTCCAAGAAAAAAAAGAGGTACAATGTATTCATTAATATATTTTGGGGGATGTGTTAGTTCTATTGAACTTTACTCTTCCATCTTTCTTTCTTTCTTTCTTTCTTTCTTTCTTTCTTTCTTTTCTTTTTTCTTTTTGGGTTTGGATTTTTGAGACAGGGTTTCTCTGTGTATCCTTGGGTATTATGGACTTGCTTTGTAGACCAGGTTGGTCTCAAACTCATAGCAATTTGCTAGCCTCTCTTCCTCAGTGCTGGGATTAGGCCATGCACTACTGCACCCAGTCAATATGGGTTTTTTTTTTCAGGTATCTGGGCTTTATCTTGCTTCCAGTACATTTGGAACAAAGGATAGAGAGAGCCGGGGGAAGGCATGAGGTTCTAGTGGTAACAGTAGAAAGAACTATTTTATAAATATTTTATGATAATAAATAGACAAGAATTTTGCCCAATTTCGATATGCTTAATGCTTATATATTTGGGAGGTCTTTTAAAAAAGTAAATATCCATGTTTGCACACAAAATAGATAAAAAGTAAACATTTACTCAAGATGAGAAAAAACACACTGAATTATGGATTTTAAAAGCTGAGGAATACCATAAGGATTACAAAACAAAGATATCGAAAATGTGTAATAATTATTTGCTACAACTTTATGATTTTTTGTGTTTGCATTTTGGCTGAGTGGCTTTTCATACTTTATAAGAAAATTATTTCTAACATATTTTATGACATATATTTTAATAGTTCATCTATCGTGATCTATTTCTAACACATTTTATGACATATATTTTAATATTTCATCTATCATGATCTATTAAAATATTCTATTATTGGCTTTAGGGATTCATAGGCATGTGAAATCACATACAGATGGGTTTATAGTACACGATGCCGTGTTTATGACCTTAAACTCATGGATTCCACACTCTCTGTTTCATGTTTCATGTTTCTCTGTTCCCATAAGTACATGTTGTCTGCTTGTAACTGCATGTTATGCATTATTAAACAAAGCCCTAATAGAACAGGCCTTTTCTTTCAAGTAAATATTGAGGAAATATAAATCCTTTGCTAATAATTGCATCTCTGATGACTGGAAGAATTTTCCATCAGTTGGCTCCTGAGATAATACCTCCCCCATGTGTTTTCTCCTATATGTAGCACATGCTTTCAGTGGACTGTATGAGAGAAAATTCATACTACATTGTACCAACGAGCTAAGGAGGGTTAAAATATGTTAGTTTTCAAATTTTACAACAAAATCCCTTTATATGAGGGGAGCGAGGAGTCTGGAGTCTGAGAATTTGAAAGTTTTATGGTGGGTCTTTTATTGAAATCCATATATTTTCATTTGTTACTGTGTTTTAGACCTTGACCCCTGACTTTTGGAAAGTGACCTTCCTGTGTGAAAGCTCTCTTTTATTAAAATGGTCAATCCAGTCAGGAATGGTTTCAATAAAACCTTCATGAATACCTTGAATGGAAGCACCATAATTTACCATAGACTTAGCACAGCATAGGTATAGTTCACTATAGATTTAGCATACTAGGCTGATAAAATGTATTTAATGGAACTTGGTATCAATTCCTAGCTCCTTGTTATGAATTAGAAAATTCTTAATACTAATAAATTTAAAAAATGCATTAAAAATCCTATGTTAATGTGAGTGCATCTTTATTTTACTTATATTTATTTTCCTCTCTGCTTTAATTGAATTTAGAATACTCCCTGAAGGTGATATGAGGAAAACTGGTACATAGCTCCTTTGAGGTGTGGTGGAAATGTTCAGGATTGGCTCATATGAAGAGGTTTTAGGACACTGGAGGAATGGCCCCAAGGGAGTGTGTGGGCCATGATCTCTTCTTTTTTCTCTCTTTCACATCTCACCAGCAAGTGAACAGCTTTGCTCTACTCTGTGGTCCCTATGATGATGCTAAATTATGCTGGTTGGAAACCTCAAAACAATGAGTAGATAGCTGATGAAATGATTTGGGGAGTAAAGGTACTTGGCACCACACCTGAGGGCATGATTGTAATCCTCAGACCTGTGTGAGAGAAAATCATCTCCCACTTACAAGTTGTCTTTTGACTTCCACAAGTGGTCCATGGCTTGAAAGTGTCCCTACCCCTTACCCACACATACACATTAACAACAGAAACAAATGAAACCTTTCTATGTTGATTGTCCCAGGCATTTGTTTCAGACAGAAAGTTGACACTTGCTTTCTTTCTCTCCCCCCGCCCTTTTTTCTTCTCTCACCTCCATTCTCCCAATATTCTTTCTTTTCTTTCTTATCATTTTGTTTAATGTAAAGATTTTAGGCTATATAATGCACATAAAATCATATTTATTTCATTATACAGCCTCTCTCTCTCTCTCTTTCTCTCTCTCTCTCTCTACACACACACACACACACATACACACACACATATATATATATCTCACATGTGTATATGTTCAGGGGCCACATGGCAGCATCCAGATACATTATTATGTTGTATTTTTTTTCAACATGACATTTTCAGTGATTCTCTGGGAATTTCACGTCATGCACCCCAATCACACTCACTTCCAAGTCCTTTCACTTCTGGTTCCCCACATTTGTGACCATCTACACCAAAAGAGTGAAAATAAAAAGAAGGAAAAATGGAAAAACAATTAAAAAAGAACCCCCGTCTAATTTATGTTCTGTGTGTTGCAGCATGGTCAAACTTTCAGTGGCCTGACCCTACAATACAGCTGAGCCCTTCCCCTTCCATACTGCTGCCAGGAGCCATTGGTTGTGGAGAGCTATACTTCAGCACCCCCATCACACTTTTTAAGAGCTCTCTTCTGTGGCTTCCTGTCTAGACTGGTAGTTTGGTGGGGTGGGGTGAAGAGCTGGCTCTGAGGTGGGGGCAGCATAAAGGTTGTCCCAGAAGCCTGACATGTCTTTCCTTATCAACTGTGCCTCTGCAGTCAGTGATATCACAGAAAAAGGAGCCTGCTTACTTTTCCCAGTCAGCAGGAACATGGATCATGGACCTCCACAAGGATTTTGGTGACAAAACACAGCTCGTAGCTGTGTGAGGACCAAGGACCTAGACAAGGCCCTAGGAGGCCTCCTGGAGCATGGATCACGTGGCTTCAAGTGGCAGTACAGGCCACTCAAATCAGCATGGCTCCCAGCAGCAGCAAGGCCCATGGACATCGACATGGCTTCAGGGGACAGTACATGGACAGCTACATGGCCTCCGGTGGTAACATGAGTCTCAGACATCAACATGGCCCCCGAGAGTGGCTGGCTTCCTTGACTTTTGCTGCTATGTTGTTGTTTTTATCAATTTTAAATAATGTAATGTTTAATTGAACTGAATATCTAAGACAAACTAGTAACACATATCAATGCAGTGCCCCTCATAGTCCTTTCTCTTAGCTTCCCTCTCATGCCCCAAAAGTCACCAGTGGGTTAAATTTTTAGTTCATTCCTTTTAATATCCTGTTAATCTCACTGGCTTTGAAATCTGATTAAAATATTCATAGTCCTCTGATATTTCTTTTTTCGTGTGGTTTTATTACTAAAATAATTCCATGTTTGGCTGGAGAGATGGCTCAGTAGTTAAAAACACTGGCTGCTCTTCAGTGGGCCAGAGCTTCAATTCTCAGTGCTCGCATCATGGCTCACAACAGTTTGTAACTCTAATCCCAAGGAATCCAATACCCTCTTCTGCACACACACACACACACACACACACACACACACACATACACAAACACACACACAGAGTATATGTACACACATACATACACACAAAGGTACACAGACTTATGTGCAGAAAACCAACCATACTCATAAATAAATATATGAATGAAAAATTATTTTAAATAAAATAACTGCATGTTAGTTCATATAGTAACATTTACTTGTGCTGAATTGCTGTATTGTAGCTGTTCATTTTCCTGTGGACAGGTATTTAGATTGTTTCCAGGATTCAGTAGTTACAAGTGCTGCCATGAATATTTTGCCATCTTCCCACAATACTCATATGTAAATTTCATTTCTAAACACCATAGCTATCACATTTATAGCAGCAGTGACTAAAGAAGTCGTTATAACCTGTTCTGTAAACAGTCAATATTGTCAAAACTTCCTACTTTAAAAAAAATGTAGGGTCAAATGATGCTATCGAAGAATTGATTTACAATGTCTGAGTCAATTGTACGTGATATGTGATCAACTCATATGTTCATTGGCCAAGAGAACATCATTTGTTTTCATTGAGCTTAATTTCTCAATAGAGATTTGTTAGCACCATTGTCTTTTTATACACACACACACACACACACACACACACACACACACACACACACGTGTTTGTGTGTGTGTGTGTTCTAGCTACCTTCTTTGTGTAGCTAAATTCTCTTTGAAAATACTTCTTATAAACAGATTACTAATTTATTTATTTAATTTGTTTTATTTATTTACTTATTTTTAATTTTATGAATTTATTCAGATTACAACTCAATTGTTATCCCATTACTTGTATCCTCCCATTACTCCCTCCCTCCCGCTTTCACCCTATTCCCCTCCCCTAGGTCTATGATCGAGGGGGACCTCCTCCCCTACTATATGGTCATAGGCTATCAAGTCTCATCTTGGTAGCCTGCTTATTCTTTCTTTGAGTGCCACCAGGCCTTTCCACCAAGGGGAGGTAGTCAAATATGGAGATTGCTAATTTAAATCCACATTATTTTCATTTTTTTTCTCATTAGTGATATTTTTGTTTCATGAAATTTTCTTGTCTCTGAAGGAAACCAATATGTAGGATTCCAAAAGATGCTATGTTGGTATATTGGTTATTTTGTTTTTGTTTGTTTGTTTGTTTGTTTTTGTTTTTGTTTTTGTTTTTGTTTTTTTTTGTCTTTTTTAAAAAATTTATTCTTGTTACATCTCTATGGTTATCCCATCCCTTGTATCCTCCCATTCTCCCCTCCCTCCCATTTTCCCCTTATTCCACTTCCCTATGACTGTTCCTCAGAGGGATTACCTCCCTCTGTATATGCTCATAGGGTATCAAGTCTCTTCTCGGTGACCTGCTGTCCTTCCTCTGAGTGCCACCAAGTCTCCCCCTCCAGGGGACATGGTCAAATGTGAGGCACCAGAGTACATGAGAAAGTCATATCCCACCCTCCACTCAAGTGTGGAGACTGTCCTGTCCATTGGCTAGATCTGGGTAGGGGTTTAAATTTTACCGCCTGTATTGTCCTTGAATTAAAGCTACCTAAAAGGTAACAAGTACAAGTAAAGCCTTTCTCTGACTCACCTTATCTTCCAAAGATAGAACCATTAAGGCATGTCTCCAGTTCTCATGAATCCTCTCCTTGGGTTCCATAATCTGGGAAGCCTGCCTTAGCCCAGGAGAGGAGCTTTGAAGTTGGACTTCACCATCACTTCCTCCTTACCATGTGCTCTGAAGCAGGTGTTGGGATGCTTGCTGGAGAAGTTCCTCTCAATAGGCAGAGGGCCAAAGATACAGAGACATTAAGATGAACCGGAGAGGCGTCCTCATCATGGTCCCATTATGTCCACTTGATAATATTATTTTTCTTCAATAATATTTCTTCACAAATGTTCGTGGTTCATCAAAAGTAAACATCCAGACAGACAGATTTATCTCTTCTTTTGATCTTTACTTTTGAAGGTTCATTTACCACACAAATAGATTTGTATGCTTTTCACCGGTTAGTTTGTCTTTCAATTTAGGGATGGGCAGGAAACATCTTTTTCCTTGCAATAGTATCCATGCATAACCTTAAAGCTAACTTTTGAATTTAAGCTTTCTCTGAATTTTTCTATAATTGTATGGAGATACACATTAATATGCTTTTGTCTATATTTTATTGTTAGTCTGCTATTTTTCAAGGAAGGCAGTTGAGAAAAATATAAAGGTTATATCCCCCTACCCCTTACTCCAAATTTAGAAATCAATTTGACAATCATTAAAGTTTTCATTTTCGGCTCATGAAGCATCAATCCACCCATCATTGATTTTCATTCTGCTGTGGCATAGATAGGCTTTCATTTTCATTGTACAATGGAAACATGTCTGTAGGTTCTAGCTGTCAAACCATGCCTTTCTCCTGTCCTGTCCAGTGACTTCCATGACCTCATACTTGACAATGAAATGTTTCTGAAAATGGAGTTGAGTCACAGATGTTAAGTTTGACTATTCTTGTACCAAATCATTTTCACATAACAATTTAAAGTACAGTACTCTGAGACATCTGTGACCTGATTTAAACAATTGAGGCTCTGAAAGAAATTCCTTGGACTTTCTGATGTTTGTGTTGGTATGTGTGCTTGCTGATCACAGCTATGATAACTAGGGTACTGTGAGGTATTAAGTAAATTGTTAGCCTTTCTCTACTTTGCCATTTTCTAACTTTTGTCATACACTTGTCAGCTCCTGATCCTTACAGTGGGTGAGGAAAAAGAACCACATGTTCCTGCACTCACTATGCTTTCTTATATCGGGTTTATTAATGCATCCGCACGTCCACTAACTTCTAATTTTAATAGCATTTTCATAATCACATAGCTACATTAATTGGTGTCTCCTATATAGTCTTAGTAAATGGCTTCCCTTCTTTCTTATTACTTCAGATGAAATGTTCTTAAACTTCTCTATGTATTGGAATTTCCTGAGTGGTTTGTTGAAGTAAATATAGCTGAGTACCATCCCCAGAATTTCTGATTCAGAGGAAGACTTAGCCAGTTGCTGCTTTGGAAGCCTCACCAGGGGAGGGGAACAGCTATCTTAGGGATATCAAGGGATATCCCTTAGCTATCAAGGGAGCTATCTTAGACTCACCTTGTCTTTTCAGCTCCTGGGGACTTCTCTCTTTGTTCCCACCCTTTCCATTGGCCAGTGCCTGTTCCTCCATGTACTCTGGCAATCAGGCCTGTTGGGTTTTGTTCCTTTGGGATGGTGGAGAATCAGCTGAAAATGATCTTCCTTGGAGAGATAACTTAAATAATGCTTAAAAGAACAGACCTTTGTCTCTTGACCTTGCTTTATAATGGTATGTGGATCTGTTTCTGTCTGCTAGTGACTGGGTTTCTGCCCTTTAGCCCTTTTACACGCATGAATCTATAAAGCAGATGAGAGCTATTGGGGGTGGAGTGGTGTCAAGAGAGACAAGCTGGAATTCAGTCTGTATTCCCAAAGGGGAAAGAGAAATAGGTGGCTACTCATTTATAAAGCAATTCCTTAAGATGGTTAAGACCGACTCAAGGATTTTAAGGTACTATGAATAAAAGACTACTGGAAGGGAGTCCGTGTGTGAGGAGATTGGAACTGCGGTACCATGGTGAGATTGGGATTTTCCAGAATCAGAGGTCATTTCCTTTATCTTCAGCTGGTTTTAGCCTTCCAGAATAGCCACTCCTCGCCTGAGTTCTATCTAAACCAACATCTTGTGATAATAAATGAAAACCTTGTAGAAGCTATTAACTTAGCAGAATACTAGCTTCTGCCAAGCCACGGGTCATAGATGGTCAACAGTCAGCATTTTAGGTCTATAGAAATGCCCCCCCGCCCCCATCTCTGTCTCTCTGGTGTATCCACCAATATATTTTAAACTTAATTTTAATCATGTTTTGTTGTTGTTGTTGTTGTTGTTGTTGTTCTGCAAAACTATAAAGACTTCATGAAACTACTTCTATGTTAGAACATGGAATTTTGGGTAACCTAAATATGTGCTCCTGGTCCATGGTCACTCGATGGCTGTAGATAAACTCTCTTATTCTTTAAGATGAGAGTTGTGATTTTTATGTCCATGGATTTTGGTACTTGCAGCTTCCTTAGCTTTTTAGCTATGAGTATAATTTACTTGCTTAGATTTCCACAGAGCCTTGCTCTAACTGAATGCCATGATTAATAAAATCTTTTTCAAACTCTGTTAGCCTTGCAATTGTATTTGCTAGTGAAGGAAGGAGATTTTCACTGTCACAGCTCCATGAAAGCCTAGTTAGATTTACTCTTTCAACCTCCAGTTACTTGTACATGGAGGAAAACTGATTTTTCTTGTAAACTCAGTTGTTCTAGTACAAAGGTTCATAACAAAGACAACCGTGTTAACAAAAACTCCAGTTTTTATTTGCACAACAGAACTGAATTGAACACTATCTCTGTCAGGTCATCTGATAGGCAATGGCAATAGATTCATCTGTAAGCTTGATACATTCCCTCCCTGCCTTGATCTCCGAGCCTTTCAGGAAAGGCACGGGGTAAGTGTGTGACACTCTCACCATTGACTGTAAGGTAGGGTGGGACGATGACTGTATGTAACATGAGATCTCAGGGATGCTTTGGCGTGAGAACTGTGACAACATCTACATGTGAGGGAAGTGAGAGGTGTCTCTGCTCTCCTCAGATTTGAAGGTTGGTGTTCCTTGAACAAGATTTATGCTCAAAACTGGCTAACTTGTACGACTATTAAGTAGTCATGAGTAGGAAGGATGTTGCTCGGTCTCAAAAGTGCAGGCAGCAGAGATGGATGTGCACCCCTGAGAACTGTTAGCATTCCCCATAGTAAAGAAGAAGAAACAGAGACGGGCTTATATGTTTCTACCCTAGGAAGTGGGGAAGAGACAATCAGCAACTGTGTACGTGGGCTTTAGAGCAGTGGTCCTCAGCCTTCCTAATGCTGCGACCCTTTAATACAGTTCATCATGTTATGGTGACCTCCAACCATAAAATTGTTTCATTGTTACTTTATAACTGTAATTTTGTTACTGTTGTGAGTTGTAATGGAAGTATGTGATGTTCAAAATATCTCATATGCAACTCTCAAGGGGTTGTGACCCACAGATTGAGCACCACTCCTTTAGAGAAAGTCCTGCAAGTGGCAAAACTTGCCCAAGAGCAAGAAGATGTAAGGGCTACTCCCTTCTCCCCCACTTGCCAATTTGAAAAAACAAAATGTCTATAGCTTGGAATTCACAGCAGTGAGCTATTGTGTAAACCAGAATAATAGCATTCTTGGCTGTAATGCTTGCAAAAATAACAGGGGAATAGCAGGAGGCCTGTGGAGAGCACCCTGGGGGGCTGAAACGCAAAGCTTCCTGCACTTGTAAGATAATGGGATGAAATTCCCCTTGGCCACCTGTTGTGCAAAATGAAGCCCCCCCACCCCGAAAGGAGAAAAAATCCCTCAGAGACCTGGCCCTTCTCCTTCACTGCCTTGGATATTCTCCCTCCTTCCCTTGCTTTTTGTCTTATTTATTTTTCTTCACAAATAAAATCCAAATGACTTAAATAAGTCCTTTAATTATTAATGTGTTTCTATTTTTAAACGAACATCTGCAATCATAGGAAGTATTAATGCAACTTGAGGGGGTTTTTTTTGTTTATTTTTGTTTTGGTTTCTTGATATAGCATCTTGTAATCTGGTATGGTTAACCTTAAATTCCTTTGTCAAAAAGTTCCCTTGATGACTGATGCTGAGACAGTGAAATAATCCTTTAGGAAAGGAAGAGAGAAGCCCTTTTAATCACTCCTCTAACATGGGCACATTGCACCAGGCTTGCGGATCTCTTCTGTCACACTCTGTCACAAGCACTGAAGGAAGACACATGCTATGTGAGAAGAAACTCCAGTAGAGAGATTATATTTTGAGTTAGCCTTAAGCCAATTTGAAATCTGGGAGGCGATGGGAATTAAGCTGAGATCTTATCTATCTCTTTGTGTTTAGTAAATTCAGGGAAGAAGAGGACTCTTAAAATGTCCACAGTTGTTATTGCTAGACTTGTTCTAAACGCATTGGAATTTAGGCATAAATATCAACTAGAGATTAGGCTTTGGGTTTTATGTGTTTCTCAACGATGCTAATGGCATGGGTTCAAGTTGCTGCTGCTGGAGAAATGGAACAATGTGGTTGTTGAATGAGGCTACTAAGGTAGTGTGTCTCCCCATGCAAGGAAAAGTGTGAGACCAGGGATGGATAAGTTAACTTTTGTGGAAATGGAAGTGAAAGACATAACTTGCAGAGCTGTGTGGGCAAGCATGGAGAAGGAATCAAATATGGAGAAGGAATCTCTATACACTGAGTTTCCTTACTTGAAGCTTCTATTGAAGATTAAGGTGTTGCATAAATTGACTACATGACCACTCAATGGTATGGTTGAGGGGAAGATAGCCAGGGACATCTGCATCTGGAAGAATCCAGAGCTGAGAGAGAAAGAAGTAGAATGAACATAGACAGCCGACTGGACCTGGTTATAAAAGAAGCAAGAGCTGAGCCAACAGATAGAGATAGATAGATAGATAGATAGATAGATAGATACAGACAGACAGACAGACAGACAGACAGACAGACAGAGAGTGAAGATTGAAACTACCAGTTATATGGAGCATGAGTAGCTGAGAGTCGGGAAGCCCATGAGCTGGAAAGAGTTTAGTTTAGGTAAGGAAGGCTAGGAGGCTAACATGGACTTTGAAATGCGAAACAGGTACTTATAATAACGAAGAAGCCTGGAGGCCAACATTGATTTTGGTATGCAATTATGTTCCACCCAATGATAGCCATTTGTCCCTTCTGCATTTTACTATTTGGGAACATGGAATTTCCTTTGGACCTGACATGTTTGTTCAGCTGATGTAAGTTTTAGGACACTAAAACTGTGCTGTGCCTTTTGGGCTATTTCTTCTCAGCATCCTGGGAACTGCTTACAAAGAGCAAAGGTGGTAGGATCCTGTGCTAGGTGATCTTTGAAGCATGGCACATGTACAAGGACATCTGTTTGTGTACATCAGTCTATCCCTGTTTGTGTATATTGGGATAGGTGCCACTTGGATCCAAGTAAGTAAGTAGCACAGCACTTGTGCTAGCAGGACAACTACCACATGATTATATGATCCTTGTGGTGGCACTACTAGAGTTTTAGGACAAAAGCCCTAGATGTAGAAGTCCCAAAGTTTGAGTCTTGCCTCCCTACCTCAGAGTGTTAATCAAGGTGGCAAGTGGTGTTGAAGAGTGGAGAAAGCTGTATGCAATGTGACCTCCTTAGGAAGAATAGATGACTTCAAGTATGTCTCCAAGAGGCTGACAGAAACATTGTCATTTTATATAAAAAGAAGATAAAGGAGAGAGGATTGGAATTTTCATAGTTGACTGACCAGGTGACCCTGGGCAGGCTAGTGGTTGGATTCATCCTTATCTTGTCTGGTACAAAAGGAACTGTAGAGAATTTCTTATCTCAGTGATAAAAGGATCAATGAAGTTTCCATGGCATGGTTAGATTTGTTCCAGGGTTTGATCACACCATCATGGCTAACTGCCCTTGTGTAGGTGGTGATCTCATCATAGAGTGGTCTGTCCTTTAAGGATCACTGTTGCTCAGAAGAAGTTACAGTCTTTTGTTATAAACGTAATGATTGATCACACCTGTCATTTCTGGAATTCTAGATAACTGCAGAAGGCAATGCCTTGAAAGAAAACCACCACAGAGATGAAAAGTATATTGGATAGAGACAAAATCGAGTTAGTTAGGCCTGAAAATGGTGGCCTTCTTCACCCTCATGTTGATGCATGACAAGTAACCATTGGAATACCTCAGGCAAATACACTCAGCTTCAGATGCAAATCATGAATAGGTTGACATTTGTGCCTAGTTAGAGACACAATCCTATGGGGAAAATCATGTGAAAAATGAATACTTTGCTTAAGGCAATTTCCTCTTTATTTTATATAATTACCTACTTATCTGTTCTTATGTCATTTGCCATGTGCAAATCCAGTGCATCCCAATTTTCTTCCAATATTCTGGGTAATGTTAAGCTGCAAATGCATTTAGTAAACCTATATTACTTTGTCTTGGAACTGAAGGAACTGATATGTGGGGCTTATAGTAACCTTCTAAAAAGCAGTGGATCACTGCTTTGATTTTCAGACATTTCTCACTACAATTCAATCTTAATTTCTTGGTGTCCAGGAGTTTCACTTAGCCAATCAAGTTTTGCTGCACCTAATTTGGCACATACTGGTTGTTTTAATCACTTGGCAATTAGAGATGCAGTCAAGGTTTCTCCACAGAGTTCATAGATAGCAATAGAAAAACATGTCATGGGAAATCAACTGCATATAAGGATAGAAGGTCATTTGTATTTGTGAGACATTAGTTTTATTTCAGTAGCTCAAAGTAATTTTAGTTGAGGTAATCTGTTTGTAGGAAGTTACTTCTATGTAAAGACATTAAGACGTTGATTCTCTGGGTTTATAGTTACAAGTGAGAACTCTCTCTCTCTCTCTCTCTCTCTCTCTCTCTCTCTCTCTCTCTCTC
>OU015745.1:105912926-105938536 GCA_907169655.1 Acomys percivali | reverse complement strand
GAGAGAGAGAGAGAGAGAGAGAGAGAGAGGGAGAGAGAGAGAGAGAGGGAGAGAGAGAGAGGGAGAGAGAGAGATGGGTGTCTTGTGGTTTTTCTTTTCAGAATTCATACATCCATATAAAGAGGGAATGATTTTCATCTTTGTGAAGACTAGTACTTTTTTCTCAGAAGGTTGACAGCCATGTTCATGGAAGCAGTGCACACTATTAGGGTTTTGGGTTTCCAAGCACATAGCTTTTATGTGAAAACACAATATAGCATACTTGATAGGAACTGCCAACCCTGTGTGTGCTATTTAGGATTGTTAATTGTCCTAAGAATTAAAATATGTTGATTTTTATTTTACTAGCTTGTCGTTAGTATCTACCAGTTAATACAGCCCTAAGATTTTTATGAGCTGGTTTTGAGAATATCAGATTTTCAAATGTCAAGACTTACAGCATTCTTTAGTTTACAAATGAAGCTGTTGACAATTGCGTTAACCCAGAATATCTTCAGCCTTTCCTCATATAACACGTTCTCCTCCTGCCCTGGTACACTGCTAGGCTTGAAGCTGGTTCTCAAGAAGATATGCAAGGAGTTGAACTCTCTGGCAGTGTGTATAAAGTGACTGATGTGGGCGTACATCTTTTGCATCTAAAATGACATGCCAGAGTTTTTCTGTTTCTTTTATGGTAAGGCACTTTTGCCACCCACAGTTCCTACCATTTCCTACAGGTTTGAGTGAATATGATTGTGACAGTGGAAAGCTTAGAATTGGTTTTTTCCCTTGACCACTCAGGGTGTCTATCACTGTGGGCACAGATAGAACAAAACCTTTCTCCATCTATAGCAGTAAGAGCAAAGGAGGGATGTCAGCAGATGCAACAGCCTTTGCCTAGGAATAAATTTCATTGGGGGGCACATGCACATTTAGTCACTTAATTTTTGAGGGTATAAATTCATACCAGGATTTGGCACTTAAATTCCCACTCTGATCGATCAATTTTGCTTTTTTTTTTCCTTCTCCAATATTGAACAGTAAAAATAGTATGAATGATGTGAAGAAATATCTTATATTATTTAAAGATAGAATTTAAAAATAAACATGTTTTAAATTGGCTTACTGTCTCTTTTAGTCTGAAATAATGCTTAGAAAGTTTCCAGGGCTTTATAGTCAATTTGTATTAATTCACAAATACTTCCATGTATAAAGAAATAAATTCCCCTTTGCTTACCATCTGGTTATGTAGGCGTTACCATAACTTGTCTGTATGTAAATGACCCTCATGAACTGTGATTAAGACCTGAAATTTTCACTTCAAGCTGAAAATGGAAACAGAAAAAGCATCGTGTAGGTATGGCCCAAAGAGGGATTATTTATGTTATGTTGACAAAGCTCAATGAAAGAAAGTAAAAATAGTGATATGCAAATTTACCTTCTCATATGTTAAAGAATGGCTCCTGGAATGAAAATCAATGTATTCTAATTTTTAGTTGGGAATTAGCTTTCCTCTCCCCTCCACAGTTATTGTTAAGTCTGTTCTGGAAGCTTATGAGTTTCACAATAGAAAAGCTGAACTGCCTTTAAAAGAGGTGTCATGTGAGACTGTGGATGTAACCACAGGCCAGAAATCTCCAGAATAAGGGACCAATGTAACCTGCTGTGAGTAGGAGGGAAAGACTGTCATGTATATATATAAAAAAATGTGTGCAGGCAAAAGAACAAATATGTATTTTTAATACTGCCACCAAACACTTGAAGTTATTCAGAAGATGATTTTGTGTGGCTGCCATTACAATGGAGTTTAGTTGTTTTCTTATTGTAGCCACCACGGTGGTGGTTCAGCCTTTCTCCTTTCCATCCTAAAAATATGTCAGTGCTATCAGTCAGCTGCAGAGCACTCGACTCACTGTGAGTGCCTGCTACGAGATCAGGGGACGTGTACCGGAAGTGTAGAGCAGAGGTCTTGAGAGTTTACAGTGATGGCTTTTCTGACAAGGGATGCAAAGTGTAGCAAGCATGTCCCAGTGTAGTGAGTCCCCCCCCCACAATGTGATCCAAAGGTTTGCTTTAATACTGTCGGCTTTGTGCCTGTTGGCTTCGGGTGTTTATCCATAGCTATCTTATGTTTAAACTTCATTGTTGCAATTCTTGCTTATTAAACTATCAAACGCAATAATGGTGCCTTAGCAGGGAAGACAATTAAAAACGGAGTATAATGAAACTGAGGAGAATCAAAACAATCTTCTTTCTTATTAACTTGCACACCCGCACGTGTGTCAGCAATCACAGATTAAAGAAGCAATTAGTCTGAACAGGGAGAATGCGAGGCTGGTACTTAATTATGTCAACAGATCCTGAGCCAGAGCCTTCACTTTTGATATTGCTCCTGGCAGTACAGCAAGAGTCTGTTCCATCATCGCTCATCATTCTAATCAAATTGAAAAAAAAAAAAACACAAAAACAAACCAATAATGGTAGATTGCATCCCTATGTCATAAATTTACATTTTTAGAGATTTATGGACCCTCAAGCTCAGTGACATAATGATTTATATCATATGTGATTAAAAGCCGAATGGCTTTATTTGTCATAATGTTGTTTGCAAAGAATTAGACTCCTACAATAAGAAAATGCCAAGGAGAAGCATTTAGTGTTATCCCTCACGGATGACTTCTGTAGTGCGTAGGGACTTGTTTACGAGCAAGTGACACCAAGGAGGAAGGCACAGATGAAGGTTCAGTAGTATTGACTGAAATATAATTTCTAGGGCTATCTAACAAAACAAATACAGGACGAAAGTTAAGGCATTTTTCTTACCAAGGCAACTATTTTTTTTCCCTCTGTTTCAACCTTTTATTCCCTTTTAATTGACTGACCCAAGTTGTATTCCAGTTGTATGTCCTTATGCTCAGTAGTAATCGATGGCTTTAAACATCTAAGTGCTGATACTGATTCTGTGCAGATAAATATGACATCTGAATGAATGGGTTGGAAGAATAAAGACTGAGTCCACGAGGGAGCCCTGAGTGCTGGCTAGGAAGCCCTTCAGTACTGAAGGAGCCTGCATGCTGACTGGTCATGTCGCCTGCTCCTCTATGCACTTGGGGTGATTTTCCCACCTTCGATAGACTCTTCGCTTTATATAAAAAAGTATTTTGAAACTAGGTAGAACATTTTATTTATTTTTATTTTTATTTTTATTTTTTAGACAGAACATTTTAAAATTAGATATTAACGAAGCTTCCAAAGGATAGCTATAGCACTTGGGGAAAATAGCAGGATTTTTAAAATTAATGATTAAAATGCACTTTAAGATAATGGCAGTTATGCTGCTTGCAGTGGCCCAGGCCTATAATCCCAGCGCCCGGTGCTAGGAAAACTAGTTACCCTGATGGAGAAGACTGAAGCCACGTCTCTGTCTCTTACTTTGTACTAAAAAGCATTTCAAAATCTCAGGGAAAACTTTACTGCAGGAGCTGAAGCCGTTGAGCGCCTCATAGGTAAAGCACTTCAAAACACAGCAATAGGACTTTTGAAAAGAACTCTACTGGCTTTCAAAATAAGATCCATAACTGACAAATGTGGTGGCATGTATTTCAAAAGCTTCCTCAAATTTTGGAAATCAAGAGAAGAAATAGTTTATAGATGGGAAGAAATGTTTTCTAGCCATCTATCTGACTAAAGACTGATACCTAAGATATAGAAAGAACCTTAAAATGTAATTACCAAATATTAAACACCCAAGGAGTACAACCAGTATATGGGCTAATGAAAAGGACAGTTCTTGAAAGACAAAATAAAAACTGACAATAACATGAAAATATTCAATATTCTTAGCCATCAGGGACATAAAATTTAAATACACTGGGAACCAGTATTAGCTGCTATTTTCATTGCTATAATTAATAAAAAGAAACTAATAAGTCCTTGTGATGACTGGTCCTTGAAATAGTGACATGCTATTGGATGATAATTATGTTTTATTTTGATTTTTCACATTTTCCATTGAGAGATTATTGACAAGTTTTAAAATATAAAACATGTTCATATACACCGACTATCTTTGCAAAGGTTAAGATCCAACAATTATTTAAGGGCAACTCAATTAAAATCGATGTCCCACACCAATCGAACATTTAGCTATTTATTGTTATGTTAAATTCAGGCTCTTTACAAGACAGAAATCAAGTTAAGTGTGTATGTATGAAAGATTTATTGTGAGAAATCGTCTAATAAGAGAAAGGGTGAGAGGGATGGTAGAGGAGAGCTTAACAAAGATACAGAGAGATACATTATGACAATATTTTAAGAAAGATTGTTCAAGAAGAGTCTTTGAGTATAGCAAAATTGTAAAAGATTACTAGCCACAATAATAGGGAGTCTATAAATCCATGTGGCACAATTTGGTGCGCCATGTCTTATAATACTATACCAACAGATAATTGGTATTCATTGTAATTGGTTATTTTATATATATGGGGTTACTGTCTGCAAATACATAAGTGCACCCAATGTATGCACAAAGTTCAGAATGGTACTGATTCCCTTAAGATGGAAATGTAGATGAATGAAAAATATATTTGCATGCATATATTGTATGTATATGTGATACATACATATGAAAATATATAATGTATGGTACCAATTGCTCTATACTAAAGGATGACTTTGAACTACATTTTTTGCTTCTATCTCCCAGGTACTGGGTTTATAAGCATGAATTACCATGCCTACGTGGTAGAAGTTGCTATATGACAATGGAACTCATAAATAACATACTGGTAATTTGTAACTTCAAATTCATGAAGATAATATTTATTTTACTATTATTTTGGGATATGGTTTATCTTTCAAATACTCTTCAGAAATTGACTAAACATTTGCTTATAAAGTTTTATCATTATTTTAATGTTATATGAACAATTTTTATCATGCTATTATTTTCTCTTGTACTATTTTCCTCTTGTAGTATACTTCTCTTGTGATCTATTACTATTTTTATAATACATTTTTTGTAATAAATGTGCTTTACAAAAAAATTAATGTCCCAGCCTATTCAAGTATCAAGGGTAGAGATTGCTATTTAAAATAGTTCCACGCAGGGTTTTAGGAAAAATATTTCCTCAGAAAAATAACGCCAGGGATACATAATGGTTTTAGAATTCAATTTGCACTGGTCTGGTGTATTTCAATACCGAGTGAACCTAGAGATTATTTGCACAAACATTATTCCCATGTGTGTACACAGAGACATGAATTATCACAAACCCTGAAATAATGTTGGTAAGCCACGGAACTTCATTAGTGTCGAAAAATATATGCCTTCCATACAACAACACTTGTAGCAGCCTAACCCAGAAGAAATACAGTTTTTATGTGGGAGGATGGTGGATGGTTAATTGTTAAAGGAAAAAAATAAAAGTCTTGGAACAAAAAAAAAAAAAAAAAAAAAAAAAAAAAAAAAAAAATTTCCATGATACATATGAGTTCTGTGTTATACATATAATTTGTGTTATAGATATGTGTCTTGTGTTTAAATATTCTCAGATGTTATAGTTACCATAACAACAAATACTATTTTAAAATAATTTTCCTAGATGATAATATGAAAATGTGGACAGAAAATATGAAATAGTAGATGCAACACATTTGCATTAGTATTTGTACAATGTTCTCAAGAAGAGAGGCATATTTAGAGTCGGAACCAGCATGTGCTTAGTTGAGAGGCCTGATTTTAGAGCCAGATTGTTCCTGTCCACCTGCATGCTCCTCACATCTCACCTTACCCTCCTAAGCACCCATTAGATGAGATGGCCCAATGATGACTTTGTTGCCAATTTTGTAAAATTTATAGTAAATTAAATTTAACTTTGTTAGCTTCTCTTTATTCACAGTAATATCATTATTCCTGCTAAGTTGTATCTTATTTGCTGCTCTTTTACATACTGGACTTTGAAACATTTTTCATGTATAAGGAAAAACAGATGTAAACTCATTGTCTTTAGGGTGGTTGGGAGAAAACATATAATAAAATGCCTGAGCATTTTTCAGTACATTTTAACAGCATTTACTGTCTAAGAGACAAGTAACTCTAGAGGCGGAATGGAACTGGGGATAGACAAGAGTGCACTGTTTTATTTGCTTATTTTCTTGGGAAATATTGAGGTGGCTTTTTTCGGGGGAGAGGTGGGGTTTTATTTGTTGTTTTTATTTTGGTTGTTGTTGTTTTGTGGTAATGACCTCACAGAAATGAACATGACTCTAGGAGCTACTTGATATTTTACTTCAGGAAAAATATGTGGTATCAAATCTATAAGGTTGACATCATGATCTCTCTTTTGGAGATGAGGCAATCATGGCATACATTAGTTTAAAGATTCATATATATATTATATATAATCAAAGACTAAATAGTATATTTCCTAGCCAATAGCCTTAAGTGATAAATTAAATTCAGTTTTAAATAGCAATAAGTATTCTGAATAGTGACAGAACACAGTGAGTGCTCAAGATGCTGATTATTTATTATCTGATGAGGGAGATATAAATGGAGATCATTAGCAGTTACTTAATTTCTATAAGCATTATTTTCATTTATTAGTTGAGTTCCTGGCAGGAAACAGATGGCAAACATGGGGTAATTAAAGACAGTTTTTAAAAGGTACTAATTAAAGAGTTGTGGGGAATGTTGAGGGAAACAAAGAAAAAGAGATGATGTGCTACCTCTGGGATAACAAGAGCTGGTGCCATTCACTAACACTAACAGGCCTGAAAGGAATGGACAGATAAAGACCCAAAGCAATTGTAGATGATGCTACAGCTGTGAATGCCCAAGAGAGTCTCTCGTTTTCCAACGAGCAGCACTCTTATCCTATGATGCCAACCCTGGCTTTTCTCTCCTTCTACTTTTTGATTTCTTTGGTCTCTTCATGGACAAACCCTGAATCTTGGAGGGATCTATAGAAAATCTATAGAAATCAACCTCATAGGATCTAGAGAGGTTGTAAAGACTTGTACCGAAGATCTCTTGGGCCAGAAGACACCCAGTGGATTCACTTTCTGGAAAATAGATATGTTACTTTATATTTCCGTATTGCTATGAAGCACTGTGGAGAACTCCACATGTAAATGGTAATCATTATAGCTGTCTATAATCTCAATGGAACTAGATTTAGAAAGAAAGAAATGTTACCAGTGTCTAGTCAGTGTTAAAGAGCAAGGTTCAAGCTACATTGTTAATTTGATAAAAAAAAAAAACAAAAACAAAAACAAAACTTGTGAATTGACCTTTGCATCTAAAAACAAAAAGTGATGAGAAATGGCGTGGACAAAGTTCTAGACCCGTTCTTAGTCTCTGAAGGGACTAGAGTTTGGATTCATTATCACTAAGGTCTGTGTTAGATGTGAAGACTGCACGACAGTTCTTCAAGGTCACAGAGAAGACAAATCCTGTCAGAAACTGTCCATCTCCTAGTCACATAAAACCACCTCCCCAAGCTTCCACCGTTCTTAGCCTAAGAACACTATAAAGCTATCAGATTCAGAGTGGTCATAAATGAAATACTACACTTGCTAACTGATGCTCTCAGAAGCACATGTTAAGGATGGTGATATTGATGATCTTAAATACTTACTGGCACTTGATCTTCAGGTAGTAAAGACATTGTATAAATCAGCAGACATATCTTATGTACTAGGTCTAAAGTTTGAGTTCATGTGCCATATATCACAGGTGCCATTTTACAGTCTATGCATCCCTGCTCGAAAGCAATTTATTTTTATCAATACTAATGTAATTGCCATTTAGTTTTGCAGATGAACTGTATGTGTCTATCTATATTTTACTTGAACAAGTTTCTCCTAGATCAATGGAAGTATGCTGTTGCATATCTTTTCTTTTTTTTCTCTTTTCAACAGATTCAAAGCTTATTGCTAAGTTTTTGGTAAAAACTAAATGTCACTAAGTAGTGTGCATTTCAGTTAGTTCTATGTTTTGACTAAGTATAGCATTTAATCAATCATTAAAAAGGATTGTCATTTAGTGAGTGAGAAATCAGACACTTAGTAAAATGACAAAATGAACCAAATCATACCTGAAGATCTTTGGATGACTTAATCTCACCATACACAGTTCTGGGAATAAATCACAGGTACTGCCTTCTTCCTGTGCCCTGTTTGCTTTAATAACTAATAGTGGTATTTGATCAAAGTATTAAAAGCTGAAAGGGATCTGAGAAAATGCTAAAAGAAAACTTTCATTAATAAGAGTATGTGAAATTCAATTTCATAACTCAGTTACCTGGCTTTTAAAATATTCCCATTGCCAAAGGAGCTTAGTAGTAGTTGTAGAAATGAGCTTAAAGCAAATTCTCAGAACAAGCTTTTACACTGCGGCAATTGCAGCATTGGTAAGTGGCAACCCTTTCCATATGGAAGACAGAAGAGCTAGGAGGGAAAATGGCATCATTCCTTCCACATCAGACACCTTAATTAACTGGTCCATAATCACAGAATCTGCTCCAAATGAATAAAAGAGCCTTTTCCCCTTCTGAATGAAAAGGCACAGAAGGTATGCTACCGGTGCGATTCATCACCAGCAAGAACGTTCTGAGGGAAGAGCTGTTGAATTCAGATTATCCTGAACTTCAATTTGCAAGAACAGAAGTTGTAAGAAGACATTTGCAGCTTCTTTCAACAAATTTGGATTATGTTAATTTTCTGCTCTCCCTATTTAAAAAAAAAAAACAGAAAGGAAGGAAGGAAGGAAGGAAGGAAGGAAGGAAGGAAGAAAGAAAGAAAGAAAGACAGAAAAGAAAAGAAAAACCTCATTTTAGGAGTATGGGAGATTTTTGTGAGGCCCTTCACTTTTGTTTTTTCAATGTTGAGATAAAGGGATACTGTTGTACTGTGTAAGTTATAGAGTTTTGTTATTGAAAAGCAGATAAAAAACTTATATAAAGTCACAGAGAAGGAAGTAGCAAACACAGGTCTGTATCAAATCCTCTGTGTATCTTCTCTGGCATCCAGTTTAGTGATTTTTGGGGACTCCTGAGTGTGTGAGCAAGTGGGACTCTGATTCTCATGTCTCATTTTGGCTTTTTCCCTTATGTAGGTTTATCCTGGCAAACTTCAAAGTGTTAGTTTTTGCTTTATCTTATTATATTTTATTTTGTTATATATTTTAATATGATCTCTTTTTAAAAAATATTTTATTAATTTATTCATATTACATCTCAATTGTTATCCCATCCCTTGCATCCTCCCATTCCTCCCTCCCTCCCATTTTCCCCTTACTCCCCTCCCCTATGACTGTGACTGAGGGGGACCTCCTCCCCCTGTATATGCTCATAGGGTATCAAGTCTCTTCTTGGTAGGCTGCTATCCTTCCTCTGAGTGCCACCAGCCCCCCCCCATTAAGGGGATGTAGCCAAATATGGGGCACCAGAGTACATGTGAATGTCAGTCCACTCAAATATTATCTCTTAAGAACCTGTTCTTTTCCAGTGAGAGACAGAAAGGGACTAGATGCAGATGGGAGGTGGGGATAAATGAAGAGGAGCCTAAGGATGGCACATTATATTCAGGATATGCAATGTGAGAGAAGACATACAGAATTTGGCATTAAAATTTTTTTTTTATTATTTTAAAGATTCACTGACAATGAGACAAGTTAACTCCAGGCAACACCCAGAGTACCCCAAAGAGGATGATGAGCATCAAAAAAACCTCCTTATGGAGATGCCTTCAAATGTAGACTAATAATTTAAACTATGCTTAATAGAAATATAAAAGAAGTCTTCAAACCATAAGGACTAAATAGAAATTGAATGAGAATTTTAATTAGTAAAAATAAGATGTAAATGAGTGGAACTGGACTCCAAAGGACTCTGTTGAAGAACTTCCTCGAATGTTACATTAGATCCTACCAGAAGGTAATAGAAAAAAAATGTGTTAGAATAGACACCGGAAACAGTTGAAGAAAAGAAGGAAAAAGCCTACCATAGATGTCCTCTGAAAAACTACACCCAGCAGGGCATCAAAGTAAATGCTGAGACTCACAGCCAAACTTCGGGGTAGAGCACAGGGAGGCTTATGGAAGAGTTGGGGAATAGAAGGACCTAGGGGATCAGGAGCTCCACAAGGAAACCAATGTTGCCAACAAATCCAGGCAGAAGAGGGGTGCTGCAAAGATTGATGCATCAACCAAGGACCATGCATGGTGAGACCTAGACCCTATGCTCAGATGTAGTAGAAGCAACTCAGGCTTCATGTGGGTCCCCTAGTAAGGGGAGCATGGACTGTCTCTGCCATGGACTCTGTTGCCAGCTCATTGATCACTTTCTCCTGGTGGATGGCCTAGCCAGACCACAAAGGAGGAGGATGCACGGAGTCCAGATGAGAGTTAATAGGCTGAGGTCAGGTGATAGGGCAGGGGGTCTCCCCTCTTTCTTAAGACTAAGGAGGGGGAAGGGGATGAGAGAATGAGGGAAGTTGGGATGGAGAGATGATGAAAGTTGGGGCTACAATTGGGATGTAAAGTGAACCAATTAAAAAAAATAAAGTAAAAAAAGAAAGAAAGAAAGAAAATTACCAATGAACTGAAATTTTTGCTAAGTAGAAATATAACAACTAATATTCATTTAATAAGCTTCTTAGGAGAAGTTGTGGACATTTTAAGGTTGGGATGGGGGCAAAATGATATGAGGTAAGAAATAAAATCTACTAATTCCTATGACTAATAAAAAGTCCCTTATTTGTGAAGCCTTCAGCAGAATGTCCTGTGCACAATTATGAGATTCTTTTATTGTTATCCCATTGGGTAATGATTAGATTCTAGAGTATCACATAAAAATGGAAATCCTTTAGAGGGAACAATATGCCACCTCTTAAGGAGAGGCATTTAGGTCAAACTTGAGGCTTCATAACACTAATTACCTATGAAAACCAGGGCTACTCAATCCAACCAGGCTTTGTATGGTAAATATGAGAATATTGCACAAAGGCCAAAGTTAAAATATCTTTCAAAGATGCATTGACATACAAAGTGACACATGAAGTAATGCTGGCCTCAAAGCTCAGAGAATATTGTGATAATTTGAAAAATGTGTATTGAAGAACATATTGAAATTCTGAGTATTATTGACATGGAGTTGAAGGAGGAGAGAGGAAGAGAAGACAAATACTTACAAGGTACGCATATGGCTATTAAAATGTTATAAATACAAAATAAAAAAAGAGTCCCTAAATCTAGATCTGACATTCCAAAAGAGTAAAAAGAACTCCCAGGCAGAGGGGCGTTCTGGTAAGTACTAGTCACACTAGATGTGTAAATGCATTAAGGTAGCGCAACTTCATCCCAAAGGTTTGCATTTCGAAAAGGCTGTAGCAGAGTATGGCAATGTTAGGATATGTGTGAAGATGTTCACTGACTTTTGGTGTCATTTCTTAAAGAAAGTCCTTGTGAGGTGAGTAGATGAGTTAAGGTTATAGAGTGACAGCAACAGCTTATTCAGCTGCACGCCGTGTAGCAGCACGTCAGAAGATGTGCAAATTTTGTGCTTCATCGTGACATGTACAACCCCAGACATCAGTTCTTTGTGAGTGTTTTCCTAGGTGAAGCCTGAGCTATAAGTCTTCTCAGAGGTGGGGAGTGAAGTGTCCATGGGCTGTGAGTGGGATATTGACAATATTTGACAGTTGGCCTTTGCTTAGATTCGAGTCATGTGTCTGGGGCAGGAGATATGTTTTTATGAACTTTGGGAAGCCATGGCTTTCAATCTCGCATTGATGATTATGGATTGACAAAACAACAAGAGAAGGAAATGAGAGACTTGAAATTACTGGTTTTACCATTAAAAGAGTCAAGACAACTTGCTAAATATGAACTGTTCAAAGAGCTTTTAAATATGAATTGGAATTGGGAACTCAGGTGATACTGTATGAAGCACCAAACTTGTTCCAAACTCATCAATCATTTTTCATCTATTTTCAAACTATATTACACATGTGTATTGGCTTTACTTTACTACAATGAAATGCCTGATGGGATTAACTTACTTAACCAAGGAGTTTCATGTAACACACACAGTTTCAGAGGCTCAAATACAAAGTCATATAACAGGCTTGGTGAAAGTAGATCTTTGACAGCTTCACCTATAGCAGGAATGGTGATGGTAGCCAGCAAACACATCTGAACCAGAGGGGAGAGACAGATGGCAGGGATTAAGGAGGGTAAGGAAGAGGGAAGAGAGATTGGGAGGGGGAGAAACAGAGACCAAAAAGGAACACACTGTCTTTTTCAAGGGTACGGTGACAAAGTCCTACTAACTGGACTCATTTACCTCCCAATACTGCTATCCTGGAAATCAGACCTTTAACACATGGACATTTAGGGAATACTATTAATATTCAAAGCATAGCATAAGAGAAAATGATCCCAGCTCTTGTACTATCAGAGAACTAATAGCTACAAAATCCTAGCAGCTATCTAAGTAGCAGACTCATGGGATAGTCACTAAATGCTTGGGTCTAGGATAGCCCATGTAAATTCAAACCTCAGACCTATTGTTATACACTGTTTAATGTAATTTATATATTAAATGGATCTAGCATATACTAATTGTCAAACAAATGCTTTCTTTACTTTTATTTAACTATTAACCTAATTAAAGAGGTAAATCTTCATTTATGTGAATTATAAGTCACATCTTGTGCGACTGTATCCACATTGGGCAAGGCAAAAGTTTTGGCACTGTCTGATTCTCATTGCTCAGTTGGGCTCAATTTAAAACGGAGTTGTATTAGTCTCTGGAGGAGAATTAGGTTGGGTAAACAGAATTTTGGATTCTGTGTGTGATCATTTCACACAGACAGGCTTGGTCTAGTACTCCGTAGTGGGTTCTGAAATTTTTGATTAATGAAAAGCTGGGCATACTACATAGATATTTTTGATATGACACAATGTGCTCTCTTATCCTTGTATCTTAACTTATAATGCTATAAGCCTTTGACTAAAGATATTATTACTGTCACTGTATTTCTTAAACATTTTATGAAAAGTAAAGTACACATCATACTCTATATTTCAAAATTATTTTGAGTTTGATACATATTCTCTCTGACATTGGAACTCTCGATATTATACTTTAGGATGTATCTGGGGATTTTTATTATATTTGCTCTCTCTTTTGGTTTGAAACAATAGAATTGGCATTGCTAGTTTAACAATAAAAATAAGGTAGAAATTTAAAATGAGAAAATTTCTGAAAATAAATGTTTGTCAAAGCATACATAAATATAAATTAATAACAGTTATGATGACTTAGGTACTTATACTTACTTTTGGGTCATTGCAATAGTACATGGAAGGTCAAATTGTATTAGAATAGTTTTTAAATTTTATACAAATAAACAGTGGAGCATTCTATCAAGGTATTATTTTTAAACTAGGTGTGTGTGTGTGTGTGTGTGTGTGTGTGTGTGTGTGTAATAAAGATAATCAGAGGGAATAGAGGATACCAAGAAAACAAGGCTTCTAAATCAATGTAAGCAAAGCTCATATGAACTCACAGAGACTGAAGCAGCAAGCACAGTGCCTGCTTGGTCCACACCAGGTCCAATGTGTATATACTGTAATTTCCAGTTTAATGTTTCTGTGGGAAAACAAGGGATTCTATGATTCTTGAGCTTTTTCTTGGGCTCTTTTATCTCTGTTTGCTTGTCTTGTCCAATTTCAATGTGATAAGTTTTGTTTTATCTTATATTACATATTTTTTAAATGAATAAATGAAAGCATAGGCACTAAGTAATGGTTAACAACTGAACTGTCACTATACCTGCTGAGGCAGGGAAAATAAGTTTTTCTGGAGTAGCACTGAGTATATTAACCTCTCCAGGAAAGGCCATATGTTCGGGAGTAGTTGAGCAATGTATAATGGACTCCATAGTTTTTGTATGCGATTTTGTTTGGTTACAGTTTTGTCTAGTTGTTATTGTTTTCATTTTGTTTTTTGTTTTGGGGTGCTTTCTTTGTTTTGAGGTTGTAGGGTTTTTTTTTGTTTCTGTTTTTTGTTTTGAGAAAGAGAGAGAGACAGATAGAAAGAGAAAGACAGAGACAAAGAGAGAGACAGAGACAAAGAGAGAGACAGAGAGACAGAGAGGGAAACAGAGACAGAGAGAAAGAGAGAGAGAGAACTTAGTGTTGAGGCTTAGGGTGGGTAGAGCAGGGTGCAGATCTGGAAGATCATGGGGGAGGAGAAGAATAAGATAAAATATATTAAATTTAAAAATTGTTTTAATTAATAATAAATATGTAAAAAAGAAATAAAGATAAATTTAAGGATAGAGAGGACTCAGATTAAATTTTTTATTGTTCAAACACTGAAATAAGTGCAAAGCTTGCAATACCTTAGCAACAAAAGGAGGCAAGCAACACTAACAAGAAGTTGAGCTTTGTCATAATTGTGAAAGTACAATTCCATTTCCTCTGGGAAATTTCTCCTGAACCTCAGTTGGAAGCAATTCCTTGCTCCCCTCACTTCCCAGTGCCTCTCTTAAAGCACTTTAGCATCTTGTGGTGATTTACAGACACTCTCTGGGGTCTTATGATATTGCGTGATTATAAACTAATTGAGTGGAAGATTTATATCTGATTCGGCTTTGGTCTGGAAGGTTGTCTAGAGGCAGTGAGAATCCAGTTTCAAGCCAAGCTAACTCGCTGAGCTATTGCAAGTCATTTTCCCCCCCTATCCTTCAGTTTAGGTTATAACACTTAAGAAAGATACCATGAAATAACTCATATTTTGTACCTGACTGCTTGTATGTATTTAATGAATGTGTCCTCCATACTTTATTATCCTTAAAGAATAAGCCAGTCATTTTGCAGCTGAGCCTCTCACAGGCAGGGTGCTTCACAAACACAGGGCACTCTCACCTGCCTCCAGCCCATTCTTAGGATTTTCTGAATGGAACTACAGTTTTCTCCAGGATGAAGTTTTAAGGAAAGCCCATAATTTTTGTGATCACCCTCAAATAACTCAAAATTTTTACTAGTCTATTTAAAATATCTAAATCATGTAATAATTAAAATAAAAACTCAGATGCCCTTTGACTTACAATCCCTTTCTTTTCTGGCTCAGGTTTGTTGCTGAGTCATTTCACGAAGAGATGGTGGAGGAAGAGTGCTGCTTCATGTCTCTTTCCTGAGCTTGGCAACCTGACTGTATAAAACAAGATAGAAAGGATGAAGAATAGTTTAAATAAGAGAAAATTTTCTTTCTGAGCTTTAGAGATATGCTGACAGGGGGCAGATTGCCATGCAGACATCATGTTGAGAATTGAACCTGCCTGAGGGAACAATTTTCTGAAATTGAACAGTACCTTGCAAGGTTTGAGAAACACGATATTGACTGGCTTGCCTCTTGACCTGAACACTCCGATGGACTTAGAACATTTTAGACCACCCTGATGTGCATCCATTTCTTACTGTTGAACTTGTCTCAATCCTGCTGGTCACGCTTAAAACATGCTAGCTATATGTACCCATTTGCTATGACTAAGGTCCTAGTCTTGTTTCCCACAGGACAATTTATTTGGCTTACTTGAGTCTATATGTTCTGATTTGCATGATATTTTATACCCAAATTAAACTATATTTGCTTTCATTTCAACTCTACTCTTGATTTTTTTTAGCATGTAAGAGTAAAAATGATAATTCCATTAATAATGTCATGTCTTTAAGATAGTTAATTAATATTTACCTTTCAAAGATGCAATTTTATTTTTAGGATAGTTTTAGTAGATTTTTTAAGAGGCCATTTAAAAGCAGCTCCAGCCTACTGTGGTGTTCGGGGAGGAATGAGATGATTCCTCTGGCTAAAAGTGTTAACAGGTTTTTCATTCACTAATGTAAATATCCATAGAACCCTTACTACATGTCAGAAATTTCTCTTAAGTGGATTAGTGAGGGAAAGTTTATACTTCAGAACCATATATTTTAAAGGAGAAAACAAAAACAATAGACACAATGACTATAGGGAATAATGTTTTTGATATGTACTAAGGGAACATAAAGTAGAAGTAATTAAAGGACAATTAGGGATGCTCTTGTATGATGAACAAAAATCTGGAAGGCTCAATCCTGTAGGCTAAACTGAGACCGTAACTTGAAAGTCTTCTTATCTCTACAGGATCCTAGTTTTTCAGTGTGACATTGGGCTTAGGAGGTGGAATCTCTTCTGGTGCCTTGACTCTGGCCTTGGCCATGAGGATTTGTTGTTGTTGTTGTTGTCATTGTTGTTGTTGTTGTTGTTGTTAGTTAATTTTTTTTTGTAGGTAGCAGACAGAGAAAAGGCAGGGAAAGAACATGTGCTTTGTTTAGCCTCAAAATTGAAGGTCACCTTTAGCCTGAGCATGGCCTGGGTAAAGATGGCGTCTTTAGGTTTTCAACCATGTCATCTACACTCGATTGAAGAACATTTGTGCGAGGTGCTCTACCATGCAGCTTCCCTCAAGCTGCTTCTGAGAAGACGAGAAAAGCCAGCTCACACAACCACCAACAGCAGATGCTAGTTGCTGCAAACCACCGACTTTTGGATGTACTGACGTTTTGGAAAGGCCAGAAGGAAGCCCCTGGAATACCTTGCAGGTGGCTGGAGCAGCTTGTAAAAAAAACCCACAGTGGAAAGTGGCATAGAGGTTTCAAGAAAAGAAAGGCACTGAGGTATAGCAGGAAAATTAAGGAAAGAAATAGGAGAAGAAACTGATGAGAAGGAGGAACATGAGAGGTATAGTTTAGATTGTGCCTGGTCCTGTCTGTCATTGGCCTTTTCCTCTGGGTGATATGAAGCATTTCCATCCTGAATTCCAACATCTCCGTCCACGCAGACTTGTACTTTTATTTTTTTGCCCTTGGAAGGCAAAACTTATTCATCAGTCTTCAATGGCCTCCAGATTATAGGCAATGCTTTCCCCACATTCTACTAGAAACTCTTGCATATTTTTGGGGGAGGAGGTTTAAATGATTTCTGTTCTATTTTAGGGAAGGATGAGGGTAACAACACACTATCAAATCTTTTTTTTAAATTTAATTTAATTTAATTTAATTTTTTTATTAATTTATTCTTGTTACATCTCAATGGTTATCCCATCCCTTGTATCCTCCCATTCTCCCCTCCCTCCCATTTCCCCCTAATCCCCCCCCATGACTGTTCCTCAGAGGGATTACCTCCCTCTGTATATGCTCATAGGGTATCAAGTCTCTTCTAGGTAACCTGCTGTCCTTCCTCTGCGTGCCACCAGGTCTCCCCCTCCAGGGGACATAGTCAAATGTGAGGTACCAGAGTACATGAGAAAGTCAAATCCCTCTCTCCACTCAAGTGTGGAGAATGTTCTGACCATTGGCTAGATCTGGGTAGGGGTTTAAATTTTACCACCTGTATTGTCCTTGGCTAGGGCCTTAGTTTGAGCGGGACCCCTTGGCCCAAATCTGCCTATCATAATGTTCTACTTATAGGTTTCTAGGACCCACTGGATCCTTCTACATTGCTATTCTCCCATTGTTCTCTCATCTAGAGTCCCAATAGGATGTCCTTCCCTCTGTCCCAGTTTCTTAGTAAGGGAAGGCTTTCGTGGGACATGCCCATTGGGCTAGTATGCAGATATAAGTGAGTATATACCATTTGAGTCTTTCTGCTTCTGGGTTAACTCACTCATTATGATCTTTTGAAAAGCATTTTTGTAATTTGCAGTCTTTCTCTGTACATTGTCTATCTCCCTTTGGGGCTCAGATTTATGTTCCTCTAAGAGCACAAAGCTATGTTTATATTTCCTTTCAAAAGTCCTAAAAGTTCACCTTCCACCTGAGTGAAGAATGTGACATTTAATAATTTGTCAGTGGGTTTTATCAGCTGCATCTGAAGTTGAACTAAACTTCAAGTCTTCTAATTTTCCTCTACAGCTACCTTGTGATATGGGTATCTGATTTTCTATGACTAAAATTAAAGGGAAAAAAACCATACTATTTTTAAACAGCTATCTTCAGAATCATAAATTTGAGTATTGGATTGGATACAGTCTATCATTTTGACTATTATTCTCTTTAAAATATACATTTATATTTTGCTGTGTGTGTGTGTGTGTGTGTGTGTGTGCATGTGTGTGGTGTGTCCATGTACATGTGTTCACTTGTATAAGAACATGTTTGTGTGCAGGTGTGCATGAACCTGTGTGCATATGCATGAAAAGAATAGTGGTTGATAGTCCCAGATTACAGACAAACACACACACACACACACACACACACACACCCTTTACTAAAATGTTTTATTGTTTGACATTTCATAATTTATGTAATACATTAAAATCATTTTCATCATTACTTTTTTTCTCTCATCTCCCTCTGTCTCTAACTGGAGGTCTACTTCTGAAAAGAAAAAGTCCCCCTTCTATTTTACTTAGTCTTTTCATATGTAACCCATTAAGTTTAGTTACAGCTTTTTTTTTATGATAACAGTGGGAAGTTATTTAATGATGAAGGGCAACTTTTCATTGGCAATACTACTGAAGAAAATGAAAAACCTCTCACAAGAATCTTTAACTGCTCATACTTTCCAGGCACAGGGAGGCCCAATGGGTCACTGCTTTATCCATAATGAAATATAGACTGTTCCAACCTTATGCAGATAGCTATAGCTGCAGTGATTTGATGGATGCAATGGCTACAAAATTCCCAGAAGATATTTTTGCTGTACATCTTCTACTCCCATTCTCTGACTCTCACATTCTTTTTGTTTTTATTTCCACAATGTTTCCTGAGCCTTGCAGGAGGTAATATGGGTGTTCTATTTAGGGTAGAGCTTTCTATCACTACTCCCTCCAAATACATTGACTGGTTATGGGTTTGTCCATTAACTAGAGCCCACTGCAATTGAAAACTTCTCTGATGAAGGCTGGACACATACTAATCTATGAGTATAAAGAGGAATATTTAGAAGGCAAGTTGACAACATGACTATGTACCAAAACTATAATAGGCTCCCCCTAGGGCCTATAAGCTCCTCAACCACAGATTCACAATAAGGTTTACAGATATAGGCATGAGTTCCCTTCTGTGCAGAAAGCATTTGGTTTCCCCCATAACACTCATGCCAATATTATACTAGAGGGAACATTTTGCCTGCCTGGTTATTATTTCAGCTTACTGGATTCACAGTTAGGTAAGACTGTTGGTGACTTTTTCTCCTCCAGCATCCTGCAAAGTACCTTCTGTTACTATGAAGGTTAGTCAGGAGGGAGGAACCTGTTAGGTTGGCTCCAATGTGATTTCTTTCTCCCCTATGCCTAAAGCATGCTTTGTCTGCAGCGATAGAATCTTACAATAAACTTCTCTTGACCTTATATGTTGACTAAAGGTGTGTTACTTGAACACAGTGTTGCTGATTCACCTATCCTAGATATCTAACTTGCCTCCAAGCTTCCTGTCTCTGCCTCTCCTGCACTGGGATTATAGGTAGGTCTCCATGCCTGCACAGCATTTATATGGTTCTGGGGCTCAGAGCTTACACCTCAACAACAAGCATTTAAACCACTTAGCCAATTCCCCAGGTTAAAACTATGATTCCTTTGAAGAATACATTTTAATTACTGTTCTTTATGAATAGTTAGTAGTAATTTCATTTATATAGCCATTCTTTTTTTTTTTTTTGGAAATTTTTTATTAGTTTATTCTTGTTACATCTCAATGGTTATCCCATTCCTTGTACCCTCCCATTCTTCCCTCCCTCCCATTTTCCCCTTATTCTCCTCCCCTGTATGTGCTCATAGGGTATCAAGTCTCTTCTCGGTGAGCTGCTGTCCTTCCTCTGAGTGACACCAGGTCTCCCCCTCCAGGGGGCATGGTCATTTTTTAAAATTGCAAAGTTACTAAGAATATCAGTTACTTCTAGTATGCCTAAATTCTGACTTAGATTCTGGGAATAGGAATAAGACAAAGACAACTCCTGACCCCCAAAGAGCTCATGACAGATGCGCAATTTGAAAGCTATTTTAAAAGATATTTGTAGCATATGTTTGGGGAAGGATGTCATTCAGATTCTTACAGATGGAAAGTTATAAAAATGAGATTAGTGTTGGCTTAAGCAAAAAATGTATATATGATGGCAGTTATAGCAAGAGACCCAAAGCTGGAGACATCAGTGTTGCTGAAGCTAATTTTTCCCATTATTTATTTATTTTGGGTGTGGTTTTTATATAGGTTCATGTCAGCCTTGAACACTTAATTTTCATGCCTCAGCTTCCCGATTGCTGGGATTACAGGGGTGCATCAACCTCACCATATACAATAGTATTTACTCTATTTGTGTTGTGTTTGGTGTCCTCTGTGACTCTGATCTAACTTCAGCCTCATAACAGGATGCTAGGTTTGGAGTTCACTTTGAATCTGCAAAGGGGTCCAGACAGACTATTGTTTTCTTTGGAACTCAGCCCAAGAACTAAGAACATTTTCTTAATAGCTGACTCTCTTAAACTGTTTTGTGCCAGGATCGAGCTAGAAAGACTCATACAGAAGTCAAGTGCATCTCTCAAGCAGGAAACAGATCATCTTTCTCCAAGTGTTTATCCTTATGGGTCAAGTTGGTCATTTGAGACACTTCTAAATTTTGTTATGAAGTAAAGAAAAACTTTGAACTAATGTTTGGAAGCTAGAACTATATACCACTGTGGATTGAAAATATAGTCTAAGGAAAGGGGAGTTATACTGGGTGCGTCAATGATAGATGGCTGAGAATAATGCTTTCGATATAGCTTAGAGTTATGAGCATTCCTCAATGAGTCTGGGAAGGAAAGAATAAAAGGGTGACATTTCTTAAAAGAAATAGAGAGCTTCAGGGAGCTTGTGGACCATGGAGCTTTGTGTGGAAAGGGAATAAACTAGCTTTTTGGAAGCAGAGCCTCGCATAGATATACAACCTGCTTTGAAGAGACTCCTGATTTCAAAGAAGTTCATAATATCCAGAAATAAACATGCTGAACTTTAGCTGCCATAGCACCACCTAAGACATTCCCCAGGGAATAAGATTATAGGGAATGTTGGTCACACACTCTTGTATTGAATTAGTCTATAAAGAATAATCGATACCATATTACCATGTGTAACTAGAGTTTCATTTCCATCATTTCCTTTAGAAATTCTTTCCAAAAGAAAAGAACTCTAGAGCCAGGCTCAAAGTGTTTGAATCCCTTCCTGTGTTTGATATCACGTGAATTTAATCCAAGCACTCTAGAGGTAGAGCTGGTGGATCTCTGTAGGTTGAAAGTCAGCCCAGTCTACGTAGTGAGTTCCACAACAGTCATGACCAGTGCTATGTAGAAAGAAGTGTGTGTGTGTGTGTGTGTGTGTGTGTGTGTGTGTGTGTGTGTGTGAGAGAGAGAGAGAGAGAGAGAGAGAGAGAGAGAGAGAGAGAGAGAGGGAGAGAGAGAGAGACAGAGAGAGAGAGAGACAGAGAGAGAGAGAGAGACACAGAGAGAGAGAATCCCAAGCCTGACTCTTCTGAGCTGTTTGGCTTTGGGTAATTCCTGTAATTTTTTGTTTTTGTTAATTTTCAATGAAGTGTCTGTTTAACACCTGTTAACAGACTCCGACTAAAAGATTTGCCATATATTAAAACACTTGCAAGCGTACCTATAAAAAATTACATGTATCAAACAATCAGTATGGGCTGTGGACAAGTGGCATTAGTGTTGTTCTTTGCAGAGTACCACTGAGGTAAGTACTTAGAACATTAGAGAAAGGCAAAAGAGCCTCTGCCTGCCCCCTTCATTAAATCACTATAGAAGCAGGAAGAAACAGACACAGGACGAGGGAAGGATTCATTAATCCATAAACATTAAGAAGACATCTTATTTGTAATGTGTGGGCTTGGGTATAAGTGGGTAAAGGTGTGTAGCAAATTTATTTTCTCTGGAAGGTGGAAGTACCGTGCTGTGCATGTAGGTAGAATTTAAAAACTGGAGAGACAGTAGGAGAATTTAAAGATACATACTCTTTGGAGAGGTTATCAAGAAAAATAAAGACAGCGAGACGCTTACAGTGACCTGGAGATGCATTAGTACCAACAGTTACCTAGAAACTCAGCCTGTTTATTTTACACTCTAGCCAAATAAGAAGGCAAGTTTAGCTAATCTCTGTAGGGAGGCTTTGCAAGGGAGAGTCTCAGGCTGCGATCATCCTAGAGGAGTAGATAGTGGTTGGCAGTTTCTGCCAACAGTGCTTGATTGTTCTTGAATGTTTCCCAATTCTCTGATCCTGACCTAGGAAGGCTCTGCCATTCCCATGGGTCTTGGTCATCATTGCGGTCTTTGACAGGCTGTGCCCATGTCAACTCTACAAATTTACTCGTGACTCTATCTGCTCCACACACATCACTCAGGGCATCCTCTGCAGCCCACACCTTTCACCCATGTAATGGAGTGAATTTTCTCATCTAAAGAGACATCTGCAAGCCATAATGCCTGTTGCTTCTGGATGTATTCTTATTTGGAAATAAAATATTTGTGGATATATTTGAATATAGATCAGGCCATACTAGATTATTCTAAATCATACTAGATCACCATAAATCTAGTATGTAATGTGCATATAAGAAGAGAGAGACACATAGGGACCCAGGGTTATTACAATGGAGGCAGTAATTAGATTGATGTAACTACCAGTCAAGAAACAACGAAGTTTAGCCAGTAATTCTAAGGTGCAATGAAAATGTGAGGAAGGATGCTTCCCTGGAGTCCTCAGAGCAGACAAGGCCTACATATTTATTTCTGACTTTTGGTCCACATGACTGTGAACAAATGCCTTCCTGGTGTTTTAAGACACCAATTTTGCTGCAGAAACTGAAACCTTAGAAAACTAATAAGCTTACATTGAAATATTCAAAAGCTTTGGAGTATTGGGTATAGCATGTATTGGAAGCTCCGGGGTAAAGAGCTAGTTTTTTTGTTTTTGTTTTTGTTTTATATCACTGTGCATCATTTTCTACAAAGGGTGACAGCTAACTCTTCATCAGATAAAACTCCCCAGCAACAAATAAGATCTGTGTAAGAAATTCAGAATTTCAAGTAAAGATATTCAGACTATGAGGGAGAAAGTCCTCCTCATTAGGTGTCATAAAAGTGGCCATCCTGTGCCTGCAGACATCCATGTTTACAACTTCACCATTATCTTTTTCTGAACATTTAAAGTGTTTCTATTAATGTTCTTTCAGTGTGCCTGATTTGTTTTGCTGGGTGGAAATCATAATGATAACCAGATCTTCATAGGATGCTTCTATCAATGTTGCTTCTGTTTTGTTTTGTGTAGACTTAATGAGGCGCATAAAGATTTATCAGTCCCCTGGACACTTTTTTATTCCTTAGTAAAGGAATTTGAATATAACGGGTGCTGATGAAGAATGACAGAGCATTTTAGTTTGTGCCTATAAAATTGTTGTTTATTCAGCTCATAACAAATACATTTTAAATTTAATTTCAAGTTTCTCCTCTTCTCTCCATATGAACATCTACTTCTGAATTCTCCTCACGGCCACAATGCTTCCCTAAATTGAATAGACACACCATTGCTTCTGAGACCAAATTAGCCTGCAAGATGGGCTGCTTGGTGCCCACACTGTCAGCACCAACATGCTCTGTAGGCCAGTTGCCAACAATAAGTGTCCAGGGAGATATCAGGTTCCTAACTGATTTTCTCCCTCTTTCCAACCTAATTATTTGGAGTCCTTCAAGCTTTCCAGAAATATCTGCAATTAGTCAGATGGTATCTAGGGCTTTGTTTAAAATTACAATAGAAAATTTATCAAGACCATTTGGTCTAATTTCCCTCATCATCTTCCCAGTGAATTTTTTCTCTTCTCTCTGGAGAGTCAGAAATGAAGATCTATGATTAGTACACAATTATAGAGAATAGGAGTAATAATAATGCTTGAAATGATTATTATACTATTAAAGGCGTTGATAAGTGTAAAGATGATTTCTTTCCTGACATAAAGATTTTCTTTCTGAAGCTCAAACAATGAGTGATTGCTAGCCTTACAGCTGCCCTTTGCTCATGGTGGTGAGAACCTGGGCTTACAAGCCCAGGGTTAGTGAGATTTTTATCTACCAGAGTTGAAACTTACTTTTTATATTCAATAACTGGTGCAAAGCTGTTTAATAATTTTATTGTAAGAGTTAAGGGATAAATTTATTAATCAAAGAAATGTCAAGACATTTCATTTTATGATCATACCATAAGTTTGGTTTCTATTTCTGGTGTTTTCTGTTTTCTTTTGTAAGCCATAAGCTCTCCAAGTCTTAATTCTGACAGGTGAGTTAGTGTATACAAACACCTATATTCAATTAATTAAAGGTCTTCCTTAATGCAGCATTAAGGCCTCCTTGTCTCTCATGCCCACTGTTATTTCTATTCTTATCACCACAGAGTAAGCCATTTCACAGAACTAATATGAACATTACAGCTATATGTACTAATAAGCATATGTAAATGAAAATGCTTTATGCACTAAAACCTTTTAAAGGCTTCACAGACGATATTAATGTGTTCAAATGGTCATGGAACTTATTTTTCTTTATTGTCATACATTTAAAATCTATTATTGAAAGTGAGGATGATACATAGTCGAACTATTTTAAGAGTCTCCTTCACCACAGTCAGAACAGCCATCATTCTGAATACAAATGGCAGGCAAAGTTGGTCTGAGTATGGTGAGAGGGAAACATATCTTGTGAGTGGGAGTGTAAATTAGTACAGCCATGTTGTAAATGAGTCTTGAAGTTTCTTACTGAGTTAGAAATGGATGTACAATATGATAGTTATATCACTCCTGGGCATACACCTAAGGGCTTTATATCCTACCCCAGGGGCACTTGCATATCCATTTTACTATTTACAGTGGCATGGAAATGGGATAAACAAAGAAGTCCCTTAACAGATGAATGGATATGTATTACTTAGTTATAGTGAAAAATGAAATCTTGAAATAGAAAGAACCAGACCAAAAAATGAAAAGACTTGAGGTAATTCAGGTACAACCACAATATGCTCTCTATGATATGTGGATCCTAGCTTCAAATCTCTTGTTTTGTGTGTTTAACTTGGTGCAGAAGTAGAAATCAGGCAACTCAAAAAGCTACTTTTGGTCAAGTCACATTAAAGGAATGAAAATAGATATATAAACTGAAAGTAGAGGGTGAAAATACTAGACGTGGAAAGGCTAAAGTAGGAAAGGGCCCAGAAGTATGGAGGAGATGGAAGAGGCTAGCCTGAAGAAGGGTATATTGACTGCCATGTAGAAGTCTACTACCTCATAATCTAATTAAAATAGTTGAAATGATACTATAATATGTGTGATATAAAAGAATGTGGAGACAAAGAACTAAGTGGAGATGAAGGTGGAAGAATGGGTAAAAGAAAGGGATGGTGTGTGTGTTAACTAATCTAAGAATACATGCAAATGCTTTATGTTAACTCACTAACTAGTAAGCTAATTTTAAACCCCACTCTGTCTCTGTCCACCCCCTCACTCTCTCCTTTCTTTCTTTCTTTCTTTCTTTCTTTCTTTCTTTCTTTCTTTCTT
>OU015745.1:105901946-105912916 GCA_907169655.1 Acomys percivali | reverse complement strand
CTTTCTTTCTTTCTTTCTTTCTTTCTTTCTTTCTTTCTTTCTTTCTTTTTTTCTGTGTGTACAGATGTGGAGTCCAGAGGACACATTAAAAGATTTAATTCTTTTCTCCCACCATGTAATTTCAGGGATTGAAGTCAGGTGATCAAGTTTGGTAGCAAGTGCTCTTATCTCCATTAGCTAACTTTCTGGTCCATCCATCTTATTTATGAGATAGTCTTTTCTTTTTTTTTTTTTTTTTTTTGAAACATGGTTTCTCTGTGTAACCGTGACTGTCCTGGACTCACTTTTGTAGACCAGGCGATAGTCTTCCACTGAATCTAAAGCTTACCACTTTGACTAGACTGGTTAGTCAGTGAACCTTGGATCTGCCCATTTGCACACTTGGAAGGAATTGGAGTTTTCCTTTTACATCCAGCATTTTCAGGTCTTTATGCTTGTACAGTGGGTACTTTACCCACTGAGCCATATCTACAGCCCTTATTTTGCTTAGTTGACATAGGTCAGGCTGGTCTTGACCCCACTACGTATTTGAGGCTTTCATGGAACTCCTGATACTTCTGCTTCCAACTCTCAAGAGCAAAAATTAAAGGCATGTGTCATTATATCTATGTGAGGACAGCAATTTTGGGGATATCTGGCCTAAATTCTGAATTCTAGAAAAACTTAGAATGTAGAATCTTTCTTAGAGTATAGAATACTTTATAATAATGTTACCATGGGGGAGGAAATGTCCTCCAAATAAAAGAAGACAATTCACTCACTACTCAATATTCTCTATTATTGATGTTGGTAGCAATGTTTTCAAGGCTAACCCTTATCTGTGCTTGTTTGTGGTACCATCTCAGGTCAGTATGTTGGAAATAGAATTGCTGACCCCCCAGCTTAAGGGCATTTCTAATTTAAAAGCATCCCTAATTACTTGCCATATGGGCTAGGTTAATTTATGACTCAATGCATGTTTTCTTATTTTGTTGTCTTACCAAGCTTCTCATTATTCGCCAATTGGATTTTTTACAGATTGGGTTTCATTTTTATTATTATTTGACTAAAAGTGAAAAAGAAAACATTTATTTCTGTCAGCATTCAAAGAGTTTATTCGTTTCCTAAAAATCTTGAGAAATCTGAAAATATTTGACAACTATAGGCATTTTGTGTGTGGGGATTGTTTTTGGCTTCAATTAATTAACTATATATCCTGAATGAACCCCTGTCACCCCCAATCCCTCTTCTCCTCCCAGTCTCAGTCTCACATCCATCCCTAATTCCCCCTCCTTCTTCTCCTCTCCTCTCCCTCCCTGACACATAAAGTTACAGAAGGACTAAGCACATGCTCTCTCTCTGAGGCCAGACAAGGCAGGCTAGCTAAGGGAAAGGGATCCAAAGGCAGTCAACAGAGGCAGAGACAGCCCATCTCCAACTGTTAGAGGACCCAAATGACCACGATGCAAATGTGCTACATATGTGTAGGGGGCCTAAGTCTAGCCCATGTATGTTCATTGGCTGGTAGTTCAGACTATGTGAACCCCAATGGGCCCAAGTTAGTTTGCTCTCTAGGTCTGCTTGTGTCCTTGACCCCTCCATCTCTCTCAATCCTTGTCCCCACTCTTTCACAAGAGATCCTGAGTTCCACCTATTTGTTTGGCTGTGAGTCTCTGCATCTGTTTCCATCAGCTGATGTTTGAAGCCTCTCAGAAGATAGTTGTGCTACGTTCCTGTCTGCAAGCATAGTAGAATATTATTAGTAGTGTCAGAGGTTGGCTCTCTTCCACAGGATAGGTCTCAAGTTCCATCTTTCCCCTCCTGAATGTCTTGTATGTAGGACAGATTTTGAGTCTATGATTTTGTGGGTAGGTTGGTGTCCCCATGAGTCGACTAGAAGTCCCACCTGGCTACAGGAGGTGGCCACTTCAGGCTCTATATCACCCTCTGCTTGGAGTCTCAGCCAGGGTCACCCCATAGACTTCCAGGATTATCCCCCATCCCAGCTTTCCAGGTCCCTCCAGAGATGACTCACTGAATTGTGTTCTCTCTCCCAGCCCTCTTCCTTCCCTACTCTCTCAACATCAGATCCTGACTCTCGTTCTCCTCCTTACCATCTCTCCCATCCAGTTGCCTCTCTCTACCCACTTCCAGTGTCTATTTTATTTCCCCTTCTCAGTGAGATCCAAGCATTCTTCCTTAGAGTCTTTTTGTTACTTAGGTACTTTGAGTCTGTGGGTTGTAGCCTAGTTATTCTGTACTTTGTGGCTCATATCCACTTATAAGTGAGTACATACTGTGTGTGTGTGTGTGTGTGTGTGTGTGTGTGTGTTTCTGGGTCTGCTTTACACAGGATGATGCTTTCTAGTTCCATCCCTTTGTATGATGTCATTTTCTTTAATAGTTCAGCAGTAGCCATTGCCTAAACGTACTTATTTATCCATTTTTTGGCTGTGGGACATCTGGGTTGCTTCCAGTTTCTGGCTATTATGAAAAGCTCCTATGAACACAGCTGAGCAAGTGTCCTTGTGGTATGGTAGAACATCTTTTGGGTATATGCCAAGGAGTGATATAGCTGGGTCTTGGGGTAGAACTATTCCAAATTTTCTGAAAAACTGCCAAATTGTTTTCAAACGTGTTTGTATAAGTTTGCACTCCCACCAGCAATGGAAGAGGGTTTCCCTTGCTCTACATCCTCACCAGCATGCGCTGTCACTTGAGTTTTTGATCTTAGCTTTTCTGAAGGGTGTGGGATGGAATCTCAGAGTTGTTTTGATTTGAACTTCCCTGATGACTAAGAACATTGGGCATTTCTTTAAGTGCTTCTTAGCCACTAGGAATTCCTCTGCTGAGATTCTCTGTTTATCTCTGTACCCCATTTTAATTGGGTTATTTTGTTTGTTGGTATTTAATTTCTTGAGTTCTTTATATATTATAGATATCAGCCCTTTGCCCAATGTAGGGTTGGTGAAGATATTTTCCCAGTCTGTAGGCTGTCATTTTATTCTGTCAGTGTCCTTCACCTTACAGAAGCTTTTCAGTTTCATGAGGTCCCATTTATTAATTGTTGATCTTATTGCCTGAGCTGTTAGTATTCTTTTCAGAAAGTTCTCTCCTGTACCAATGTGTTCAAGGCTATTCCCCATTTTTTTCTTCTAATATCCTTCATGTATCTGTTTTTATGTTGATGTCTTCGATCCACTTGGACTTGAGTTTAGCTCAGGATGATAAATATGGACCTAATTGCATTTTTGTACATGCAAACATCAAGTTAGACCAGCACTAGTTGTTGGGGATGCTTTCCCCCCTATTGTATGTCTTTTTTTCCTTTCAAAAATCAAGCATCCATAGGTGAAATGGAAGTTTCTGGTTTCTTTAAAGATTCGGTTGTGTCATGTGAATCTCTTTTTTGTTTTGGTCGCAAGTGTTGGAAGTGGGAGTGTTTTTCCACCACTGAAGACAGACTTGTGATCTTTGCTAGCTGAGAACAGACTCCTGAGAGGGCACCTGATGTTGAGAATTCTCTGTTTACCTCTGTACTCCATTTTAAAATTGGATTATTTGGTTTGTTGGAAAATCAAAACAAAATTCTTTCTTTGAAAGACAAATTTCAGACAATAGGAAATGCTAAATTTTCCAGTTTTTCTTTCCTGTGTTTTAACAGTCACTCTGTAGAGGGTTTGGAATAACTTACACAGAAGTAACAGACATTAAATATTTGCCTTGTGAATCTATATGGTACCCTGTGAGTATCACCACCTAAATTAAGACACATCAGAGGGTCACATGATTGATTGAGATTCCACACAAACTATTTACTGAATTTTAAAACCTAAACTCTGATTAGCATTTCAGTTTTATCACCTTCTTGCTTAGTTCACTGGACTATTTTGGTCACTGTTATACATACTATTATCAGAGCAGTGTCTGTCACATGGTAAGTATTTAGTATTAACTACTATCATTATTTCTTTTTTCGGAAATCTCAAAGTTGTGTTTTACATATAGAGTTTTTAGTTAAACCAGCTTGTATGTGAGAGAAGATCTTAATGGAGGATGTTTAAGAAACTGTTAGTGAGACTTCTCTAAGGTGCACCTACATCTCAGACTAAAGAAAAACTGCCTATATACAGAATAAGGGAGAGAAGATGCCTCAGCCCATTGTCAATTTCTATGACACATATATTAAGACTGGACAATTTACAAATAGTAGCTGTTTCTTGAGTTCACAGTTATTAAGCTAACTGGAAATTTCTCTCTCTCTCTCTCTCTCTCTCTCTCTCTCTCTCTCTCTCTCTCTTGATTTGGTTACTTGTTTGGTTTCTTTCTTTCATTATTTCTTTTTTCTTGAGACCAAGTCTTGATGATTTAAATGTCAGTGACCTTTCAGATTTCCTACTTCCAAATATCTGGTTGTCTGTCTGTCTGTCTGTCATATCTCTATCATCTATCTATTTATCTATCTATCTATCATCTATGTATCTTCTATCTATCCATTTATCCTTTATATTTCTATTTCTCTAACACAGATTTATCTATGTCTAGTGGAGATGTACTGTCTTTCTATATTTTATATCACTTGTAGTATACAAATTTGGGTCCCTAGATTAAGTATCCATTTAGAAAGGAAACTCAAATCAGGGCTAAAAAGTAAAACTAAGCTGTGTTCTGCTTATTTTGCTCAAAGAAAAGCAAGATATGATTGACACTCAGGAGTCATAGGAGACAACTCACACATTGTAAAGATTTCTAGTGAAATATTATGATCCCTGGAAGGAGGCACTTCTTGACTATAAAAGGTTTCAGTAAAACCATAACAATAATAATTTTTCAGATGAAACAGAATTTGTAGTGGAAGCAAGGGAGCACTGAACACCAAACAAAGAATATTATTGAGGTTCCATGTACATTCTGTAGGTGCCTTTCAGTGAAAAAGACATGATTCTCCTTTTCTGAGCAGAATTGGCAGAAGGTAGAATTAGGTTTGTTTTCAGATAGCACATCACATTCTTTGATAATAATTAAATCCATTAATATTTTATTTATTGTTTTATAAACTGGAAATAATGTATTGTAGGATTATAAAATGTAGTAACTTATTTCAAATACTGATTAACTTGATAAGAGGTTAAGAAACATATGGCCACTTTCTTGTAATAATTACATGTTTCCCATTTTTATCATATTGTCCTTGGTTTATTTACTTCATGGGCAGTAGAACAATTCATGATACTGAATGATGAGGCAGAAAAATTCCCTATCTTCTAAAAGATAATTAAGACCAGTTTATTGGCTCTTTGCTTCTATGTCCTTGCAATTATTACTTCACTCCACAAGATTGGCATTGTCTGTTATGGCTAGAGTTCTGCATTTCCCTTCCCAAGTTTCCATGCTGAGAACCTTATTCCCCATTGTGATCAAGCAAGCAGCTGGAGCTGTGAGAAGTTATGGACTAAGATGAGGCCATGAAGATCTGTGCTCAAAGCTACATAACAATCCTTAGGGACAGAAGGGAGAGCTTGCTTCTAACTCTCACCATATGAAGATCCATCAAGAAGACAAATTCTCTAAAACCCAAGAAATGAGACTTTATTAGAACCTCAGCATGGTGTCCCCTTCTTGCAGGAAATCTGGTCTCCAGAAATTAAGAGATAAATGTTTGTTTCATGCAGTTTATGGCACATTTTTGCCGAATTGAAGCTCACACTCTTCCACCTACTCTCATGGAGAATGGTTTGGTGCAAGCCCTTTTATCCCCATCCTTATTGCTCTTTAAGCTTTTACTTTGGGTTAGCTTGTATGAGTATGTATCTGTGTTCATGTATAAACACAGCCAAGTGTTATTGTTAAACACAAATTAGACACTACACATTGCAACACTGCAAGAAACATGGGTAAAATATAGACACAATCCTGATGCATATTCCTTGTACGAAGAGTAAGTGCTACTTTATATTACCAGTATGAGCGTTTTGCCTTTATGTATGTATGTGTATGTATGTATGTATGTATGTATGTATGTATGTATATCATGTACATGCCTGATGCTCATGGAGCCAGAAAAAGCTACTGGATTCCCTGAAAATGGAGTTAGGAACAATCTAGAGCTCCATGTGGATGCTAGAAACAGAACCCATGCCCTGTGTAAGACCATCCAGAGTGGCCTTTCCAGTCCATAAGCACTATTTAATATTACATGGTGTTTAGTAATGTGTGATATTTCCTTCAAATCTTTTCATTTATGACAATGTCCTGACTAGTCTTCCATTTTTTATTCTTTCCTGCTGTTTCCACAGAACAACTGTCCCAGTCTATTCCCACTCAGATGGCTTTCTAGTGAACTTCCCAAGCTCAGACTCCAGGCCATTTGACTGCACAAGGTTCCTCATCAAATAGAGAGAAGCAACTTCATGACTAAGAGAAGCAACTTCATGACTATCTGTAGTTTTTAAAGGTTGTTTTGAAAGTATATACTTTTAATAAACCACAAAGCTTGGAAACACACTTGTTTATACTTTACCCACTGAACTACGCCACTATCTCCCTTATTAGGAGAGAAAGGCCTTCTGTGTCTTTGTATTTTCTCCTACAACTAAGCATGGAGATCATAAATTTGCACACAGTTGACATAAAATAAATTTAGGATTGAATGAGTCTCCATACTACTCTGGATTGTTTACAGTAATCAAGTAGACTTTTAATCAGGTGTAAGATCCAGAATTACATCATAACATGCTTTGCTTTGTGTATAGAGTAGGATTATGAGTCTATAAATCCTAATGCGCTAGTCTAGTTTGCCGTCTAGCTAACACTAATTTGCACACTTTATCTGGTTTATCTTGTACTCATTACATTCAGAGAACACAGTTGATATTAACTCTAGCGTGTCTCCCATGTTTTACACTTTAAGATGACCACATCCACATAGAACTCTATTGTCTCAGACAGTAAGACTTCAGGTAAGCCAATGTTGTTGCATCCAGTGGTACCTGGGATTTCCCAAGGTATGGAGGCTGTACTGCATTTCCTGCCACCAGGATGCCGGACAGAAATGGATACTCGTGTTTCTCCTGCAGGCTGTCCAGGTGATATTTGCTTCCAGATTGGAACAGAGGAACCCTCAGGATCAAAGGTTCCATTTCTCTCAGGACCAATTAGAGTGCTCAGGGTCCCTGCTTGGACAAGGATCCCAGTCTAACCGGGGGAGGTAGAAATAAATTTTCCACTGGGTGTTACAGTTAAATCTTTTAGAATGAGATTGCGGGTACCAGATGGCAGTGGAAATTTGGGCATTCCAAAAGCCTGTGATGACACCACAGTGTGACAAGCCTTTGGTGAAGCCACTGTTTTAATGGCTGGGGTATGGCTGAAAGCCCAAACTGACCAGAAGACAGGTCTGGTGAGATGCAGTTCCAGTGGGATGCAGAGACAGTTCTGCATGCTAATGAATAGTGAAAACACATGTTGGCTAGTGGCACATGGCAGTCAAGCCTCAGGCTGTCCAGAAACTTGAGGCAGCTGGGTTGGTGGCTCCCTGATTGGCAGCTATGCTCTGGGCATTCAGTGGCAGTTCTTCAGGGAGCCCTTCCTCTCCCACATAAATGACTACTCTTGGGCAGTCATGGTGGAGGAGTAGAATGAGAGAGCTTTTATTTTATGAATCAGAGACATGATCAACCTTGGGTTGTGGGAGGAGATTTGAGGGTGAATGTGTTTGATTCTCTGGGACTAGGGGATGCCAGGGATATTTCATCTACATGTAACTACACAGCCATATCATAAGAAGGGGAAAACAGTACTTAATTTTCCTATTCCTAGGAAAAGAACTCCAGGTATGGTCAAAGGTCATAGGTTGAAAGCCAAGAGAACAAGACGTCTCTTTAGCATAGGGTGGTTATCTCCAGGAATCCCCAGGTGTTTGCTAAGTGGGTTTCTTATCCAGAAAGTGTTAGGTGTATAATCTCCCTGAGGTCTCTATGTGACACAAGATCTGGGGTTCTCCAGATCAGCCAGAGAGGAAACCCAGCTGAGAAAGGGTGTCTGTTGTTTTATGCCAAATTCAGAAGCTATCTGGAAATGCCAGACGTTGACCTTAATGGCAGGGTTCCACAAGCCAATACTGTCTAACATCTTTGAACTCTGACTATAATGTCCTTTAGTATCTATGCTGTTGCAGATGGAAGTAGCTACATATAATGATTGAACCCTTAGAATGAGAATACATGGCTGAAAAATTAAATTTAAAATTGTATTTAATTCTAATTACTTTAATCCTAAATTATTGCCATTTAGACTATATATGGCAATGACCACCTAATGTACATTATATCCGATGATTTTGAGAAATGTCAACCACTTGGGAAGGTTTAGCTGGAAAAAATCTGTTGTAATAAATGAAAAAGGATCAACTTTGGATAATAGTGTAACCTTTTATTCTTGAAGAAAATTTGTGGATCATGCTTAGACGCCACACAAATTTGAGAAGTAAAATCAGACCACAATGACACAATAAACTGAAAAAACAATTTCAAATGATATGTAAAATTTTTGAAAGCTGTATCAATATAAAGACAAAAGAAAAAAAAAAACCATACTTTCCAAGGTGAAAGAGCCAAGAATCCACAGAGGGAAAAATAATAGCCAAAACCCAAACAAAATCTTCTTCCTTTTCTGTCGCTTAACTGAAGAACAGAAGTAGAACAAAAGAAAGCAGAGAACTGCCATGGCTGTGCCAGGAGCTCATGGATTCATTGTGTGCAAGGATTTATGTGGACAGGGGGAGTAAGGACCAAAATACTGACTTGAAAAGGTATGAGCCAGTAGGGACCTACTATAACAGCAGAATCCCTGGACTTGCAAATTGAACTAATTACTACGCTAGCGTAACAAGACAAACATTCCAAGTGATTTGCTTACTAGGGTTAGTTTTTCTGAAGTTATTGTTCTATGCTTCTTGGTTAGGGAGGTAAAAGAAAGAAAGAAAGAAAGAAAGAAAAAAAAGAAATACAAACAAAAACATTCCAGATCTCTTTATATTGTAATTTGTGCATGGCAAGTTTTGAATGTAAATTCTTTGACAAGAAGATGAAAATGTGCCCCAGGGATGCAAATTAAATTACGCAGCCCAGAAACCCTCATTTTGTATTATTTTAAAAAGTGCCTGCATCTGTCATAGCTATTTAGCACATGTTTATCATGTTATTTCAGTGGTGATGGTGGGTTGTTTTTTTAGATGATAGATCTCCTTTGTCAGCAGTGCCTGTGCCATCTTCTCACTATGTTTAGATTATGTTGTTAGAGTGTTGAGAGTTAAATGCTGCTCTTTCAATGGTGACCACATCCACATGTCTTTGTGGTTGTAAAGAAGGCGGAGTGATTTGACGGAATTGTACCTTATTATACATTGTCGAGGTTCTGTTATTGTTTAAATTTAATCACAAAAACAATTCAGCTACTTATTTATAAACTTGCACCACATGACATGGAATTATATAAAACTAGTCTACCTGAGTTAAAACACAATTTCATGTGCACTTTGATTCATAAAGGATAAGCAGTGTGGGGATAAATAGCCATGATGAGTGTTTGGAATGTGTTTTAAGCTCACCTTGTAGAATGAAAAGAGTGACACATACTAGGAATCGCATGCTATGGATAAAGGGTGGCAGAATTTCCCATCTGAAGTTAAGCTCTATGACTATAAATTCATTTTGAGCTTTGGGTTTTAAAACCAATCTTAGTCAGTGGCTCATGTGGTACTAGTGCTTGCTGCCTAACTCTGGTGATGTTAGGTTGACACTGGCAAATCAAGAAAATGTGGAAGGATCAAGACAACTGCATAATGTCCTCTGTTTTCAATACCCATATGCCATGATATGCACACACCCATCTCCATAGACACACTCACACACATCATACACATAAAATAGTAAGTTAAAAAGTTAAACCTAAGTTTTTTCTTCTTCAAACCAGAGAAGTGTGGGGATACAAATGAAAACACAGCTGGCTATTTATTTGTATTTTAAACCTATTTTTTAATCCTAGCACTATTTCTCTGAGGTAGGAGGATCAACATTCACAATCTAGCATGGATTTCCATAGTAAGAGCCTATCTCAAAACTTCAACACATGCCAGGTATGGTGTGGTAGTGCACATCTTTATTCCTAGCATTCCTGGAAGCTGAGGCAGGTGGATCTCTGAGTTTGAAGCCATCCTGGTCTACAAAGTGATTCCAGGACAGCCAAGGCTACACAAAGAAACCCTGTCTCAAAGACAACAAACAAAACAAAAATATTCAATGTACACACACAGACACAGACACAGACACACACACACACACATGCATGCACATACACAGGCACAAACACACTAAGAAGGGAAACCATCAAAAGACAGTACTAGAAGATAATGCTTAGTTCTTTTTTTAATATTTTATTAATTTATTCATATTACATCTCAATTGTTATCCCATCCCTTATATCCTCCCATTCCTCCCTCCCTCCTGCTTTCCCCCTACTCCCCTCACTTATGTCTGTGACTTAGTCTTAAAAATCTTTCTAATCATTTATATTTTCGATTCTTCTTATTTAATTTGGCATTAAAGACCTGACATGTTTCTAATTACTTTATAACTTTAAAAAATGTATTTTTTACTGACTATATGCTTGTCAACAGACTCTAGCATGACTGCATGACTAACTCAAGGATTTAAGGATTTGTCTAGTTTAAGATTTAATGTTCAAAATTCCCCAATTGTAATTTAAGAAAACAAGAAAGATTAACTTAAATGAGCAGAATTTTATTCTCATGTACAGCTGAGGTGTCTCAACTCTTTCAAAAGGAAGAATTAGTTTAGGAAACTGTTCAAATTCTCAGATTCCTACTCAGTGTAGACTTCTGGGTTTACAGTTACCACCAAGAAATCTTTCTTTCTTCCTTCCTTCCTTTCTTTCTTTCTTTCTTTCTTTCTTTCTTTCTTTCTTTCTTTCTT
>OU015745.1:105858425-105901936 GCA_907169655.1 Acomys percivali | reverse complement strand
CTTTCTTTCTTTCTTTCTTTCTTTCTTTCTTTCTTTCTTTCTTTCTTTTCTGTTGCATACATGTCTTTATTCTGACAGTTATACAGTAAGAAATATAAATTGAAACAATGAATTCTGACAGAGAACTTAAGTATTTTATGATTTATTATTTCAGGGTTCTATTGGGCTGTCATGAAGAGATAATTATCAGAGTTACCTAGGAATAGGATAAAGTACTGGTGCATATCTTAAACTGAATACAGCAGTATATTACTGGTGATTTGGTTTATTTAAACCATATGGAAAAAGCTGTCAGTGAAGCCAGATACAAATATAAACAAATCTACTGAGTTTGGAGTCAGATCTGGATTTACAACATTTATTTTTCCTTTATGATTTGGAATTGAGTGAATTGTCTTCTTATTTTTTCTTTTTAAAAATTTTATTAATTTATTCATATTACATCTAAATTGTTATCCCATCCCTTGTATCCTCCCATTCCTCCCTCCCTCCCACTTTCCCCTTACTCCCCTCCCCTATGAATGTGATTGAGGGGGACCTCCTCCCCCTGTTCAAGTCTCTTCTTGGTAGTCTGCTATCTTTCCTCTGAGTGCCACCAGTCCTCCCCATCCAGGGGATGTGGTCAAATATGGGGCACCAGAGTTTGTGTAAAAGTTGTCCCCGCACTCCACTCAACTGTGGAGAATGTCCTGTCCATCAGCTAGATCTGGGTAGGGGTTCGAAGTTTACTGCATGTATTGTCCTTGGCTGGTGCCATAGTTTGAGCAGGACCCCTGGGCCCAGATCTGCCCATCACAATGTTCTTCTTGTAGGTTTCTAGGACCCTCTGGATCCTTCTATTTCCCCATTCTCCCATGCTTCTCTCACCTAGAGTTCTAATAGGAAGTCCTCCCCTCTGTCCCACTTTCCTGGTAAGTGAAGATTTTCATGGGACATGTCCCTTGGGCTAGTGCCCAGATACAAGTGAGTATAGACCATTTGACTCTTTCTGCTTCTGGCTGAACTCACTCATTATGACCATTTCTTGTTCAACCCATTTGTCCACAAATTTCAGGAATTCCTTGTTTTTAATAGCTGAGTAGTACTCCATAGTGTAAATGCTTATATAACATGTGGTCTTATATAAACAATTAACCGATATCCTTGGAGTGGATTCATTCCCTTTCTCTCAGAAGTCATTAGTTGCCTGTAGTTTAGTGTCTAGAAATGAGCATCTGTGAAATTTGCCCCTTCCACATTAGCATGTTTATTGGTATAGTCATTATTTGGGTCTAGCTTAGACAGCCATACTATGGTGATGCCATGAGTGTAGAGTCTCTGTGATCCCTTGGGTCACAGTCTCATGGCAGAGTTCCTGATATTTGGGCCCTTACTCTCTATCTGCCTGTTCTACAATGTCCCCCAAGCCCCAGGGGCAGGAGTTACACTGTAGGTGTGTCTGTTGGGCTAGGTGCCCCACAGTCGTTTCTTCTCTGCGTTTTTACCAGTTGTGGTTTTCTGCAGCGGTCCCCTTCAGATGCAAACTGGCACTTATTTGCCTGTGGATATGAGGATGTGCATTTAGAATGCAGTTAGGAATTATGAAGGAAGCAATTCATCAAAGGCGGTTTTAGTAAATAGTTTTAGTAAGCTGGTGAAAGTAAGTCCATGCTACTAAAAAGCAGCACACCAGACAATAACGTGACAGTAGAGATTGGGCTGCATATTTGAGATAGAGGCGTTGAAGGAAGTAGAGACAGACACAATAGCTACACTACAAGCAGCGGGGTCCATAAATGTCCTCATGATAGAAGAGGCCTTACTTAGTTTTCTATTGCCTCTGTACACATAATCAGAAATTTGGTGATGTAAAATGCTAATTAAATTTTCTATAGGTCAGACTCTTTAAGCAGCTAAAATTAACACTTGTTAGGAGTGATTTTCTGTGTGGGTACTGCCTTTACCAGTATTCCTGGGCTTAGGGACCCCTTCCTTCCATGAAAAGCTATAGTGGATATAAACATGTTTTTGTTTTGATCCCAAGTGTGGGATGGGGAACAGACTTGAGAGAGAACAGGTGATGTTTATCCACTTAGAAGTCGAACCACTTCGTGGGGGCATGGGGCTTGGTTTTGCCAGCCAAAAACCATCCTAAGTACATCTGAGAGGAGATATGTGTGTGTGGGCTGGGGCTTTTTGGGTCTTGGTATTGTTTAGCTGTTCATCGCTCCACTTCAAGACACTGGTCTGCTGAAATCCTGCCAACTACATTAGGGAATCATTCCCAGGACCTGAATCCAGCAAGGTCCACTTTCCCTGTTCCTATAAACCTCCTTTCTTTCCTAGGTGGGTTGGAAAGGAGGTATATGCATTTAAAGAACCCCAAATAAGATATATTTGAAAAAGTTGGGGCCTACAAAAAGCCACTACAAAGTAAACTTCTTGTTTCACAGTCCTTAGTATAAATCATATTATAAATTCTCTTTTGCAGTCCAAGGCAACATGTGATAGTTCTGGAGCGGGACGTGAAGATCCCTGGGAGGCTATTGCTGCTGTTCCCACCACAATCTCCAAAGCTGTGTGTAAACTGAGGCAGAAGGACCCAGTGACGACAAAAGACTGAGTCACCAAAAGAGAACATTTAAGTAAACAAACATGTCCTGCAGCAGTCAAAGACAAGACAACCTGACATAGGAGAGACAAATCCTCTTGGCTGTAAATGTAGACTGGTTTAAATGGAGATCTGGGCCTCTGGAGACACTGAAATGGAGGGTAAAAGTGCAAGCCAGAGCTCAGAGTACATTACAAGTGAAAGAGACCGTGGAAGGGGAAGAGGAGTGAGAAGGGAAATTTCATATGACAAGCAGTGGTAATGATATTTGGGGGCCTGAGGAAAAATTCTAAAAGCCTGCTGCAGATGGTTTTTATCATATTTAAGATCCTGATAATGCTCAGTAAAATAAATATATAATGGCTCAGACCTTCATGGTTCCAACATGGGTTTAATGTGAGCAAAGCAGAAGTCAGCAGAGATTTAGCAATGAGAACCAGTTTGAAGGCATCTCATGAGTGGCCAGAGAAGCCAGGATGTGTGAACGATCAGTGGATATGTCCTCTGTCACTTCCTCACATACTATGAGTAAAGAAAATTAGGGAGGCTCTAATGAAACCAAAGCTTTATTTTATTACATTCTATGTATTTTATCTATTATCTCCAGGGTTGTATACACACACTTTCAAAAGAACTGGAATTTTGACTACTTTTAATTACTTACCTATGCAATTTAATAAATTTCCATCTTAGTATTCTCATGGAATTTAGTGCATGCTTAATTTGCTGTTTGTATGATTATAAGGCATAAAACATTAGTTGTAGTACCTAGCACATAGGAGATATTTAATCAGCTATTCTGTTTTTAGAGCAATATGAGTAGGAAAAACTCACAATTTTTAATGTACATTTGATAAATCTACCTGACCAAAATGTTAACTAGTTCCATTCAATAAATGGTACATTTGAGATATTTCCTTTGGGTTCCACAGTAAATTGACAAAGTAATGATTTTACATTTGGTTCTTTTCTTAATGCCTAATGGAAGTAAAATAACTTCTAGATTATTTCAAATGCACTGAAAACATAAATAGCAGTAGTTTGCCAGCTGCAAAATTGATGCTGAAGGTACTTAAATGGCCCGTAGGAAGTTGAATGTCCATAATCACAGTGTATTCAGTGCAGTCTCTTGGCTGAAAACATGAGTTAATGTTTTAAAGTAAGAGGAACCAGAATAGCATCTATATTTTAAATAGTTTTTTAGATTGCAGTGTGCAGCTGACCATAAGGTCACATTGTCACATGACTTATATCAGGGCAGGACTCTTCTGCTAATTTTTTCTACTTACCCTAACCCTATGAGGTTTAATGTATTGGTACAGTTAGGGTATTGTTGTCCTCTGAATAGTTGATTTATACTATTAGAAATTCTTTTGGTGGATATTTTTATGAATCAAATAGATAAGTTGAAGACACATCCTATTTTCAATTAAATTAAATTTCTAAGAAAAATATATGTATTTCAAATACATGCTAGATCTTGGCCTATCATTTCAGCTGGGGCATTATTTTATTTTATTTAATATTTCAGTTTTCATAGACTTAAAATTTAAAGTCAGTAAGAAAACTTTTAAATTTTAGTTCTTCCTGTTCTATTTTCTTTATAAAGTTAGATTTTGTCACCTGTAGGAAGAAAAGATACAAAGCAAGACTTTCTATTTTACTTCGGGGAGAAACATTTGTTTGCCTCTTTGTATTTCATTTCTGAATATCTAGACCATGCATATGAGCTGTTCCATTTAAGTCCAGTATTAGCTTCTGTGCTGTGAATGTTACATCTGTTTTGGCTTTGCTTGATATTTAACATTTATTATTTTTACTTTATCTGTGGGTGTCTTGCCTGCATGATGTTTATGCAAGATGTGCATGCAGTGCCCAAGGAGGCCAGAAGAGGATGCTGGATCCTTTGGAACTGGAGTTTCAGATGGGTCAGATGTGGTTTAGCTGCTATGTGTATGGGTCCTGCGAAAAAACAAGTGCTCTTTACTGCCTCACAACCTCTCCTCCACATGATCCATCTTTTAAATGAAACCTAGCCTTTATTCGCTCATAATCCCAATATACTGTTATTCAGTGAAAAATCCCTTGTTAAAAATCCATCATACACAACAGTTTGTAATTGTCTTTTGGTTTTGTACATGCATTCCTTTGATGTAATTCCCTCAACTACACTTGTGATTAGAAGTGAAGCAATGACTAGTCCTGACACTGTATAAAATCTGGGGGGAAATTCTCACTCAACCCACAGTTTTCTTATATCTTGAAATCTCTATATCCTTTCTGTCTTTTTTTTTTTTCCTTTTCTGAGTTCTATTGTATCCGAAAGCCTCAGGGCCATGGGCACTCATCAAGATTCTTCCCCACATGTCTTCTATGCTTTCATCAGCTCTTGGCCCATGATATCATCCAATATTTCTTATCTTCTAAACCACAACAACAAAAACCGCATCTTCCTAAGCCCCATCTTTCCTGTTCACTGTGCACAGTGAGTACAACCATAAGTCATGGCAGGTAAGTACAATTTCTCTCTCAAGTGCTTTTTTTTTTTAATTAATCTTCAGATTTTGTAAGAGGATAGTTATTAGAACAACAAAATTCTAATTAAAAATAGACATTTCCCTTGACATATACCATTCTAATATTTTACTTGGGAAAGAGGTACTTCAGTTGTGTGAAGGTCCCCTATCTGATTATCACCTGAGAAAAATCAGTTGTCTTCCCTAAAAAACTCACAGCTAACACAATTTACCCAGACTCCTCATACTCACAGAGTGTCCCCCTCCCCAACCCACTGAAAAATTGAAATGCTATATTCTAGGCTACCTTGGCTGAGTTCCACAAAGCCTCTGAGATTGTCACCACACTTTCTTCATAAAATCTTCTCATGCAGGCTTCCTTTATCCCCCTTCTCCTTTCTTCCCTCTGTCCCTTTCCCTCTCCGTGCACTGTCCTCACTATCTTCAAAGGATTTTGGCTATAACTACATCTTCACTTGGTTAACACAGACATGGTCTTTTCTGGTCTTTGGGGATTGTATCCATCAACTTTCTGCTTCTCTCTATCATGTCCAGATGAGGATTTAAAACGTTTGAGCTGGATTGTTTCAATTATTTACTTTCCTGTTCTTCCCGCAAATATGGGAATGTTGTAATACGCACATTGGAAGCAGAAACCTGCTTATATTTGTTCTAACACACCCAAGACTTTACAATGTGTTGAGGAAAGTAGCAGCTTCTAAAAAACTAGTACGTTACACGAACAACTTGTCTGTGAACATAGGATATCTAATTATTTCATAGAATGGTTAAAGTAACATAACACTTTCTTACTATTCTTATCAGAGAAGTGATGAAAGAATTATTCTATGTAAAAATGATGATGAAACAGATTATATTTTCAACACCTTTGTGAGTTATGCATATAAATTAAAAAATATATATGCACTCTTAAAATGAGAAATCACTTATTGTTTGACTGCAAATACTAGTAGCTTCTTATAACCTATCCGTAATCTTTGCAAGGGAAGAAAACAAGTTGAATAGAAAGAATAATGGTCCAATGGAGAGATCAGCAGCAAGTGACTGGGCTTGTTGGCTAGTCAATGTGATGTCTTGTGCAATGAAGTGAAATGCGAGAGAGCCTTTAAGAAGTTAGGCATAGTTGGGAGTAATTTCAGTATTAGGAGTGTGGCATTGGGAGATATTCGTGTAATTTTTGAGTGTGGCCACAGCTGGATACTTTGTGGGTTCTTGCTTTCACTCTGGACCACATGATTTCTTCTTTCCTCTTAACCCCCTAATACTAGATAGGAGAGGAAAAAGAATAGCGAGGAAAGGGAGTGGGTGACATTGTCTTTAGTCTGCTTACTGCTGTTTAGGGACCTTGAATTCCTTGGAACAACTTAGCCAACAGGGTACCTAATTTCTTCTTGTTTCTTCTTTGCACACAACTACTTAATAAACTATGACCAACAGTAACCAACAGCAACCAATCAACAACAAAAGCAGCCGCCCAAGGATCTTCCATGCCTCTTAGGGCCCTAACATTTTTATACCAGCGCAGAAACTTTCTGTAGCTGGCAAAATCATACACCTGCCAGAAGACAAGGCAAATCATACTCAACTGCTATGAAGCAACCCCATACCCCCACACTTGGGATTAAGATGTGAGCACATTCCTATTTTTGTGATTTGTTGTTGTTGTTGTTGTTTAAGAAACAAAAATTCTCATTACACTCAAGATCCTGAATTAGTTCTTGTGAGAGTGGAATATTTCATTATTTTATTTTATTAATTTATTCTTGTTACATCTCTATGGTTATCCCATCCCTTGTATCCTCCCAGAGAGTGGAATATTTTAAAGGAGCCGACTCGTCCCCTCTTTGCTCTCTCAATCCTGTCTTGTCTTCTCTGCTTCCCTAGAGCTATTGTCATGATGTCAAACCACTGAACTCTCTAAACTACTCTAATAAAGCAAACAAATGAGAGCCCCCGATCTTGGATTTTCCTCACTCAAGGTATATACATTTTCTTTATAAAGAATCTACTCAGGTATTTTGTTATAGTAATAGAAAATAAACTAATAATGTAACACATCGCTTGTTTTTGTATGGCTAGAAAACAAAGAACAATATACACCTTAAAAAAGAGTGTTAGAAAGGAAGATTTTAAAATATATAGAGCACAGCGATTAATATAGAGGGTGAGAGATATTAGAGGGAGAATAAGGAAGAGAAACTGTGTGTGTGTGTGTGTGTGTGTGTGTGTGTGAGAGAGAGAGAGAGAGAGAGAGAGAGAGAGAGAGAGAGAGAGAGAGAGAGAGAAATTAACTTCCATTGCTTGAGATTATTGAACACTGAGGTAACTGTTTAAGTGTCCCCATAACCGCGTCATTTCTTTTTCTTTTTTTCTTTTTTGTACAGGTTCCGGTTTTCCCACTGTGCTATTATATCAGAAAGTAGAGTTATCTGGATATGGGAATGTCAATTAAGATTTTATCTTCATAAGATTGCCTGTAGGCAAGTCTGTGGGGCAATTTTCTTCACTAACGATAGAAGTGGAAGAGCCCAGTCCACTGTGGCCAGTGCCACCAATGAACAAGTGTTAGTCCGGGGTTGGACAAGAAATGAAGCTGAGCAAGCCATGGAAAGCAAGCCATCAATCAACTCCCCTCTGTATACTCGGATTTAGTTATAGTATCCAGGTTTCTGCCAGGAGTTCCTGCCTTGGTTTTTCTAGATGATGAGCTGTACCTTGTAGGCTGAAACAAAAATCTTTTCTCCTCAAATTGTTTTAATTGGTATGGTTTTCACACAGCAGAAAAAAGAAAGCTAGGATACTCACCATACTGTATACTTACATGCTGTTTTTCAAAAATAGTAATTAAAGTCTGTGGCAGAAAACAGGTCATGGAAGTATGTTACAGCAGAGACAGTGTCTGGGGCATCTCCAGCTATTATCTAAGTTCTAACTACTGAATTTGTTTCTGTAATTGTCACAGTTCTGTAGATGGATGAGCTGTATTCAATAACAACACACAGGATTTGTAGAATGAGAATGTATAATCTGTTCTTCCCTTTCCTCCTCAGCTTTCATGCTACCCTGCATATAGGGGAAACATGCCAGCATTATTTTGAATGTGCTGCAGAGTAACCATATTGCTTCACCTTGAAATGTAAACAAGACCCTAATGAATATGCTTCTCTTTCCTTTCTGCTCTCTCTCTCTCTCTCTTTCTCTCTCTCTCTCTCTCTCTCTCTCTCTCTCTCTCTCTCTCTCTCTCTCTCTCTCTCTCACACACACACATACACACACACATAATTAAGACAAACATACCAAAAGTTTGAATTTAAAACTGAACTAAAATTGAATGTAGACTTCAGGCTGAAAATATTCAGGGCAGGTTTGTGATGTCCACATCAACAGTAAGTGTAGCTCACAGAATTGAAATAATGATGAAATTGAAACTTTGATTGCTGAAGGCTTTATTATATAGAAGATACACAGAATGACTCCTTGTGGACTTATGAAAGGGAAAGCAAGAAATATCAGTTGAGAGCAGCACCATCTCACTTGAGTCAAAGATGATAATGAGTTTAAATGTGCTGTGAGTCAGCTGTCCCAATGTAAAACTCAATCATTATCTTTGAGAGTATGGGCAACAGTTTATTGAATGGACTTATTTACTTTTATTATAGATGGACCTCTGCTTATACTACAACTACGACAGTTACCTGCAATTTCATCACCCAAGATTTTTTGGAAAAGATTGTTCATACTTAAGAGCCAATCACAGAGAAATGATAGTTGAAATTCTTCTTTGTTGAAATCAAATGTAATCTAAGCTGGGCCCATGTCCTAATAAAAGTTTTCAGCACTTTAGGTGTGAAATAAAACAATTTATAAGATTCTAGAAAAATAATATCCTTTTCCAAGGTAATGGCAAGGTTGCAAAAATCCTAAAAGGGCTTTGAAAACGCAGTAATTTAAACACAAAATTCATGAAAACCCAAGACAAAGGAGATTAAATAGAAGCAACTCAGATTAGAATTATGCACAATATTTTCCCAATAACTTGACAAATAAAATGTACAAGCAGAAATGTTATGTGCAATATTAGAGATTGTTGAAGGGCAGAACTAAATTTCCAACTCAGACATGTATTGTATATACATTATTGATAAGGTGGCCAAGTAGAATAAAGAATAATAAAAGTTATCTAGTTATAGATAACGAATAAGGATCTTGAGTTATATTTAGTAATTAGTGGAGAAACATCAAATCACTTAAATCACTTATATCTCTAAACATACACACAGACACACACAGACACACACACAGACACACACAGACACACACACACACACACACATACATATATATATATATATATATATATATATATATATAATTTACTTTTTTGTAGAAGGCAAAAAAAAAAGCCTTGTATACACAAATGAGCACTGAAGAAGCCAGGAAAGTTAAACACACAGCTTACCTCTTCAATGGAATGAGGTGCAAAACTGCTCTTCTTGGAAGACCAGGAATGATGACATTTTACAACCTGGTGATTTTTTACTGTCTTATGCCCTTGTCTCCCAGAATTTACTTATCCCAGATGATAGCCTTTCCCCTTAAAACCTTGAACATTAATTTTAGGCCATAAAACCTATACTTATGTGTGATGTCACCTGTGCTTTAAAACAACCTATGTAACTTCTACTTTATTTTAGGAGCAGGCCAGTCCTGACTTCCACAGGCATTATGTGTACCTCAGTCTGGCTGATTGATAAAAAGGTCACCCTTGTCTGATCTACCTGTGGGCTTTCTAAGGTAAAAAGCATGTGACTTTATGGGTGTGGTGTTGAGTCCTGAGACTGACCATGAGCCACTGGATCTCCACACACTCAGGAATCTATGGGCAGAACAAATTGGATCCAATGAGTTATTAAAATAAAAAGGACAGGAAGTTGGGCTTTGTGAATTGTGGGAGTGGTTTCTGAGAAGAATTACAAGCAGAATCAGGGATGAATATGATCAAAATACATTCCATGCAGTTCTGAAAGAATAAAAATAGTAAACATTATATAGAGAGCGTTTATCCAAGTAACTTGGTCATACAATTAACAAGTCAGATAAAATTTGACCTAAAGAAGTTCTAAGAAATTTCAGCTACATATCTTGGCTGTCATTAGAAATTTAGCTCATAAAATCTTCCTAAGTATTTTGAAAGGTCAGCGGAAAAAAAGATTTTCCAAGATTACACTTATTCTACTGCCAGAGATTCATTACTTAGATACCATAAGCTTTAACTTAAATACATTCTTTTCACTTAGAACACAGATAAAATTATGTTTTGATAATGACATGTAATAAGATAAATCAGTGCAATTCCAAGAAAAAATGGAAATGAGTAGCCCTAAAGTAAACCAATTACCCCTTCACCTTAGTCATTATCCATGTTGGCTAATTTAGTAGTTAACCACTTATGTAAAATACTATGAAATTACAGACTTCCATCATGTTTTCTAAAGACAATCTAAAAAGTTAATATTTTATAGTGTGATATAAGCATGATAATGAGAACAAGGACACATATCCAGTATGATATATACATCAGAATAACCTTGAGTGGATTATTAAGTTGTCATTTAGAAATCTGCACTGGTGACCCACACCTCCAAGCATACAGCTTTGGAGCCAAAGGCAGGAAGAGTACATTTGAGTTGAGTGCCAGCCTGGTCTACAGAGGTAGTCCTCGGTGCTAGAGTATGACAACTTATTCCAACAACCAAGCAACCACCACCAATAATAACGAAATTATGTGACTGTGATGGATGCGTTATTTCCATCTTTCTTTTGTCTCTCCCTATGCTCTTTCCTTCTGATACACCATCATTTTATTTCATTCCTAGCATTTCCGCTTTTAAGAGGAAAAAAATGCAATTGACTTACAGATTTATCAAGCTATTTATATTTGCACGAGAGGAATCATTTTAATTCTGCTTGCATCATTTGAATTTTATGCCAAGAGAGCTTAGATTCAACCCCAAAGCTTGCAAGACTGCAAAAATTTAGCACTTATTGTTAGCTCTCTTTATTTACTTACTTATCTATCTTGTTGAAGTTCAAATAGCTTAATTTTGTTCTTTCGCATTTGGAAAATAAGATCATTGAAGCAGCACATCATCTTGAGTATTTTCTAAATCTTTTCCTGTCAGACTGAATTATAGCTTGGATTTTGAGTAGGCTTACTCTACAGTGTGCCCAGAGAAGGTTAGAATTTGGACTAGTTTTTTTTTGTGCAACTACATTTTAGAGATGACTACATATAGAAATTCCCTCACCTTCATGTTTGTTATTCTCACTTGTTCCTTTGTGTTTCATCTTGTTAATTTTCTTCTTGTTTTTTTTTTTTTCATTTTAGGGTGTGGTCTTGCTATGTTGCCATCCCTGAGCTTCAAGTCTTAGACTCAGTTTCCCTTTTACTTCAGCATCTCTAGTGGCCACGACTATAGGCATTTGTCACCATGCATGGGGAGGTATTTTCATTTTTTTTAAGAGGAATAAAAGTAAAATTAGAAACTTTACAATAGTTTGAGGTAACAAATCTTTTATTGTGTTATTTCAATTAGATTTTTCAAACTTAGGAAAAAACGTTGATTTTATTCTCAGAATTATATTATGTTACTTTACAATCTCAGATTGTGTGACTGTTTTGAAGGAGCATGGGCTGAAAGGAATTTTAACATACATTGGTCTGTATTTCAAAATAGGCTAGATTAGCACCAATAGACAGCTGCCATTGAATCCTTAATAAGGAAAAGTTAGAATTTATCCATTGCTCTGAAGACATATTAGGCAAGATCTTTAGAAACCTTTTGATATCAGAATGGAAATCTCTGGCATTTGACTGCATGGAAATATATGATAGAAACCTTTAAAGTAAGAAACCTTAAAATAAGAATGAACATTAACAGAAAGCTACGCTTGTTTTGGGACGATTACTAATTTCTTTGGAACAACCAGACCTTAGGCCCAGATGACTTCCTTTCTTGCTTTTCATTGTCACTCATCACAATTTTTGTTTGTTTCTTTATTGAATGCCATGATTCCAAAGTCTTACCTACTCTTAGCATCACTCCATACACACAATATCCGGTTTCATTCGACTTCAAACATGCGGCAAGCCAGAAATCATATGTGATCTTATCTTGTTAATGGCATGTGAACGACACATGCAGCGCATTGCTTGTAAGGTAGACACGTTTAGGAAGTAGTGACTCGAACTATAAGCTGCTTCTCTACTGGGTTGATACCTTTACAACAAGACAGTTTAAAACTTTCAGGAACTAGTTAAAGAGGATGTTCTGTGGGCAAATGTCCTGCTTCCTTATCTAGCCTCCATCTGAACTCTAAAGTTCAGGATCATTCTCTTTTGGGAGGACGGGGGACAGGTATGGTACAACCTATATTTAAAGTTTGAGTTTGCTCTATATGCTCACTTTACAATTGTAATCTTTACTCATTTATAGTTTTAGTTTTCTTTTTCTTTTTTTTTTTTTTTACCATTGTTATATTCACAAAAGTAGATACTTTAGTGGTTGTGTCAACCTTAAGCCTTAAGGGCACTGTTCTCAGTTCTGTGGTTTCTAAGACAGGGAACATCTGATTCATTTGCCTAACAAACTGGGTAAGCTTGCTCATATGAGGAGCATTCACTCTGCCAATGAGCATGCCATATGTTTAGACACATGGTTTTATTTTTATGATCTTTAAAACTTAATTTATTTTATATAGCCCATGGCTGAGATAATCATTTATAGGCTTGAGTGCCAAGATTGGTGTTGGACTGAGCGCACTCTGCTTTAGCCTGGAATGAAAGTATTGTTCCACTTCAAGGTCTGAATTCAGAAAAACAAATATATTATTATCAATAGGAAACTCCTGAACAGGTTCCTTTTTTATTAGTACTTTGTGGTTATGTGAAATGTTTCACAGGATAGATACAAGAGAAATGTTAGCCATAAATTGATTTAGAGAGTGAGCATTAGGTTAGTTTATGGACATCCATCCTATACATTATTAGTCCTTGACATTTTAAAAATCCTTATTGTGGATAGAGAAAAATGATTGTTTCCCTTATTTCTAGCGTGTTCCTTTCAATGTCAGGTTGTTTTCAGAACAAATAAATGAACTAGAAAACCTAGGGGAAATGATTAAAGTAGATTAGTACTCAAATTCTATTTATGATGATGTCTACTAAAGTATACAATTTTAAAGTTTGGACTCATGAAAACACCCTTCATAATTTCACTGTGATACAAGTAATGGCAGTATATTGTGTGTAGCAAGGGCCAAGATTTTCTTGAAACTTTTGTTTTGATTTAAATTAAAAAAGAAAGCAACATAAAATCTGCCTGCTTCACATTTGAAACCGCACAAAGCAGAACTATTATTGATGTTGTACTCAAAATCTTTAGACTGTGTTGTCAAGAATAACTGAATCTTTATACTCATTGAATAACTGCCCATTTTCTTGCCATTTTGCCTCCACAGGCCATTAGTGCCTTTTCTCTCTTTCTATGGGCTTAATTACTATAGATCTTCATCTAAATGGAATCACACAGTTATGTCTTCTACAACTGACTTATACCACTTAACATGATGTCTTCCAGAAAGAGGTACATGCAAACTCCACAAGGATGTCTTGAGAAAATGGCTTCTTTCCCCTCTGAGTATCATAGAAGCTGAAATAATTCACGATCTCTAAAAGCCAGAACAATCACAAACTTTACTCTTCTAGTTCTTGGGTTTTTCTTTTGTTTTTTTGTTTGTTTCTTTTTGATTGAGTAAAACTCCAACTTTATTTTTTCTCCCACAACCTATATACGAAAATTACAATGTGGTTACATTATTTTTTTCTCCAAGTGTCCAATTACAATGAGTATAAGTAGAAAAATATGTTCCCCAATACCTTCACATGATCAAATGTTTTGTATACTATGGATGAAAAATAAATGTGCAAAATAAATTATTCATGATCCTACATACATTTGTAACTAACCAACTTGTTATAGATTAACAAACAAAGTGTAAACAAGCAAGGTAACGTTTTCAGTCAATTTTCCTCCTTTGTTTTCCTGTTGGTAGAAACTATAGTTTTATTGAGTGAATATTTTTATTAATTAGACATTATTTATTTTTACATATACATTTATATTATTCCACATATATGCAATAAACTACCTATAGCAAGAAGAACCATGATGTAATCAGGAATTATATAAATATTACATTCTAAGTGTTTTGACTATTTGTATTTGATGCCTTGAAGGAAACATCTTTCCTATCTTGGTGCATCTAAAATTCTGAATGTAAATTAATCTCCATCACATCTTGTCATTATCAATTTAAAAAGTCTATCTAGACCTAAAAACATCTTAACTCCTAAACAACTAATCTTCATTGTAGAAATAGGCTACCTGGTCTTCAACTCCATCAGAGACTTGAGAAGGAATAAACTTGATTACCTGCGTATGCAGGGAGTGCAGGTTAGTAGCTTTCCGGATGAGAAGATGACAGAGACAGTTTGCTACCTGAATAGTCACCCAAAACTTTCTATTATGTTGGAGGCCAGCCTGTTTCTCTTTATTGGCAGGCTGCAATTTGCAGTTACAAAGAAAGAATCATGGCCACTCTTTCCTAGGTCCTGACTTCAATTCCCAGCAAGCGCATGGTGGCTCATAACCATATACAAAGGCATCCGATGCCCTCTTCTGGCTTGTAGGTGTACATGTAGACAGAGAACTCCTACATTAAAAATACATAAATATGTAAATCTAAAGAATGAAGAGGGCACCCTCTAACTAGACAAGACTCCTAGTGGAGAGAGGGGAACACCAACTCACCCACAAAAAAGTCAATCCCAAATTTACCCTGCTTACAAGATGTGCAGGGATAAAGACAGAGCAGATGGAACAGAGATAGTGGGGATGTCCAACCAATCCCAGGACCAACACAAGACCCAACCCATGGGAGAGAGCCAACCCATGACACTATCAACAATACTCCACAATGCTTTCAGATAGGAGCCTAGTGTAACTGTCCTCTGAGAGGCTCAAGCCAACAGTGGTTTGAAACAAATGCTAAGACTCGCAGCTAAACATTGGGGCTAAGTGTAGGGAGTCTTATAGAAAAGTGGGTGGAAGTATAAATGGACCTAGACGTGACAGGAGCTTCACAAGAAGACCAACAGAGCCAACTAACCATGGTCCAGAGGCTCTGGTTGGTTGTTCTTTTTTTTAAAAAAAATTTACATATACATTTATATTATTACACATATACACACATATATAATAAACTACCTATAGCAAGAAGAACCATGAAACAATCAGGAATTATATAAATGTTACATGCACAGTGTTTTGTTTATTTATATTTTATAAGATTACTTTTTTATTTCTTGGTACTTTAGCAATATACTTTGAGAGAACCTTCTATTTCCGCCAAATGTGCAAGTGATAAAATAAGGACAACGCACACATTCTCCCCTTCATGGCCCCAGTGGCTACTTGGTTGGACAAGTACCACCTAATCTTCAAAATACCTCATATGATTAGTGAAGTATGGTGTTAGAAGAATAATTAAGTTAAAAAGATTTACTGCGTGTATTTGAGTATTTCAGTGCATCCAGAGCAAAGCTGTATTATGAGACAAAAGCTTGAAGACCTGGTAGTAGGGGAGAGCTAGGAACTGAGCATATCAGTTAGCATGCTTCTCATGATAGGTAGAGTTTAGTCTTTTTATTTGCACAAATAAAGATAAAAATGTCCAAACTTTACAAAGCCTATGAAAATTTGTAGTTGATCTATTCAAACATATTCTCATTTCAATCTTAAAACTATTTGGATGAATTAATTATATAATGAAGATTATCCCATGCCTGTAAAATTTTTATAGAATTATTATTATTATTATTATTATTATTATTATTATTATTATTATTGTTAGCAGCTTTGGTATTTCAGAGACTCTTGCTATAAAATGAAAGCAAATTTGCCTTGGAACTAACAATGCAGTTCTGGCTAGTTTCAAACTTATGATCTTCATGCTTCAACTGCTATACCCAGCTAGGATTATAATAAGTTATTTATTATGTATTAACTCAGAAGGCATAGTTATATTAGCTATGCAAGATGTTCATTCACTTCAAAAAGAATGTCAGAGGATTAATTAATTGGTGACATACCCCTCCAAGCCTCCTTGCACCCACATTTTTTGATATTAGTATAATATTAAATATTCACCATTTCTTAAGGATTAGATAGGCATTAGGAACTGATATTATCATTCTATTTTTTATCACATCTTGAAATATTCACCATGAATATATTGTTTTAAAAAGGCAGGACTTCTATGCCCATCAGTTGTAAATGGCTGTAAGCTGGTTGCAGTAATACTTATGGCTGTATAACAGTGGTTTTCAACCTGTGGATCATGACCCCTTCAGGGTTGAACTACCCTTTCACAAAGGTCTCCTAACATCATCAGAAAATGGAGATATCTATATTGCAACTCATAACTAGCAAAATTGCAGTTATAAAGTAGCAATAAAAATAATTTTAGGTTTGGGGGTTACCACAAGACAAGGAATGGTATTAAAGTGTCACAGCATTATAAAGTTGAGAAGCACTGATCAAGATGTTGATTATGGAACATTATTAGTAATAGAGCTGTTAGGGACAGGCCCCTGATGCACATTCAAGCTTCCACTGAAGTAAAATGATATGCTCTATTCTTGTTCTGCGTTCTTTAAAATGTTTCCTAGAGATACCATACCATTTTTTTTTTTTTTGGTTAGTAGACAAATACCTATTATAAATTTATCAAGTTGAATTGGATTTGATCAGAAACAATCTATCCTGATTTCTAACAATTTTCTAAGAAAACATACTACTGATTTTAAAACAGACCCAATTACCTTTGATAGACATCTCGCTGCTTTTAGCAGGTTGGTAAAAGACAAAGCTATAAAATAAATTACCTAGTTTGATTACTTTGGTGTTCTTGCATGAACGATTTATCTAGAAGCTATTTTGCTCAAAAGTAAGCATTCTGTGACTATGCTACTAAGAGTTTATTTTACCTCATGGAGTTCTTTTTATAATTATGTCACACTTTTTAAAAATAAAAATAATTTACCTTCTATTTTATTGAGCAGAATCTTGGACACATGACCCTTAATTTCCATCAATTGGGCTGTATTTATTATTCTGCTCTACAGAGTGTACTTACCAACATGACTACAGAAAGGATGAAATGATCTTATATTTATACAACTCTCTATTAGCTACCTTGGCTTCTACAAAATGAGTTTACCTTACAATTCTGTTTGATAAGAATTAACATTTAGTGATTTCATACAGATGCCTCTCAGGCTTCTTTGGCAAAGAATACAATCTCAACTTCTCATATTCCCTTTTCAAAGTTGAAGGGAAGAAATTTTCTAGGAGATACAAGCAACCCTAGTTAAATGCAGTCTGTCACACACAAGCTATACATGAAATTTGAGGGGTCTTGTTGGGAAGGAAGCTTTCAATTGGAGAGGGAGAGGAGGAGGGAGGAAGGGAAGGAGGGAGGGATGGATGGAGGGAGGGAGGGAGGGAGGAGGGAGGAGGGAGGAGGGAGGAGGGAGGAAGGGAGGAAGGGAGGGAGGAGGGAGGGAGGAAGAAGGGAGACAGCCACGGGGATGGGGTACAGAGGTGAAGTGACCAAAGCTCATTGTGGGCATTTTTGAAATGGTAAAAAGAAAACTTCAGGCCATCTGTCTCCTTTCACCACATTATACATACTATGCCTAGAAGAAGCCTGAACAGCAGAAAGCAGATAATTAGTATCCCTTTGCAAAAATGACTTCTGATTTGATTGTTTGAAGTAAACAATGGTGTGATACCATCAGCCTTTCCTGAGCAGTGAACTTTTCTTTCTGAAGCTCTAGAAGGAATAATATTCAATTTTACCACCAAAATGTTCTTATTCTTCCCAGTAAGTGATTTATCTATTTTAAATTATGACTTATGTAAAAGTGATAATTGTATCTTTTGCAGGAGGATTGCATTTTCTCCTGTCTCAAAAAGCCCATAACACTATGAGCAGAGTGTCACCATAAGGTCTACCTAAGGTTTTCAGTGGGAATTGCATTAATGCAGTAACCAGCAATTACGACTTTCCTTTATTACAAAAATACTCTGAGCAGGTGCTGGAATCTGAATGCTTCCTAAATTTCTATGTACAATCTTAATCAATGTTGTGTGTAGACTGAGATACGGGGCCTTAGGAGGTGATGAGGCCATGAGAACGGCGTCATTATGGATAGATAGGGTTAGTGACCTTAATAAAGGGCACCAGGAGGTAATTTCATCCTTTATGACCCTTCTGTGGTTTAAGGGCATGGTACTCATCCTCTCCAGAAGATGCAGTTACAGGATTCAAAATACAGAAGGCTGCCCTTATTAGACCCTGCTTGAACTTTGATCTCAGGCAATGATACTAAGCCATAGCAGCATAAGTGAGCTGAGGCAGAGCAAGAAGTAGGAACACCCAGAAAACAACTACCTAAAAGTGTAGAAATAGATTTAGGCCTTAGTAATAGGTATAAGGTAGACAATGAAGGACTATTTTGCTGAGAGGTTCAGAACAGAAAAAGAGGTAGAGACATACTTTTTTTCCTCATAGATATTCCAATTCATTCAGAAGATTGATAGAAATTCTGATGAGTTCTTAGACAAAAATCAGGACTATTTCCTCCTAAATTAGTAGAGCATTATTTTATTAAATTAGCAAAAAGTAAGTAAATTTTATCCATGTCTTAATGCTTTGAAGAAGACGCAGAACACAGCAAGAAATCAGATGTTATTCTCAAGTTCCTGGATATCAGGGGAAGACTGGAGATCTTTGCGGTTGCTGCATTCATCCGAGGCTCAGAGAAACAGTATCAAGAGAACAGTTTGAAGTGAGGTGTCCAAGTCATGTGTGCATCTCATGGTGCTCTGCCAAACTTCACCTCAAGTCTGCTCTCCCTGCACTCTAATGTACTGCTCCATGGCGGCTGCATATGTGGATCCAATGGGTACAGCTGGGATACCAACCACTGTTATTGAAGTTGCAAAAACATTGATGGCATTTGAATGGTTCTGTCTCTGTTGCTGTGCAGAGTATATAAGCTGTGAAGGCATTACTACCTCCATACATGCAGATTTCAGGGTACCTCAAAGCCTTAAGTCCTGTGACGGGAGCTTTTGCTAGGTGGGAGGGGCGTGCTGGTGCAGAATTCCCACAAATTATGGATAAGCGGAGTTACTGTGGTTTTACTGAATACACAACTCTTGACTGCTCTAAAATAGATCCAATGCCTGTGGGTAAGCAATGTGACTTGGGAGGGCCACAGGTACCTATTTCCAATCCCTGATGGCTGTTCGTGGGCTGGTTTATAGGCCGCACCTAACAAAATTGGGAGGGCCGTGTGTGTGTGTGTGTGTGTGTGTGTGTATGTGTGTGTGTGTGTGTGTGTGTGTGTGTTTAAGGTTGGACACAGATTATTAGTCAAAGATTATTTTGAAGACTCAGGTGTGGATTTTTTTAAATTGAATTTTGGATTACTTGAGGATTTCTTTCTTATTTCTTTTCACCTTTACCTGTTTTGTCTTTTTTTTTTTTTTACAGTGGAAATGTTTATTTGTGCTTGTCTTAATAATGTATTCTGAAATTATATAACATACTTGATTTTTATAGACTCATATATAATGGAGAAATTACATCAGGAAAAATCAAATATTGAGTCCCACACATATTTGGTGTAGATAAAACTGTAGATTTTGGGCTTCTGAATTGAGGTGTTTCCTACCACATGAGAGAAAAAAAAGATAACATTAATTTTGGGAGTCATTCAGCTTACAACATCTTGTCCAGGCCCTCAAAATTCATTTTCTTTTCACATCCATACTGTTTTAATTGTGTCATAATATTTGAGAAGGAGAAATGGAAGGGTTTTGTATCTGGAAAAAGTACTCAATGAACTCTGCCAATTAAAAGAGAAAAGGGAGAGAAAGCATAGGATGTGCTTTTTGTGAAATGTAAAATTTAACGCAGTAGAGTTCACCTTCTATATCGCGGCTCTCCTTTCGTATTGTGATCTTCTAAACATCATTTCTCAGAGACGTTTGCAGCATAGACCAAAAGACACGGGTCATTTGGTGATTATATACATTCTACAGTTTTACCAGTCATAAGTCTTATTGTTAAAAAAAATTTCAAGGCAAAATACTCATGTACTCTGAAAGTTCAAAAAAAGGTTGAGAAGAAAACTGTCAAAATGAGGCACAAGTTTTGCCTGTAATCTTCGAATTTTAAGCTTGCGCTCATGAAAACTAAAGGGTAAGCACTAGTAGAAAGCTACTGGCTGATTAGTATTCAACCACAATGTATTAGAAGTTGAGCCTCCCGCATCAGTGCTTTTAGAGGAAGCTTTTGACTATTTAAATATGCTTAAAACTGAGAAATGGCTGAGCTCTTATGCAATAGACACTTTCACGGAATGTGTTTTCTTTTCCAGACAATTCAAAACAATCAGTGGGAAGGAGTTTTACACCACGGGATGATTTTCTGAAAGGCGTTTTCAGGAGAACAACAGAACTCCATCATTTTCTCATGGAGCTCAATAGCATGAGTCTCTGAACTTAGAACAGTGACAGACTGTCTCTTTCTACTTATGCTCAAATAGCAAAGAGTTAAAATTTCTGAGAAATATATTACTGTATCATTAATTTCATCCAGCTGGCATTTTCTGAATACTCTGTGTCAGGTACCTCTCTAGGACCTTGAAAATAAGCAAGTAGACATCCTGTGCTCCTGGTGCTTGCCATGTAATAGATGCTTATGAATGCTATATGACGACATGGGTATGAAGTGGACCGAAGAGCATCATGGACAGTGTGCATAAAGAAAGTTGACAGGGAAGATTCCAACTCTAAAAGTGAAACATGGTCTGATATTTAGTTACTACTTAAATTTATCCTGAGTTATAAACTCCACTTTAATATGTAGCTCTTGGAGTTGACTTCTCCACTTTAGACTTCAAATTTTCTGAACTATTTATATCTTTCTTTACAACATGGTATTTATGAGTCTGTCCCTTTGTATGGTTCCTGGCACTCATTTAATATGGCTCTTTTTATTCCTTTTCTGGCTTTCTTACCATTATTCACTATTCATGTCAAATATCAATTATTCCAGGAAACTTCCCAGTCCTTAATGTACTTCACCAACACAATGATTAGTCATTCTCTAATATCTGTGCAACCAAATTAAATTGCATTACCAGTGCTAAGCACAAACCAGGTACATGATACATTCTCGTTAGAAACATTCCGAAGGTTGAATTGACATAAATTGACTGACAGCTAATATATATCAGATTCCTCTATAATTTGGACTCAGGCCATCCTTTCATTTATATATCTCCTTTCAAAAGAAATTGGTCAATCCCAACCAAGCTTACCCACTCAATTCTTTAAACACTTTCTTTGGAGTTTTTACTCTATGTTGTTGGTAAAGCATAGTCAACAAAACTACTAAAATGCCAAGTATAAAATGAAATTACACTAATTACATTGACTTCTTTGATTCTTAGCATGTATGGAGTACTAATCAAGGTTTGTTTTGTATGGTTTTAAGGTTGTATTAGACAGTATAAACAAAACACAAAATTAAAATATGACTGCTTTTTCATTCCATATCAATATCATCTATCTAGATATCATATATCATGTATGTATGCATGTATGTATGTATCTATCTATCTATATTCATAGGAGGAAATACTGGTTATCTATGGAAGCCTTTTCTTACAATTATTGGACAATAGCAATATATTATAAATGCTATACATTTTTCCAAGACTTTATGAATATAGGGCCTTTACTAAAACCAGAAAACTGAGCTATAGTCTCATTTAAGAATATCACTTGTGATAATTTATTTTAAAAAAGTAGAAGAATTTTATATTTGGCTGTTTATACAGCCAAGCTTTTTTTTAAATTAATTTATTCTTGTTACATCTCAATGGTTATCCCATCCCTTGTATCCTCCCATTCTTCCCTCCCTCCTTTTTTCCCCTTATTCCCCTCCCCTATGACTGTTCCTCAGAGGGATTACCTCCTCCTGTATATGCTCATAGGGTATCAAGTCTCTTCTTGGTAACCTGCTGTCTCAAGCTTTGTATTATTAATCAGAAAAAAAACAAACAAAACAATACAAAGACCTAACAAACCAGTGCCAGTGGGGAGATACCTCCTTATAAACTGTTAGTCAGGGAGGCCCCAGAAGCCCGCAAAACAATAAAGACTGTTATTTCCTCTTTCAGTTGTCCATGATAAAGAGATGATGAGCCTCTATTGCTGAAGACACCATATACACCTTGAGTGCATAATATAGAAAAACCAAGTTTGAACTGAGTTGGAAGTTTTCTTCCTATCATTTAGCTTTCAATGTCTGGATGGAAGTTTCTAAGGAGGAAGGAATTAACGGTCTTATCAAGCTATAGATTGTATAAATTAGAAGACCAGCATTCTCTGGAAGATGGGCCCACTTGTGAAGTAGTGGCCTTCTCGTGTATTCTGACTGGATTTGAGGCATACTCCACAGGAGGGAATATATGCCTACTATTATAACCCATGTTGAAAATCCATGAGTAGGAAAGTTACAAATCTGTTCCTTCCACTGACCAGTGTGAATTCAGACATTCATTGTTTCATGAGGTACAGTGATTAAGTGATAGATGAGCACTCCAAGTAGACACTTATACCATGCCCCTTTAAGACCAGGGAGCATCTTGGAAGAGTATATGAAAAGAACTTATGAGGTGTAAGATAGAAGGGCTTTGAAATTCTTCTCTTGTGCAATACACAATCATTGCTGTCAATAACTCAAAGCCACAATTGCACAGTGCCTGAACCAACAGCCAGGAACTTGGGGGCACTACCTTCACTGATTGATTGCTCCTGATGGATTCAGAGAGATGAGGAGTTTAGTGATGTACCCACTTATGACTCTACCAGAATATGATGGGTTATTCTAGTCCAGTGGTCATACTAGCCCTGGTTAAACTAAAAGGGTTACAAAACAAAAGTGAAAGTTAAGAACCTGGGAAAAGAACTGAGAAGGAAGGGTTTTGATATAGGAACATTTGAAGAATGTTGTACTTTTGATAAGACTCAAATTGCCTTAATAGATGTATGTGGGTAGTATGAACTTCAAAACAATTTAACCTCTTCAGTATATGAACATGGCTGTCTATTTATTATACTCTGATTTCTCTCTTCAATGCATTATGTTCATTGTAAAGACCCTTTGCCTCTTTAGTTATACTTGTTCCTAGAAGTGGACAAACCAGAATAAAAGGTTAACTATTACCTGATCTCACATGAAATCTAAAAAGTTGATATGAAAGTTGAAGATACACTAGGATTTGCCAGAGGCTGGGAAGAGTAGGCAGGAGAAAGAGTATTGTTTTAAGTGTTGATGTTTCTGATCAACTTTGTGAATTAGAGTAAGGTAAGAAAAAGAACTCTGGTGTTCCATTACGTAGGAGAATGAATATTGATAACACATTTCAGAAATACTAGAAAAACATTTTGAATGTTTTTAATCTCAAAGAATAGCAAATGTCTAAGGAAATAGATATGCTTACCCTGAATAGTGCATGGTGCATACTAGTATAAACGCACCATGTACATAAACACATAAGCACTCCATAAATATGTTTTACTTTAGGTATCATTGAATAAACAAATAAATTTATTATATAAAGTTTCAACATATAACTATTTCAAGAATGTGTGATTATGGAATTTTTTTATCTAGTTGACAAGATTTCCAGATGAAGCATTAATTAGCAATTTTACAGTAGGATTTTAGTATTTAAACACTAAAACTGAGAGAAATTATTTGAATTGTGATGCTTTTGCTATTTGAAGCATTACTCAACATTAGCTCTAGTGAATACTGGAAATGGTTACTGCCTTTATCTCATGTTGAACATCTTGCAGGCATCCCTGTTCAAAGAATAACTGTGGTGATTATACACATTTGCATGACTCAACATACCTCAGGCATATGGTTTTTAAGGAATTCATTGTAGCTAAGTTTCAGGTAAAAACAAAGCTTTAATTCACTAGATTGTGAGTTCATGAGTTAAGCCTTAATAAACTAGTACTCCAAACAATTGCAAGGTTTTCAGCGCATAAAATCAGTATCTTCCTTCTTTGTCTTTTATTTGGTGGGAATTTTGATACTGATAGTAATAATATAATATAATATAATATAATAAGATATAATATAATGTAACATATTTAACTATTCTGCCTGTCACTTCCAAAGTTCATTCTTCATAGTTTTATAATTGGCTGATCTTTCCAGAAAAGAACTCAACATAAATAAAAACTACAATAAAAACCCAGAACAATCAGAAAGCAGATAAGTGGGTGGTCTTTTTGAGGAAGTATTTGCATATTGAGCTAATGGTGTATACTTTAAGATAGTGCTATTATGTGATGGTCAACATATGTCATGAAGAAACTGTGGATATGCCATTGATAAAGTTAATAAATTAGAGATACCACCGAAACCACGTTATTGAACTAGAAGAAGGGAGTCATTTGTCAAGGAAAGTTGATTTTAAAAAATAGTAATACTGAATGCAAGACAGTCATTATGTACTGTTACAAGCAAAATGTCTAGAGTATTACATTTCTGGATTTCTTTTTTCTATAGATCAGTGTTTGATTCAGAGAAAGAGAGTGACAGATCACATGGGAAAATCATGAGGAAATGACAGAAAAAGATAAAAAGCAATCCTTTACCCTCAGCTGGGATGGAGAATTGGAAAAGATATCTAACTATGCGCCATCCTAAGACAAAGGTGTTCATATCTGTGTTGTGTGATAGAGCTTGCTGTATGTAGTGTTATGATTTAAGATCTCTTCATCATCCCTGATATATTTTATATTCAGGTAACTTATGTTTTGACCTCATTACTTTTTGGAAAACATTAGTTACTATTTCTCTGATTCAGGTCAGTTCCAGAAGACCCCCGTTATTAAACCAATCCTCCCATAGGGAACTGGGTAACCAATACATCCATAGGGAACTGGGTAACCAATCCACCCATAGGGAACTGGGTAGCTAATACATCCTTTCTTTAACTATATGCATTATTTATCCGTCTCTCTTATAGCCCAGCCACATAAAGAAAGAGATCAACAAATAATAATGGCCTTTGGTTGCTGGCAAGTTAAAAAAAATTGGGAAAGGCACACATTTACTATACTAACACAACAGAAAAAGGAATGCCTAGAAAAAAGATGGAGACACTGCAGTATGATTGGCACCACTAGAAGATATAGTCTAAAAATAACACTTCTTTTGGTACAAAATAGAAGAAAAGTTTATTCCTTAAGGAATGTCTTCATTCTAAAATAAATCATCTTTAATAAGCAATCAAGGACAAAACATTACAGGAATACAGAAACACATTCACTTTTGTTTTCCTATGTGGATCACAGAGTTTCTGCTTCCCCAAATATGTGGTGATATTTCAGTGAACAACAGGAAAATGATTTGTGTCTTTTTGGGGGGCCACATTGTTTGTAATCTTAGTTTGAAAAGTATTATTTCATCACTTCCTAAAAGCTGATGAAGAACGGTCCCCAAACATATCCCTCATGTATATGTTTACAGAATTAGTGAAATACATATTCTCAAGACACCACATTATTAAGAAAGAGTGATTGTAAAGTGTCATCTGTATTTTGTTAATTTGCTGTGGGATCACTCTCTCTGCAGCTGGCACCCACTCTAATCTTTTTATTTGGCAGGACAGAAGTAGCTGTGACAGGGAAATCAGTGGCGGTTTTTTTTTTTTTCTCATAAAGCAAAAGATAACTGAAAATCTGAGTAATTACAGTCCCATCTCTATTTTACTCACAACAGTTAAATTATTTAAGTGTCTTTTCTGCAGTCAAGTGACAATTCCAGTTTACAAATGTTTTATTGCCATCAGAGCAATTTCATTTATATTATCATCATATCTTAACTCTGCATTATTAAAGATGGGAAATAAGCTTCAAAAAGTGAATACCAACTCAGGTGCTAGTGTCAAATTATATTTATTGAGTTACTCATTCTTTTGAATTAGGGGAACTGTAATATGAGCCAAGGAATACATTATTTCAAGCCCTACGCTTTAATTTGTGTTCATGTGTGAATGTGGGCATGTGTCTGAGAAGATTGGAAGTAGGTGTATGAGCACCAGGAGCTGGAGTCACAGGTGGTTGTGAGCCATCAGGCATGAGTGGTGGGCTTTGAAACTCAGGCCCGCTGAGAACAGCAACCACTTTTTAAACACTGAACGAGCTCTCTAGATGCTCTAGATGCACATACGTATTATTTTATAAATGTGTTTTGACTTAACCAAAGCTGGAAGCCTTGAAATTCAGGCTAAAAATAAAACTTATGGAGTACGTTAGACAGTTTCTTCAGGGCATGTAATAATGCCTTGTCCTTTTGTAAAATCTAGCATATGTCAATTCTATTTGTCTCAGAGCTTAGTGAATATAAACAGCTGATATTGTAAAAACACGCACAGCAAAAATAATTAGAACGTGTTTATAATTTTATCCAATAACTTCTCAGTTATTCAAATAAATAGTAATAAAATAGTTAATAGGAAATACTATAATTTTAGAAGATAACACTGTAATAGCTTGAATCTGAAAAAATTTCCACATGCATGAGCTGGACCTAAATCTATTGCACAAGCTGGGCTGTGGTGGCGTATGCCTTTAATCCCAGCACTCGAAAGGCAGAGGCCGGCGGACCTCTGAATTTGAGGCCAGCCTGGTCTACAAAGAGAGTCTGGGACAGGGATGGGATAACCATAGAGATGTAACAAGAATAAATTAATAAAAAAAAAAAGAGGAAAAAAAAAGAAAAGAAAAACTAAAAACAAACAAAAAATCTGTTACACATGTGTAGCAGATGTGCAGCTAGGTCATCATGTGGGTCCCCTAACAATTGAAGGGGTTGTCTTTGACTCTTCTGCCTGCCTTTGGGTTGTCTTCTCCGAGGGAGATTGCCTTGTCTGGCCTCAGTGGGAGAGGCTGCACTTAGTTCTCCTACAATGTTAGGTGCCAGGGTGCGTTGGTACCTTTTGAGGACCTCCCCCTTTCTGAGAAGGAGGGAGGAGGATGGAGGGAAGTGGGTATGAGAGTGGGGAGGTGAGGAGGGAGGGGCTTGCATCTGGTTGTAAAGTGATTAAGTAAATACATAAATGAAAAAACAAAAAACAAACAAACAAACAAACAAAAAAAACCCTAGGAAGCTGAAAGGCCCTTCAAATCTCCTCTGTGTATTGCAAATGAGACAATTGTAAGGAAGGCACTCAGCACAGGTCAAGAAAACTAGTCATCTCCTAATTTCCTCTCTTTTAGACTAGAAATATAAGCTAGAATCCATTAGCCAGTTTCTTATTTTCATTTTATTGAGTTACAACATTAGTGAGGTCCATTTTGTGTAAGACAAGTGAATGTTCGCCTCTCCTCTCAGACATCCCGGAAACCGACTCCTACCCAGCTCAGAGTGATTCGAGCCTGGCTCTCATTCAATCTTGCTTATTGATCTACTTCCCTCTCCCTACGCTGCCCCTGATTATAGTGGGCTCTTCTGGTCAATGGGATCTATTTCAGTTCCCAAAGGATCAATTGAAGCTTAGTGTGTGGTCACAAGGTCACTTACAGTTCAGTGACTGTCTGATTTTCTACCAACAAAGAGTTGAACCACTAAGAAAAGCTTTTCAGCACCAAATTCCCTTGGCACATTGTAAGTCCAGTCTATGCTGAAATTTGTCTATGTATAGAAATTTTACCTGGGAGACTTCTCAGCTACGTTGAGCATTTTCTGGCACTTCCATTCTAGGTAGCCTCATTTCTTTTTTTTTTTTTTTTTCTCGTTTCAATAAAATGTATTTTAGCTGATATATAAAAACAAAATTGTACATATTAGTAGTGTAGCAGGTAACATTTTGATAGATATTTATGTACATTTTGTGATATTAATGTATCCATTTCCTCATTTATCATTTTTGTGGTAAAATCTTTTAATAGTTTTTTTCTAACTTTTAAAAATTGTTATATATAAATCTTATGTATATATAATTTTCTGTGTAAATTACGTTAGTTGACTAAAGCAGATCTAATGTAACACTGAGACTGGTGGCCTATATTTTTGCCTCTAGCTGAGTTTCCCTTTGAAGTGCAATGCTTGTTGGGAAAACCCTTCCAATGGCCAGATTCCTACACAATGGTCTGCTTAAGATCCCCAACATCTCTAGGAACTTAGTGACCCGAGGCTTCCTCTCCACAACCCATCCCTTGAAGTCAGATCCAGGCTAGTGTACTGTTCTTTTCACTGGGCAAATGCTGGGTGATATTCATGTCCAGCAGTCAAACTGAGCCTCTGGTGGACACACTTAGAATCCTTTAAGCACAAGAATCAATATTTTTACTTATAAATATGCAAATCTAGATGCTTCCCAGTTGCTTTGGTCCTGGGTCCTATTCTATGGCTGCTGACATCTGCCTGTGTTGAGCATGTTTATTCCTGGCACACTGAAGAGGCATTTTGGATTTCTTCCTATTCATTCTTGTCCATTCATCTTATGTTCCTATCTCTGAAGGGCGACTCAATTCTACCCTGGGAAAGATATTTTTCCCTGAGCAAGAGAACCAACTAATCCCTGTACAAGAAAGCCCACCAATCTCCGAGCTCCCTGAGCTCAGGATTTATAATCCTACCAATACACAGTCAGAAAATCCTTGCCCTAGAAAGCTCTGTACCCTAAGAAATCATATATAAAGGCTGTATCTGCCCAATTTCCTGCTGCCTTTTCCTGGGAGCAGAGGCAGCCACACCTGCATTCATTCCCCCCTTTCCTGGATTTGTCCCTTCAATAAATCTTTTAAAAGAGATTTACTGCCTGGTGTGACTCTCTCATAAGAAGAAAAGGGAAGACATCAGGGAAGAAGCGGAGCTCAGCCTTCTCAGCTTCTCAGGTGTTGGAGTAAGCCTCTTCTGAGAGCTGCAATGGCTGAAGTAGGAGCAGAGGTAAAGCTCCTAGGCTCCTCAGCTTCTCAGGGCTTGGGGTAACCTTACCCTGGGAGCTCCAATGTTTCTGCAGAGCAGGCCTCTTCTCAGCTGTGTCGTTCCTGGCCTTCCTGTGTCTCAGGACACCTTTGCGATACTGTCCCATCCCACAGCTGTGTGGTTCCTGGGCTGCCATATCCTAGGTTACCTTCCCTCAGAGCTGTGTGGTTCCTGGTCTTCCGAGTCCCAGGTACCTTTCCATCCAAGTGCCAGAAAGGCGAACCAACCAACCATACTTGGTGCCTTGACTCGGATGCTCTTCCCTTAGTACATTGACCCACCTCAGAGCTGTGAGACCTTCCCAGGACTTGGCATTGTCACTTTCCTGGACACCTTCCCAGCTGACCAGGAAGGCAGACCAACCCAAACCCAAACCCCAAACAACATGCAGGATGTCCTTGACCTTTTAAAAGTGCTGACATCCAAGGTCTACATGTTGACTTTGGGGCCATCATAGAAATTGAAGGCCTCCTTGATACCAATATTGGTAATCTTTTTCTCTAAGTTGTCCCACTGACTTAAGAGATTGCAAGTGAGATGAAAGGACACTTAATAATAACTCAAAGCCTCAGGAAGAATTAAAGGATTCCTGTAATCTCGACTCCAATTGTGAAAGCCAAGAGTGGTTATGCTTACACTAGGGAGGAAGAGATCCTGTTTCACAAGACCCCAAATGGCAGTGAACCGAGACTCAAGCTAAAAAGATGCTATGTAACATTATGATGTCATTACCTAGACTAGGTTAGTCAAGGATGTGTGAAAACAGCATTTGTTATGTTCTTTTATCTTTTGTGTTTAAGAATTGCACACGTGAGTACTGTATTTATGTAAGTTCCACCCTGAAGTATTCCACCTCTAACTCATCCCTACCTTGCTCTCTAATTTGTGCCTCCTTTTTTAAATGATAATGATCAGGAAGGAGATTTTCAGTTCAGTTCTTCCTGAGTTCCTCTATGTCAATGGTTCTCAACCTGTGGGTTATGACCCCCTTGGAGAAGATCACACATCACATATCCTGCATATCAGATATATACATTACAATTTATAACTATAGCATTACACTTGTGAAGTAGCAGTGAGATGATTTTATGGTTGGGGGGGTCACCACAACATGAGAAACTGTTTTAAAGGCTCATAGCATTAGGAAGGTTGAGGACCTCTATCTATCTATCTATCTATCTATCTATCTATCTATCTATCTATCTATCTATCATGTGTCTATCTATCTATCATGTATCTATCTGTCTGTCTATCTCTCTCTCTCTCTATGTCTCTCTCTCTCTCTCTCTCTCTCTCTCTCTCGCTCTCTCTCGCTCTCTCTTTCTCTCATCTATCTATCACCTATATGCTCACTTTACATCCTGGTCATAGGCCCATCCCTCCTCATCTCTCAGTCTCACCATTCTTCCCTCTCCCCCATCTCTCCTCTCCGATTCCTCAGAAATGGGCAGATCCTCTTTCTGTCCACCCCAGCTCATCAAGTTGTATCAGGATTGAAGGTGTTCTCTTCCCCTTTGGCCTTACAGGGCAGTCCTGCCAGGGAGAAGTAATCAAAATCTGGCAAAGGAGTCCAAGTTAGAGAGAGTCCTCATTTTTCCTTACTAGAAGACCCACATGAAGCCTGAGCTGCCCATCTGCTACATCTTTATAGGGGGCCTAGGTCTAGTCCATGTAAGGTCCTTGGTTAGTGTGTCTATCTCAGCAGGCCCCTCTGGGCCCTGGTTAGTTGCCTCTGTTGGTCTTCTTGTGAAGCTCATGTCACCTTCATGTCTATTTTTCCTTACCCCTACATTTCCACAAGGCTCTCTAAACATCACCCAATGTTTGGCTGTGAGTCTCAGCATCTTTTTCAAGGTGCAGCTGGGTGGAGCTTCTCAGAGGACAACTCTGCTAGGCTCACATTTGCAAGCATAGCAGAGTATCACTAATAGTGACAGGAGTTGGTTCTCTCCCATTGGGTGGGTCTTGGGTTGGGCCATGCATTGGTTGCATAGTCCCTCAATCTCTGCTCTATCTGTTCTATCTTTATTTCTGCACATATTGTAGGCAGGGTCTAAGTTTGAATATGAGTTTTTTGGTGGGTAGATTGGTGTTTTCCTCCATCTATTAGGAGACTTGTTTAGTTAGAGGGTGTCCTTTTTAGTTTCTATGGCCATTGCTACTTGGACTTTCCTCTAGAGTCTCATACCCACCCTTGGGGCCTACCCTGACTTAAGTCTCCAGCTTATCACCTTATGCTTTCTTGACTTTTGAACTTGATTCCATTGCCATATGCAACCATTTGACAGGACATCTACATGCTATAACTTGGCTGAATTCAAGCTATGAGTTAGATCCTTCTGGATTATCTTTCCTTCTTATTACTCTCCCCAAACACTCATAAATGCAATTCTACTCCACTCTCTTTTCCTATCAAAATTCACCATTCTTTCTAAATGGCAGTAGGTTTAAACAAATACACAACTCCATTACCAAAGAGTTTCTGACTTTGTAGCCTTTTAAAAATCTTCAGCACAGACAGTAACTATTTACAAGGACTTCAGAAAGTGCTGAATAAAGGTGGAACTCCTCCTCCATCACCACTACACCAACAAATTGCCTTTCTAAATCAAGGAAGAATTCTGTTACTGAGACAACTTTTTATAATGAAAATTCTGGAAAAAAGTACTTTGAGAAATGCACCACATGTAGGTGGACTCAGCTTCTGATTCAATTTAAATATACCTAATTTACAGATAAGAGTGTGTTTATTATAATTTAGTAGGAACACCAGCATCTTTAAGTTGGTGTTTAAGTATTTGTTATGACCTAATGCTTTGTGCATGGTACATTTTGCATCTACTAAATAATTTTGAACGATGATTCAATAATAAAACAGACATCATTTAAAATTGTGTTGCATACAAAGAAATCAGTCTGTCTGTTCAATACATTAATAACACAATTGGTTATCTTTAACATAGTCAAAAGACTATACTAAGCCAGTCAGGATTCTTGGCCTATAACTATGCATCAACTACTTGTTCTTGAGAATGTTACTACAATTCCCATGTGTCTGTTTTCTAATGTATGAAGATATGATAATTATATGGGCACTATGAATGTTAAACGAGGGAATAAAAAATCTGCAGTTTTGAGTATGGAATAAGAAAATGATACCATGAGCTAATTTGTAACATTCATAATAAAGTCCTCTGTGAGGGAACGGCTCAGTAGTTAGAGCACTTACAGCTCTTCAGAGGACAGAGGTGTGGTTTCCAGCACCCAGATGACGGCTTGAACAGACTATTAGTCCTATCCTAAGATATCAACAGTCCCTTTTAGTCCCATTGAGGGTGAGTAAGGCACTCGGTGTACATATATAATGCAAGCAAACACTCATGCACATAAAAATAGTAAAAATAGACTATTCATGGCATTTATTCTTATTTCTTTGGTAAGAATGGCAAAGACCTGTAGCCTCGGTATTTATTTGGTTCTGGATGAGAAGATACTGTCAGCTTAAAGTCTGAACTAGTTTCATGAGATAGAATGACCAGAGTGTGTAAGAGAGTATTATCTCTCTTCAGAGAAATTTTAGATTACCTCAAAATATCCTGATTAAAGAATTATATATTATATATCTATCATCTATATACTATCATCTGTCTGTCTATCTCTCTCTATCTCTCTATCTATCATCTATGATCTATCTGCCTGTCTGCCTATCTATCTGTCTATCTATCTATCTATCTATCTATCTATCTATCTATCTATCTCTGCAATTTACTCTATCACCTGAGATAAATTGAGGTAGATAAATTCTAAAATAAATTTTACCTATCATCAATATCTTAGCAAAAATATAATGTTAATTTAAAACAGTCACATTAGAGGGTGATTTGTGATGTTAACAGATTTGTAATAGTCTTTTAATAGAATACTGCAATGTAAAGTGTTAAGTGGGCATCATTTAGTCCGATGAGAGCTGTAGCAGTTTAAGAACCCCTTGTCACCATCAAAGTGCAGTGCAGCTCTCTAGAAGATTCCCTTTGGACTCAAATCTATACCGTCAGATCTCCTTTGTTTTCCATTGCCCAGCCACATTCTATGCAGCATGCTTCATAACCAATTCCCAGGCAAAGAAAAAATAGACTTGCTTTCCCCCATTTGTGGATTATAACCATGGTTCTTCAGATATGTGTGTTCCATTTGGAATATCCAGAGATCAGTAAGTTAGTGCTTATGCGGGGAAAAATTTTCAATGACAGACTGATAGAGCACAGCGGTATAAAGGATTGATGGGGAATAATGGAACAGTAATAGTTAAATTGAGGTTGGAGACAGCAAGACAATGTGAAGAAGATAAAAATGACTTCAAAAAGCTTTATGGAAACATACTACTATAGAAGCATTCTAAAACTTATGCCTATACATAATTTTTAAAAGTTAAATGGAGTTACACTAAAGTACAGCGAGAATTCCAATTAGACTTCATGACCAATAATAGGTCTCCTCTTTTGAGTTATTGACCAATGCAGTTATATAAATTTCTAAGCATTATGGCTATTATCAATAATATTAGCTACCCCCAAGAACTTGAAAGTAAGACCCTAACACTGAAGACATCACATACTTGAGTCACAGATCATAAAAAAGTGAAGACAGCAGTCGTCTGGAAGCTTTCATGGTGATAGAAGGTGGTATGCAGTCTTCCAGAGAGAAAAGAAATCCTAAATTCACCCATCTGTTAATTAAGCAAGGTACAAAACTGACAGGCCTGACAAGATATTACTATCACATTGGTGGAATAGTAGCATTGATGCTATGAGAATAATTACGCTCTTTCCGGTTGGATCTAATGCCTAATCCAAGAGAGAAACCCGTATCTGGCACTGTTAATGGAGTTATAAACCTGTGGCTAGGTCGGACAAAGGCCTTAGAGGAGATCGCAACATTTAATTCTGTTAAATGGACATAGTAGTAAAAGTTTTCTAACAACTTAGCACTAAACACATTGATCAAAGCATCTCTCACCACTCATCAATGCATCTTGTTGGAGTGGGTGGAAATTTATACAGAGATCCTTAACTAGTCAGCATGCAGAGAATAGTGGAGTATGGTGTGCTCAGTCCTGAGGGGATGTACAAAACATAAGCCCTCCTCTCGAGGCTCAGGGGAGGGGTGGGGATTCTGTAAGAGCCAGAGATTGTTTGATAGCATCAGGGAGAGACTGTTTGCCAGACAGAACAGGCCAGTTACACATATGAATTTATAGCTATTGTGACAGCATAGAGGAAAGAAGGTGGCCATGGAATCTCACTATTAACTGAGAACCTATTTTCAGTTGATAGCTTTTGGTAGAGGGAAAGTCAGGTTGTTTGTTTGTTTGTTTTGTTTTTTGTAATGTGACTGACACCTGATAAGCTTACTCCATACCATGCCAGGCCCTACTCTCTGTATTATCCAGGCAACTCAAAATGAGCTTAGTAGGGAAAGACAGAAAAAAAAAAAAAAAAAAGAAGAAATCTTGAAGCTGTGTTGAAGGGGAAGGTCTGAAAGAATGAAGGTGGTTATGGGGGGAATTGGGGAAAGAAAGTGAGTATGCTTGTAATATTTCTATGAGATTCTCAAAGAGTTAATAAAAATGTTACAAAAATTTCTATACACATATGTCTATATATATGAGCTTCTTAATGTATGTTATTGAATCTAGACTTATCTAAACAAAAGGGAAGTATTGTGCATTACCAACAGTAACTTACTCTTTCTTTTAATGTTGATGCTTCATAGAGAGACTCCAAATTTAAAAGGATTTCAAGATACAGAAAAAATTTAAATGAGAAAGTTACACAGAAAATACACACAAGTGTAGTATTAGATATAGACAAAAAAAGTTACGTAACTTAATGTTTTTTTTTTTCTACTAAGGATGAAAATACTGATTTAACAGGCTAATAATTTGAGTTAGTCTGATATTTTAATGTAAAAAGACACAAATTTTAGGTAACATCATGTCAAATTTTAAATAACTCAATAGCACATACAGTGATTTAAAATGAGCCAGTTATAATTTGAATGCAGTTTGGAGACTGAAGGTAGATTTTCCTTGTTAAATATGGCATCATTATTGTGTTACCAAAGCAGGAATGGAGATTGATGACCTCTAAAGCCTCTCATGTCAAGACACTTTTATGATAATCAAGCAAGCTTTGCACTTACAGCTTACATGATATTAAAATTTTGAATATTAAATAATAAGATCACATACAACAGTGTTTCAATGCCATTAGCTTCCAATAAATCAAATTTGCAGGAATAAAAGGATCAAGTTATTATGTTTCACTGAGAGGAAATATTAAAATTCATGAGTATTATAAAGGACTCTGTACCTAAAGCAGAACAGATTATGTTTCTGTGCACAAATGAATAGAAAACTTCAATAGGTCTTTACCTTGAAATTATCAGGAATCAATAAAAATATATTGGAAAATGTATACAGTTAACTTGAATGATATTGATAGAAGATCAAAAGTTAAAGGTCTAATTTATGCATAGCTGATATCCATTACAGCTGGCAGAAAAAAAGGAAATATCAGCAAAGTAGTTAAAGAGAATAAGAATGGCATTTGAACACAGTCTAAGCTGAACAGCATTGATAATGGTGAGCTAGATCTTTCTAGATGAAATTGGATGTGAAAGCAATAGAAATTGATAAACATAAGTAGAAAAGAAGCAGCAGGATTCCCAGAATAGGCTGATGAATTTTGTAAACTATACTCAAAAGTTTTATAATGCATTAAACTAAAAAGTAATATGAACTTAGGAAAAATCTCTATGAAAACTCTTGAGAGCAAGTATGAAATATTATTTAAGTGCTAACTCAATAATGAGGATCTCCTGCAGGTTCTTTCTCCTAATGCTATGAAAAAAATGAAGACATTCAAATAAAAATATTGATTATATTCTGAGATTTTAGTAGTCTTTTATTAGTGTTTTTCATTTTGAATATCCTAGAAGTATGATAAAATCTAATGTGTCTACAATACGTCAATCACTGCCAACATTAATTTCTTGTTGAAATTAGGTTGTTTTATACAGACAACCTAACTTTTAATGGTGGTTTGCATTTGAATATAGTATGGTATACATCTTCACAGGAGTCTAGTAGGAAAAGTTTAAGTTGCTGTATTCTTTTTCTCTTAAAATATAAAGCAGCAATAACTGTCAATGCCCTAAAAATTTCAGTTTACAAAATGTTCCCTTTAATTATCCAAGTCCTTCATTGAAATAGATAATTCCTTATAGCTCATGTTGCTTGCTTTCTTATTTACCTTCTCCAGTACTGTACATATTATAGAGGTGTGATTATTGAAAAGAAGTATTTGTGATATTGCCTATTTATGCCTTCATCACAATTACTTTAATTATCTTGTTTGGATGTGTGAGTTGCATTAATTTTCAAAATTAAGTAAAGCAATAACATGAATTTGATCATTAGTTTTTAGTTCAGTTATGAGTTTTGTACTTACCCTCTTATATTGTAGAGATGTGTTAGTCAGTATTCTTCAGAGAAACAGAATTTATATAATAAATTTTTCTATATATATAAATATGTAATATGTATGTATATATACATAGAAGTATATATAATTTTAATTTCTATATCTATCCATATAGTTTATCATCTCTATCAATAATCTACAATATATAAAGTGGATTATTAGAGTGACTTATAGGCTGTAGTCCAGCTATTCCAACATTGCCTAGCCATGAACAGAAAGTCAAACAATCCAATAGTTGCTTAGTAATGAAGTTGCATATCTCAGCTGGTCTTCACTAAATGCTAGAATACTGAAGACGTAGGCTGTAATGCCAGTGAAGGGATGAACTTGCTAGAAAGGCCAGAAGAAGCAGACAAAGAGCAAAAGCTTCCTTCTTCCATGTCATTAAAGAGGCTTCCAGCAGAAAGTGTTGCCCAGATTGGATCTGGATTATCAATCTGGATTAAAGTTGTGTTTCCTACCTCAAAGCTTCAGATGAAAAGATTTTACCACTTCAAATTAAGTAGAAATCCTGCATAGGTGTGCCCTCCAATTTTGGGTTTTAGTTAATTCCAGATGTAGTTAAGTTGACAACTAATAATAGCCATCACAAAAGTGGAAGGTAACATCCTTGACACATCTTTCATTTAAGCATTAGGTACTGTATTAGTTTGTGGAATTGTTAACCTCAGAGGCTGACACATAGGAAATAAACTCTAATTCATTTTTCTTATTTTTATTTCAATGAAGTGACTTAGGAATCTGGAATTTCAAGAAAGATCACGTAACTTCAGAAGTGATTCTTGAGGCTGCCCCTTTCTCTCCTCTATACTGTATTAATCAAGTAGGGGTTAAGTTTGGGTTGGATTCTTCTTCTGGGAAACTTGTATTATTCCATCTGTATTAAATTTGTCCCCAAAACTCTATTGGTATAACTCTTGTAAATGACTCAACCAAATATTGTTCATAAATTGCTTGATAAATTTCTTTTAGTAGAATATCTTCTCCCATTTCATTCAGGCTTCACAGAACATGAAATCTTTATCAGTACTGAGTAGTCAAGCAACATGAATTTCCTAATGAAAGGAAAGACCAAACTTAAAAGCTTGGCTGTTTGGTGCTATTCCAAAGAAGCATTTCTTTCTTTCTTTTTTTAATCATTCAATACTTTAAAAGAAAATAAAAGCATTTTACATGCATGTTTAGAAATGTCATAACAAAACTAAGTGTATGGTAAGTGTTCTTACTAAACACCAATTTTAAAGGATTAAAATAATTGTAAAAAAAAAAACAGAACTCAGTCTAAGATTAAATTGCCCTTGGTGATGGATGTTATAAGTCACAGGCTTCAAATAAATAAATTGCAGAGGCAAGGATTGCTTACCAATGGTTAAGAGAAAGTAATGTGCAAAGTATGGAAAAAACATTTAGAGAAGAACTTTGATGTCTTTCAGGATAGTCGAAGAAGTCAGAGGGATAATTGGAAATTTAAAATACATACGTAAAATAATGAGGGAAATGAGCCAAGGGTATCTGGACTAAATAAAGGAACTTTCAAAGCAAAGGCACTTTAAAAGATATTGTCAATGACTCTAAAATGAAACATTAGCGTGTAAGAAATGTGTTTCAGAAGTGAGAATATCACCATGGGGATTCATCTGAGGGTCAGTTGGGAATTCAGATAGAGGTTTTTTTTGTTAGTTTTTTTTTAGTGGTTCCAATAGTCCTGCTCATGAGGACAATCAGCTTTTAAAGAGATTTATTTATGACTGTCAGTGTGAGGATGTTTCCTGCCCTTGAGATCATTGTGTGATTCTCATTCTCATCAGTTTCCTAAGGAAGCAAGCATTAGAAAACATCCTTTGCTTTTTCTATGATTGATTGTGTATCTTGTAGTATGATTTCACAGCTCCTGCTGGACATTGTGACCCAGCTTTTGAATATCCAAAGGTAATTTCCCAGTAGCTCTTCCCTTATGATGCTCTGTACAGTATGAGGTTACAATGTGTGTCCATTCTTCCCCTTCCTTTTTGGTTTGACCTTTTGGGTTACTTGACCCTCTTGGCTCCTCTTGTCACACTATGTGTGTGTGTGTGTATATATTATGAAAGTGAGAGCAAGATATAATCTCTTATTAGATGAACAAAAATGCAATACCAGACAGTAAGTGAAAAGACTGAAGTTTGTCCAAGACATGATTATTTACAATAATTGACATGTTTACATCTATTTTTCAGATCTCCACATCTCTTAGCATCTTAGTGATGTTGGGGGTAGGGCATGAGGAAACCTCATTCCAATTTGTATGTTCCAGTTCCTATGCATCTACACATGCTTGTGCTTTGTGCTTCAAAGAGACGCTAATATTCCTTCATTCTACAAGTCAATCTCTATTCCTTAGCTGCAACATGATTAAGATTCTCTCTCTCTCTCTCTCTCTCTCTCTCTCTCTCTCTCTCTCTCTCTCTCCCTCTCTCCCTCCCTCTATCTGATAACTGAGTATGACTGATGACTGTTTGTTGCTTTCTTCCTTTAGAAGCTTTCATGAACGTTTTTTTTAGCAACTTTGTAAAATTCTCTAGAGTTTAGCTCTTTTTAAGAACATTATGTAGCTAGCCTGCTTATTTATGGCCCACTCACGGACTTTGGTCTCATTGGTAGAGTTTTAATTATTTCAGAATATGTAGAACTCTTACATATTTATGATGTTTTCCAATTGGGACCTGTAAAGTGACTTAGTTATGTAGTAGAATCTGTAATTTTTCTTTCCAGATTTAGCTATGATATAAGAAACATTTACAAAATAGGGTTATTATTTAGCTTTATAGTTATATTTTGGAGTCTGTTAAGTCTACTCTGGGTAGAGTATGCATTTCCATGGTATAATCATGATATCCTTAGAAGTCCGTATCTCTTGCGAGATGCATGTTAAGTTCTTTGCATCCCTATGTTATGTTCAGTAAGAAAATCAATGCACTCCCAACATTCCTGTGAACTCCCAGGGGAGTGCATCCTTATAGTCACATCTACTTCCAATTTCTGGATCATTTTGGATTTCATCTACCTATTTTCCATTTCCTCTAGATGCTTTCTTCATAATCTCTTCAGAAAAAGGACAATGTCCATATCCAAGCTCTCTCAAATATCATTCAGAGAAAGAATTTCTAGATATAGTAGTTTGTACTAGATTTAGAGGAAGAAGCAGGTGTTAGTGGATGAATAGAGGTAAGATACTACAACTCACTTAACGTGATTATTCGAGATGCTTATTTTTTTGAAGTTCTATAATTGCTATTTCACTCTTTGAAGCAATGTGTACTTCTGGACCATATTAGCTTTTTACGGTGATTATTTTTATAGAAATATTCGTTTTAACATGTTAAAGATTACTTGAAATTTTTATATAAATAATATTAATTTTAATAATGCAGAAACCTACAAGTTTATTAGTTTATACACCTAAGGAATATAAAAAAACAGTGGGAAACATGTTCTCTTCGTAGTGGTTTTAATGAACCAGGAAAGAGATGTCTGCCCAGAAGCCACAGCCCTGACCACTGGGAAATGCAATGAGAGGTTCAGAAGGATTTGGCTTTAATGTTTTTATTATGGGAAAACACTTTATAAAGTTCATATCTTGAGCTAAATCCCAGCAGTTTCCTATCTAAAAGAGTTTGTTCTGTTATTTATATATGAGCATCCACCCTTGAGAAAATTAATTCTCTATCTTCCTTTGATGTATACATGACTTACAGAAGGCTTCACTATACCTTCAGCTGTGATGGGAATGACCTTATGGTGGTCTTCTCTGATTTGTCTGTCCTCAGGTATCCAGAAGTGTTCTTCTTCACATCCCAGCCCGTCTCCTCTACCTAAGTTCCTATTCTTATTTGATTTTGATTTCTGCAGGCAGATTGCCACAGCCAGTTTCTATGGTACTTATTGTTTGAAGGGATTTGATTTTTAGTGAGAGGATGAGGGACTAAGCATTCTATGTCATATTTACTCATTCAAACAAACATGTCATCGACATGTTTCTCATGTTTAAGGTTAATTTTAGACATAGAAAACATTTGTAGTAATTAGTGGAGTATATGTAGTTCAAGTTTCTAATTTCAAGAAAAAAATCCAATTGTCTTGGGGATGGGCAGATTGCAGTTCGGCAAGTACTTGCTGAAAAAAGAGGAGGACCTGAGTTTGGGCCTTAATACTCATGTAAAAAGCCACACGTGTTAGCACATGCCTGTAATACCAGCAACAGAGTGCCATAGGCAGTGTAGATGAATTTTTATTCAGCAGCATGGATACTCTAGCAAGAAATCACATCTAAAGACCTAAGTCTATCTGATCTGGCTGGAATACAGACACACCTTCAGTATACACCTTTAGCCCTTCTGGCTGGAATACATACTTTTAATCCATCTGGCTGAAATTACAGACATGCTTTTAGTATACACCTTTAATCCCAAACAAAGATTCCTAATTGATGGTCAGAGAAAGTGACAAAGTGAAGAATCAGAGACAGATTTGACAGAATGAGTCAGAGATAGGATACATGTAGTTCTCAGGAGAACAGACAGCAAAGAGAAACTACTTAAGAGAAGTGCAGAGAGAGAGCAAGAGAATTTCTGGAGACAGTGCAATAGATTTCAGGAGTACAGTACAGTTTGCTGCAATTGAGGTGAGTAAAGTTGAGTTTGCACAGTTCAGTTCCTGTAGGTTAGAGGCAGTTTTTACAAGCAATTCAGTGAGAAGTAGAGAGAAGCCAGTTTGAATCAGTCAGCATGGAGAGGAGGTTTGAGTCATAATGGCTGAATTGAACCAGCCACCCAGAGTTCAGAAAGAATTTGAAAGAGTAAGTTTATTCAGCAGTAAGTCTTAGAGGCCTAGAAAACATTCTAGGCCTAGGCTAGATTATACAGAGACTGGAAGCTGAAGCCTTGCCTTTAGAACATTGGATTGTTTGGACTCTAGAAGCTTCCAGGCCCAAGCCTAGGGGTTGTTACATAGAAACACTCTTGGCTCAGCCTTAGCCATGAATTAGTAAAGGTTGGATATGGCTCTCACCTCAACCCCTTATCTGAGGAAATAAAAACTACATTTCTAACAGGAATATCCCTGAGCCCCCATAACCTGCCAGTCTAGCTAAGTTGGTGTCCTCCATGTTCATTAAGGGACCCCTACACCCCAAACTTAAGGCAGAGAGTTACATAGGATGCTTTCTGGTACTCACCTCTGCTCTGCTACCCCACCTCCCAATAGAGTTGTCTCTATATATCGGTGAAGGATTGGTTCCAGCCACATTAGTGACTATCAAACCCCATGATGTTGGCTCTGTTTCTTAACAATTAAACTTTATTATACAACCCAACTAGCTTATACAAGAAGGTTAAGGTTAAGAAAAAAGGTTAAAGGGACAAAAGAGTGAACCTTCCGGTATCCGTTCCACGGAATGAGTCCTTAGGTGTCTCTCTGGCCCGCGTGATAGTCCAGCCTGTTCACTTTCTCCACACGCTCTCTCAAACCCCTGGCTGAATCTCTTGTTTTTCTCTTCCCCACCTGCCTGAGTCACATGGGAAGGGCGGTCTCCTTCTCCCATTGAGGGTCCATTAGGAAAACAATAGCCCAGGTGGGGTTCCCAGGTCTGCTTCCTGAATTCCAGGCCCAGGATGGCTCCACTCAGTCTATTACAAGGTATTTATGGGGTGCCCCAAGGGTAAAGCCCGCCAAGACTGCTTCCACCTGTGACAAAGCTTAATCTTTCCCACACCGTGGGCATTCTCATTTTATGTAAAATGGTATGCAATTTCCATGAAATCTATACACAAATTCAACCACTCCTGGATGAATTATAATAACAAGTACCAAGTACATGTTCTATAAATAGCTGAGTCATTTAGGAAATAACCACAAGAATAAAGCTATGCACATGTTAGCTACACATGCATTTCTGCCCCAAACATTTTCAACCTCAGGTTAGTTGAATCTACAAATGCAGCAACAGCAGATACAGAAGAAGATTTTTATCTCTGTTTTCTCAAATCTAGGCATTTAAAAAACAATAATTTTTGTAAGCCTAGGAGCCACTGCATTTTAACAATGTATAAATATATACCAAATTGCATAGATGACAGCATATTACCTAATCTAAAATGTTCTTTTAGTTTATGTGTACATGTAAAATTTAAAAAGTGTGTAGAATAGGCTGTGAATATTTATTTATTTATTTTAGGGTCATAATACAAATCCTTTTTTGCTTCTGGCTTTAGTCTTTACACAATTTTTCATTAAAATAGTATTTGGGCTGAGTACATCTGCAGCAGCCTGGAACATATTTTCTCTACTACTTGGTTTTAAGCTCCCTATACATCTTCAAATTCTCGCAGAAAATTCAGACATGTTTGAGTATCACTGAACAAACAATGACTATGCCTACATAAAGAGCAGAACCAGCCTGAGTAGAAAATATGTCAGTTTTATTGAGAGAATCCTCAACAGCTTAATGAAGCTACTTGGTCTGCCAATAATAATCTCTGACTGAAGAACTTCTCACACATAACACACTGCTTATTGTGAAGTGTTTTAAGCACAAAAAAACCACATAGTGAAATCCTCATGAGTACATACCATCACCCAGCTTTA
>OU015745.1:105814725-105828493 GCA_907169655.1 Acomys percivali | reverse complement strand
TCTTTCTTTCTTTCTTTCTTTCTTTCTTTCTTTCTTTCTTTCTTTCTCTCTCTCTACAGTTATGGGGAGATTAAGAGACTACAGAATTATTAGCCCTAAATGATACATCTATATCACACCTTCTTTTCCTAGGTCCTAGGATAATCGCAGAAAGTGGGTGGGAAACGTATAAGAACTAAAAGATGTGGATGAATACAAGGAAAGACTGTTTTCCAGGTAGAACAGGACAGTTGCATATGTGAATCCACAGCATTTTAGACGGCATTCAGGAAAACCCAAGACTTTTGTAAACTAAAGCCAGACAAAAGCTTAACATAGAGTAAGGAGATAGGCAGGTGGTCCCACCCTCAGCTAAGGAGCTGTCGTCGGCAACTGGCAGCTGCTAGAACAGGGAAAGTAAGTTTTCTTCAAGGGCGTGGCCTTTGGTAGGTTCACCATGTTCTAGTACAATAGTTTGCTGTTGGGTTCATGAAAAGGGTCCATGATGTCGGGAGAGAAGGTGAAGGGGTGGAGCATTTTAATGTCATCAAGATACACGAATGCCAACTTGAAGTGGACCAATAAAAATAAGGAATATAAAAGCAATTGATCATTATTCAAAATATATCATGCAATTAAAATGATTACATAAATCTCATGTATTCATGGTGAAGAATGTAACATACTCCCCTTCCACGTCATATTATCCTGTCCCCTCATGACTGGCCTCAGAATTGAAGGTTGGTTTTGGAGGAGACTGAAAAAATACAAAAGGAATTTCTGTGATCAATATACATTTTTTCCCTCCAGACATTCTTATGATTAGTAGTTCTCATGAGACTTTTGACATCACAAATATCTAATATCTTCAACATGAGAAAATAATAATGGCCTACTTAATTCTTTTATTACTTGTGTGACTTTTAAGTGCCATGACTTATAGTGGATAGCCGATACCACATTTTATACTATCGAGTTGTTTCTGATGATGTGATTAAACCCAAGAAATGCCAGACTTGGGATGGGTTACCCAGTGTATTTTAGCCGGTTTGGATTTTAACCATGCCTGCAGTGGAAGCAGCTGTTTTATTTCAAAACATTTTTATTGTTTTCTATTTCATGGAATTGCTAGTCTTAATTGTGCATTGTGTATACTCAGCTAGCACTATGAGTTTAATAAATGAAGCTTTTATGAGCTAATTATCACATTAATTTATTAAAAAATGAAGCTTTAAGAATGTGAATGGGCTGGGGGTGTGGCTCAGGAGGTATGAAGGAGGGAGGGAAGGAAGTGTTCCTACAGAGTCAGCTTAGTCCCCTGGAATGGGGTGCAGAGAGGGAGAAAAGGTCAAAACAGGTAATTAACTATAGAGCCCAGAGTGAGATAGGGAACTCACCTTACAGTAGAAAAGGGAGTGATAGGGAGGCTACCTGCTTCCCTGGTGGGAGTCACCTCTAGGTTCTTAGGGAGTTCCTCCAAGAGTCAAGGGCTCAGATAAAATTATGGGAAGATCTGTGTTGTCCGTGTGTCTGTGTGTTTGGGGGAAAGCCAAGGCTGGTGCTACACAGCTGGGCCTGCGGCTGTGGGGTTGGATTTGGAGGAGAGGAGGACGAGGTGAATATCGGTAGTTAGCCTATCTGCTTCCTGGCCAGAGTGGCCTAGAGGTCCCCAGGGATTTGAATTCATCTTTAAGAGTAAAACTTACTTTTATTTTTTATAAACACATACATTTATTTGTGATATAGAGAATGTTAGAACAGAAATTGACACACTGACTTGAAATTTTATTTTTTGAGAATGGATTGTGAATTTTCTTTTTCTTAAAAAAAAAAAAGGTGTGTGTGTTTGTTCTTTGTGGGCAGGCCCATTTGTGAATGGAGTACATGTGTGAGTGGGAGGGCACTCATGTACAGTACACATGTTGTCAGAGGACAGTTTTGACTGGTGACACTCATCGTACTTTAGAGTGTCGGATTCGCTTGGAACTTTAACCATACAGACCTATTAGCCTCCCTGCAACCTTCCAAGCATCTGCCTGTCTTCTTCAACTTTCAGATCTCCACTGGGACTGCAGTTACCACCAGGCTCAGCTTCTTAGTTTAGTTCCTGAGAATCTGAACTTGGGCCCTCATGCTTATAAGAAAGGTGCTTTTCTGAGTGAGCCTCCAGCTCTTTGTTTTGCTTTTGAGACAAGGTTATGCTATGCAACCCTGCCTATAAATTTGTGATTGCCTTCCCACAGCCTTAGAAATGACAGAATGGTATATGTGTGCCAATGCATGGCTAAGGAAAATATTTTTAATATATCTGTAAAAGAGCTAACACTGAATATATTAAGCGATCCAACATTTATGCTTTTCTAATATCTGACACTAGTTATATGAGAATTGTTATGATACGATGTATACAAACTTCAATTAAAATTAACTTAACTTAATGATGACCTTAGTGAATGATGATACTCTGGCTTCATGAAATTGTATGAAATATTAGCCATCAAAAAGACTGAAGTATCTATTATAAATGAAGTAAGAATAAGAATAAGAATAAGTAAATGTAAAGTAAGTGCTTTGTAAGACTATTGTACTCTTTGATAATGCTATTCATAAGCAGCCAGCAGCCCGGTTACTGTAGTTGGTCCACCTTCAGCACGAGACTCTCAGAAGTCATTAAAGCCTGTGGTTCAGTTTACTGGCTAAAATAATAAGTACATGCATAAATATTAGGTGCAAAGATGAGAACAAAGAAAGAAAACATTTAATATTTCCTTTAGTGCGATAGGACATGATTAGACATCATGCACACTAAACACAAATAAAAGCAATGGGCCACTGTGACATTGGGAAAATAACTCAAATTAGAAATTTAGCTGTTAATACACATATAAAGTTCAGGGTCTTGTTGTAACTTTGAAATAAACATATTTCTTGAAAAAGAAGTAATAGAATTTGAAAAACCAAGTATACGGAGTACCTTGCAAAACTTTGCTGAAAATTTGTAGTCCCTGCCGGAAACAAGCTTCATGAGGTGAGGGTGAGTGTCAGAAAAGGTTATAGCTAATTTTTAAAAAATAGTGCTAGCGGAAACACTGATGACATACCTAAAGATGTTTTATTTTTGACCCGATCACAAAGACCAAGGTACAGGACAAGCCTAACTCTGCTGTGTTATTTTGACTAAAAAAACATCAAATTGAAGTCATACTTTCACCACTTCTATAACAGAGCAAAGAATAGCAGTATGTTTTAGTCTGTTCCTTCAGTTAAAAATATTATATTTTATCTTATAAAATATAATATATAAAATATAATAAATATATTTATATATTTAATATATAATAAAATTAATATTTAATATGTAAGTATATGATATATTATAAAGATTCTGTTGATAAAATGTGTGTGATATGAGTTTGCATTTCAAGTAATGAGTAATGATAACTTTTCATTTTTATTATTGTATTTAGGAATGTACACCCCCAAGGCTTTTAAAAAGATTACCAGGGTTACCTTTCTTGGAAAGCATGTTTCTGTAATACATAACATAATAATTTAAAATTTGTTTTTAGTCTTATACTTTTCCAAGTATCAAATAATTAAGAATTATTCAATAAAGGGCAAAGTAAATTTATGGTAAAGGCAGATTTGAGATATGAGAATAAATCACCTACTACAGATGTATCTCATAGTGATTATTAATTTCATGACCCAAAAAGAATGCATCAAAATTTTGTTCAGATTTTAAAATCATTTGACAATAATTCAAGTTTTACTATGCACATTGTCTCTATGTGTAGCTCTAATGGAGGCATGGCCTCTGGAAAAGGTCATTATAGTTAATTATCTACCTAAAACTCTGTTTGTATTTTTGTGTGTGAGAGATGGGTGGGTTTTAATGAGTGACAATTTCCATGACAGTTCTATTGTAAGAATGTTGTGAAATAGAGAGGAAAATACTCTCGTCTCTGATCGCCTGATTAATTTAGTGATAAAATTTAAACAATATCTTAATCTATTTTCTGTTTATAAAACCAAGTAACTGAGGTTGAAGAATTACTTTTCTTTTTTAGAGAAAAAGTCTATTTATTTCTTATGTTCAGCAACTGAAAAGTCCCAAAAGCGTGGCAACAGCTCTGACAAGGCTTTTGTAGCGGACAGCATCAAGATAGCATAACTATGAGTCACACAGACAGGCTGGGGGCCAGAGAGCAGGGAAATATTGGATTGACCATCTTGTAGAACCATGTTCATGAGAAGTCTAAACATGATCTCACAGCAATACAACAACTCATTTGAAGGTAGCGTTCCTGTAGTCCAATTACCTTAGAAGGGTTTCTTGTTTAAAGGCACATATTACTACATGGATCCTTGTAATGGATATAGGAATGCTTATTAACGAGGAATAATTGTTTATACAATATTATGTGTATTATTTATGCAGTCCTTCTATTTGGTATTCTCATAAACCTCAACTTTCAATAAGTAGGGCAATGCTTATTCTGTACTTAATGACATACGCAAGCCTGAAGTGTCTTGTGTCGCTGTACCTTTTGGTCATTTATTATTATTTAAATTAGTATGTAAGTGATGCGCCATTGGTGTCAAGAACGTTAGAAATGATGACACCTGTATTTTTATATCACTTGCAGTACTTTGTTTGATATTATGTTGTTAAATAATGTGTACACTTATTACCATAGGCTTATTCTCAATGGTACTTAGGATATGTTTGAAAAGTCTTACATTTCAAAGAGGTGGATTCCTGTCAACAAATCCACAAATGAATTGTTTATACTTGAGTATTTGCAGAAGGGTCCCTTTAACAATTCCTAGAGCTCATGTCAGAATAAATGAAGTTTATCAAACCAAGTTCTTTATAAATAATCCTGATGTGTGTCTATGCATGTCATCAAAAATACTGTTCTTACTGTATAAAGTTAAATGTGCACTTGCTACCTAGGAGATGCAGTACTTTTAATCCACATTAGAGCCTGGAGTCAGTGGTTGACAAAGTGGGGATGACAGTTGCTCTTCCTTTGCAAGGTGGCTGCTTCTGGTGAAGTTACTCAGCATTGCTAAAGTAAGAGAGGGTTTTGTCACCAGAGAGAAGTAGGAGCTTTTGTTTTTCGTTTCTCCTAAAAATGATTTTGTGCGTTGTGAGTCAAATTCCTAAGACTGATGAGAGTCCATCCAAATGTCCCCATTCCCTTTTTAGGGTCCTAGTCTGTCTTCTAAATTCTTTGGGATCTTGCAAGAATGCTAAATCATTTTATGTTATGAGCTAGCTACCTGTAGGTAACATATTTGTTTCTGCTTTTGTAGTTTTGGCACTCAACAACCAAATCTGCAAGAAACATAAAATAATTTCAGGATGTGAATGGGCTACTTTTTATTCTTCATTATTAATTGCAACAGTATCAAAAACCTTGAACTTAACATTACATTATTTTTCTTAAAGATCTGCAGTGCCATCAGGACAGGCAGCCGGCTACATGTTACCTGCGTTACTCAGTGCCATCATGACAGTCTGTCACAGCAGCCAGGTTGCCTGCCAAAGGTTGCTGTGGATGACCATTTTATTCCAGAGAGTCTCAGGATAATAATTTATGTCAGTACTTTTCTGTATTCAAATGCCACCTATTGCCCATTGATTGTGTTCTGCTTGGCAGATTTCAAAGCCAACCAAGTTTGATAAACCAATATCCAGTTTTTATATGTGAAAGTCACTTTCCTACAACATTTCTAGTTGTCAAACACACCCTCTGTGAATATTACAGAAACAGATTTAATTCAGAGAGATTAGATTACCAAGTAACTTTAAAACGAGTAAGGGAAGTTAAAGTTAAAACAATCACTAAGACTTTGATTTTAAATATAAAATCATTGTAAATGATGCCTACAAGTTAGAGATCACCAGATAGACTCTCTGTTGCTTCCTCCCAAATTTCCTCTTACGTGTCTTAATAGTAATTCAGTTTTTGAAGATGGTCCGTCTTTAGACACACTCATGTCTTTTATAATTTGTTGCTAACCACCACAATAGTAGAAAGACAAACCCTGTTCCATTGCTGCCTTTGACAATTATATCTCAAGCACACTGAATGCCCAAATTGAAATGTTATTTGTGAAATATTTTAAGTTATGAAATATGTTATTTTACAAAGAAGTAAATTAGGAGGACAGAAGTCCATACAGTTTGCAAACAGGTAATATACTACATTTTGCTTTTTAGTTTCAGCATCCAATACCTGAATCTGCAAGACTTCCTAGTGCTGGAGATTGACTGCCTAGTATTCAGGAGACACTGGATTTGATTCCAAGTACTGCATAATCCATGTGTGATGGTGAGTGCCATCACTCTGGGAGTAGAGGCATGAGGCTCAGTTCAAAGGCATCCTCCACTACACAGCAAGTTTGAAGCTAGCCTTGACTAGTGAGAACTTGTCTTGAAAAAAAGAAATGATTTTAAATAAAGTGAACTCAAGAAAGCAAGTGTCAATGTATACAAATATTCTATATGCATTCCATTAATAGTATAACCTCAACTATGTAACATGCAAATTAATACAGAACTAAAACACTACGAGAAAATAACAGCATATTCACTGTAGTCCTGACCTGACCAAGAAGGTCTCTGTTCTTACTATTTAATGATGTTAACAGTTAATTCATTATATTTTTCTTTGTTGGGCTAAGAGAGCAATCCCCTATTACTCATTTGCTTTTGTCATAAATTTGTGTTGGATTCTGTTAAATGTGTTTTCTGCATCTAGGAAAATCACATGATACTTTTTTCTTTAGCCTGTTCCTGTTGACATGATGGGTTCTACTCACCACCCCTGAATGGTGAGCCTGCCTTGCCTGCATAGGACAAATTCCAGTTGTTATTGGGGAATAATTCTCTTTATTGATTGTTGGGTTCAGTTGTGTTGGAGAGTTTTACATCTGTATTCATGAAAGATATGGCTATCTTGTTTTCCTTTTATATTATGTCTGTTTTTGTCAGATTCACATCTTAGGGTGATGCTTGGTGGAAGCAAAGGATGAGTTCAGAAATGTTTTGTGTGTTTATATTTCCTCAGACAAGTTGTATATAATTTTAGTTGTGGCATCATGATGTTGGTAGAATTTACCAGTGAGTCTCTATAATTTAGAAAGGTTTTTCCTTCGTGATCTTTAATAGGTGTATGCCTTGAATATTTTTAAAAGTAACATCACTTTTATACAATGAGAGTGACTAGAATAAGAAACAATTTTCAACAAATAAAGTGAGTTGAAGGCCAATAAAAATAAACCATTCTAAATAAAATCCTGATATTAATATATATAATATATATTAGTAATAACAAATGCAAAGTTACTTTAAAAACAAACCATCAAAGTAGATTATTTACAAGGGCATACACGTCAACTGCTAAGGAGTAAAATTGTTTTGCCATTAATGTGCAGTAAACCTAAAATTCAATAATATTAGAGCCAGAATATCCATAGATGTTTTAAATTCAGTAACATAATTATAAATTAGCTGTTGAATGAATTGCTAGGAAGGCAGAGGAAGGGAAATAAAGTGATGATTAAAAAATATCTGAACATTACATATAAAAGCACAATCAGTGGATAGGCCAGGATCTGTGGACCTTTAGAGTACCTTCCAACACTCTGTTAAAAGTTTAAATATGTAATGCTAACTCCTGGTTATCACACAGATTGGAAACACATCTCGAGGAAGAATGAAAACAGCAGCCCAAGAGTTTGTGCTGAGAAGTGACGCTGTGCAGGTAGAAAGCAGAACTTTCAGGAGCCACGAGATGGCTAAACAAAAATCCAGGTGGAAGGACTATGTTATCTTCCTACAAGGTGTTATCTAGGCAGGTCCCTGAGTGCCCACGTGGTCTAAAGGCTTTTAATACTGGTGTTAGTTGCATGATAGAACTAGATAGCACATCACTACTGCTGAAGAACACACACATATTGGTTAAAGGAATTGGGAAAGTTACTATGAGAGGGGAAGCCCCTTTGGTAGAGCTGTCTGTATATGGAGGAAGGGATGCCAGACATGCAGGTTTGTGAGTCATCACCCATCTATGGATGGATCTTTGGCTGCAGTTGCCGGAGATCAATGGATGCTACTGTAAATAACTTTTCACTCATGTTCCTGTAAGCCTCCCCAATAAAATCATTGACACATGAAACTCATCCTTGGTAGAGTCCTCAGTTTGCTGTCAGTGCCATAACTGAAGAGAAGGAATGTTTGCTCACAGCTTCCCAGGAAAAGGCACACAACTATTTTCCTGCCTGTCCTGCTTTAGATAACGCTGAACTCCATATTTCCTATGGGGGGATCATCTTTCTTATATCTTAGGGTGCTTGCTTTCATTATGACCTTAACTGTTGTCTAGAAACAGCAGCAGTTTTGAAGATATATATTTTTAAGTACTTTGACTGTGCAGAAAACTGTCGCTGTCATTTTTTTTTTTTCACTTTGGAAGCTGCTAACCTGCACTTCCTGTTTACTCAGGTAGTTAATTTTATTCCTTCTCAAATCGCTGATGGGGTTGAAGACTAGGTAGTTTAGTTTTACCTGCCATATTGTAAATAACAACACTTGTAAATATGGGGCCCCTGGAATATAATTATCACGTTGCAGATTTAATTTTTCCTTTTTCTAAATTTATTGCTCAGAAGTAATATACAAGGTTAAGTGGACTTCATTATGTAAAAAAGATACCAAAATTATAAAAATATGTATTTACTTAAATATCATAGTATTAAAAACTGTAATTTTCTTTGAAATTGTATTTCTTTGTAGTATTTCAAAACAGGAGGATAAGTCTTTCTTAGACTAGAGAGCAATTAATTTTTAGCACATTAGTTACTTAATTCTAATGTATTACATCATTTTCATTAAATTTCATTTCAACACTTTTTCCATTTGCACATTTAATTTAATCAGTGTGAATACTACTTGAGCACAGTTTATATATAAAAAAGAGACTGTTGCTCTCTTGACTTCTAGTATAAAATAGCAGTCTATTGCACTTAGAAAGAACATTTTTTCAAAGTTGCTATGAGAAATTGACAGAAAGTGTTCTACACTTAGCAAGTTGGGTCAAAAGTTAGAATCAAAATGATATTGAAAAATATAAATAAGTGCTGTTTATCCTGAATAACTTATTCATTCACATTATCTTTAGAGTGTAATTGTCAACAATTGGATAGAAACATAGTGGTGTAAAATCGGTGTAGCCACTTAGTCCTTATTTTTTGTGATAGATGTTTGCCATTAATAAACAAAATTTATCAAGAGACTATTACATGACAGGTGTTATTTGAAGAAATGCAGGTATAGTAATGACTAAGAAAAAATTCCTGCTTTGCAAAGCCTCCTCATTCTTGCATAATAAAAACACTTACTGAAATTTTGTAATTATTCTCTAAATGAGATCTTAAGTAAGAAAAGTTAAGTGTGCATATCGTTATAGGTTTTAGAAGTTGACAGCAGACTTTAATGCTACATCAGTTCAGTTTTCATGGCAAAGAGGCTGATGTTAATTAATTAATTTTTAAATGGAGAAACAAAATAATAAATGCTTGTCTATGTTGAGTATGGTGTATATACTTGGAGATTTTGAGTAGGTTCTCCAAATCAGGGTGATTTCACTGTGAGAGAATAAAATTAGGTGGTTATGAAATTGAAGAAAATAATTAAAGCTTTGAGAAGGAGTTGCATTTCAAAATAACTCATTAGAATATAATAATGATATAAGGGCAAATCTGTGAGAATTCCAAATAATTTCAAGTATGTAAAAAGAATGGAAACTTGTAGAAGAGGATTTAAGAAAAACTCACTGGAAAATAAGGACCAAGGACAATGCTGTGAAGAGTCAATATGAAGAGAGAGTTTCTACAAATAAGTGACCGACATTGTAAGATATTACAGATTGTGTGAATTTATTGAAATTGCAGAACTGATTACCATTGTAAAGATAAACATCCTTTCTGATTTTGGCAAAACAAGACAGTGGCTTTTAAAGTATATAAGTCCATATGACCTGGGGAAAATGTAAAAAATGGAACCATAGACTCGGTACAGATGGAAATTGGGGAAGTATTTATGTTAAAAAAGAGCTTATATTAGATACCAGGGCAATATATTTGATTATAAAAAATATAGTTTCAAAGAGAGAAGTAAAAGGGAATATATGATAGTATATGATCCAATTGGATCTTGACAAATTGGCACTTAATACAAATGTTGGGTACAGTAACATTATGAGAAAGGGCCTTGCATATAAGGAAAGAATAGATGGTTTTGTAAGTGTAGCTGTAGTGCTAGTTTCAGCAGCTCATATACTAAAATTGGAATGATACAGAGAAGATTAGCATGCCTCCTGCGCAAGGATGACACACAAAATCATGAAGCGTTCCATATTTTTTCACTTAGCAGGAGATTGGGATAGATGTGAGGAGAAGACATCCTACTGAGACTCTAGATAAGAGAAATATAGGAGATGGGGAAATATAAGGACTCAGAGAGTCCTAGAAACCTACAAGAAGAACACCGTTTTGGGTGGATCGGGGCCCAGGGGTTTCTGCTCAAACTATTGCACTAAGGATAATACAAGTAGTAAACATCGAACTCTTACTCTGATCTACCCAATAGTCAGGGCATTCTCTAGAGTTATGTGGAGAGCGGGGACTGACTCTGACATGAACTCTGGTGCTCCATATTTGACCATCTCCCTTTGGTGGGGAGGCCTGGTGGCACTCAAAGGAAGAATAAGCAGGCTACCAAGATAAGACTTGATAGCCTATGACCATAAAGTGGGGGAGGAAGTCCCCCCGCCAGTCATAGGACCTAGGGGAGTGGAATAAGGTGAAAGCAGGAGAGAGGGAGGAAACGGAGGATACAAGTGATGGGATAACAATTGAATTGTAATCTGAATAAATTCATAAAATTAAATTTGAAAAAATGGAAAAAACTGTAGCTGTGGTATATATCATGCCATTCTGGTCTTAAAATCTGACAGATGCAAACTGAAGGAAGAAGGATTTATTTAGCTCATGGTTTCAGATTCTTACTATACTATTCCTCCAACCAGGTTTTACTTCTAACCATTCATCATAAAAGTGTCAGCAATTTATGAGTCCATCAACAGATCAACCTGCCCATTGAGGTAGAGTCTTCCGGATCCAATTGTCTGGTGATGAGTAATCATACAGACTAATAATTTTGCTTACAATTCCCCCCAAAACCTTTCTTAATCAGATCGAGCTGTCAAAATAAACTATCACCATGGTGTTGATTGACTCTGAACAGAATACTTCTGTTCTTCATCGAGAGAGAACACTTGAAAGTAAGGACTGGGGAGAGAGATTTTTTTAGTTCAATGAGGGAAATAATGGGCAATTTCTTTAAGGGAGGAGGATGCTGAATTGACTAAGGATATATATTAGAATTTAACTCAAAATGAAGAATCACTTTGAGATATGTTATTGAGACTAGGGTTAGTAAATTCAGCTCTGATATGACTTCCAGAGTAGTATACTAAATTGGGGTTAGACACTTAAGTGATGTAATGATGTAAATACTTGTAAAGGATCAGTAGAAAACTGGCTCTAGGAAAGAGAGAGAGAAGTCTTTAAACTGTGATGAGATTCAGATGGCCGTGAAATGGAAGAAAATCAGAGAACTGACGCAGAGAGCTACAGACAGCATCTCTTAGGACTGATTGACCAGGTAGCTAATGCAGAGCTCCTAGCAGTTGATGGCTGTCAAGACTTGTGCTGTTAGAGCCCCGACAGAAACCTTCCGGTTCTAGTAGCTCTATCATGTCAAGTTCCCTATTGGACATTGCTGGAAGAAACTGTGGCTTTGGCCTGTGCTTTACAGATTTTCGTAGCTGTTTTTGGTGGGGTTTTGGCCCTCTCTGCTGTGTGTAGCAGATTCTTTTCAAGGGTAATCTCACTTGTGCATAACCCTAGGACTGGAATACTGCATTTAAGCAGCTTTGAAGATTTAAAAAATGGTATTAGTGTGATGAAACAAAGGAATAATTGAGTTGAAATATTCTGCAAGCTGCTATAATGAGAAAATGTAAGAATCCAAGCTGGCTGTGGAAATGAAATGAGTACCTAAGGGGACTGTAACTTTACTCTTGCAAGCTAGAAGCTGAAGTCTCTTTATGCTGAGATAACGTTCTTAATTTCTTAAATTTTTCCGGGAAGTTTATGTCTCTGATTATAAAGGGCTTATCACATCACACACACACACACACACACACGCGCGCGCGCACACACACACACACACACACACACACACAGAGAGAGAGAGAGAGAGAGAGAGAGAGAGAGAGAGAGAGAGAGAGAAAGAGAGAATTTCATTTTTTTAAATGTAAACATTTGCTTGACTTAAATATATGAAAAAGAGATAGACATTTGTTGATCTCTTGATACATTTTAGGTCTCATGCTGCTTAAAATTTTAACCAAAATGAGTTTGATTTTAGTTTTATATGTATATTGCAGTGCTGTCCCCAAATTCCACAAAACGATTTCATTGAGGTTCAAATGAAAAGAATAAACCAAGTATGCTGCACTTGCTGTACTGGGGGATGCCATGTGATTTTTGCACTGTAGTACCTACTGAGACATAAAGGAGCTGCTGGGTTCTAGGGACCCAGTGCTTCGTTTATCGGCTTGTGAATTAATTGAATCTTAGCATCCAGGAAGCCTCAACAGCAGGGACTTCTCCTTCCTTGAGCTCGACTTTGTTCCCAGGGCCCCTCACTTTAGTTCCTGCTGTACCTCAATGGGTGAATCCAGTACTGAAACTGGAACTTCTTTACGATATTGTACTCACCTGTTTCAATACATAAACTATGCCTGGTCAGGTTAGAAAACTTTAAGTCGTAGATAATAATTGCAATCACTACTATTATTGTCAGCAGCTGCCAGGGACATGGTTCTATTGAGAGCTTTAAGAAACAGTAACAGTTCATCCTCATGAAACTTGTATTATTATTTTATTGTTGTTGTTGTTGTTTTTATAATTATTATTATTTACAGATGAGGGATATGAGGCTCAAGCAATGTAACTTGACTAAATTTATTAAACAATTTATGGGACCTCAGAAAACCTGGAAAACTTTAAATTTTCTTTCTTACTTACATTAACCTTAGGGCTGCACAATAAGTATATTAATTGAAAAATGTGTGATACTCTCTTTTTCAGTACTTTCACAAATTTATCTCCTGATCTCTGTATTAGAAGATTAACGTAACTGTCTCCTCATATTATAAATCATCTTGTGTCTCTACAAAGCATCATAAGGTGGTTGTTAATTTCTTTCAGATGCTGTATATATAGCTTAGTGCAAACATTTATTGATACCTTGGGGCGACCCTTTTGTTATAGCTGTAACGACAACCATCAAATAGAAGTGTATGCAATTTTTTACCTTAGGGATCCAGGTCCTATTTTTATTAGAATCATTGCTGTAGGGCTTGGAGTTTTTAGATCATAAACCTGGTCTCTTAAATCAGGAACAGGAGACCTCTCCCACACTATGATTCATGCGTCCACATGTGTCTGCCCAAATAAGCAATGCATTCTTTAAGAGAAAGCTTAACATAGTTTCTATACTTTAAAACATTACATTTGTTATTTAAAATTGCAGTGGCCAAATAGAAAGTCAAACTTAGTAAATACAAGGACAGCATTTCACTCCAGCAGAAAAGCAGGTATTTGTCTGAGATTTTGTCCTATATCTTTACCATGTTTCTATACA
>OU015745.1:105783074-105799725 GCA_907169655.1 Acomys percivali | reverse complement strand
GAGAGAGAGAGAGAGAGATGGACGGATGGACAGACAGACAGACAGAGAAAGTGAGAGATTGAGATTCTCTGTATAGGCCTGGATGTCTGAAATTTGCTCTGTAGACCAAGATGGCCTCAAATTCAGGGATCCACCTGCCTCTGCCTCCCAAGTGTTGGTACTAAAGGCGTGAGCCATCACCTCTGAGCTCATATGTTTGCCATTTACTGCTGGGTAGTGGCCTTGTCATAAAATGTTGTTTATTTATCTAGAGAGACTCTGTTGGATAAAACTAAGTTTTTCCTTTGTGGAAAGCTGCCAATTGGAGATAGTTTCTGGGTTATGGATGGGTACTTGTATTCAGTTCCCCTCTCAGAACTCCAACCATATGAACTAAACTTGTGCAGGCCCTACACATGCTGCCACGGTCTCTGTAAATTCATGTGTGTCAGCCTGCTGTGTATAGAAGGCCTTGTTTCATTGGTTTCTTCCATCCCCTCTGCCTCTTACAATCTTTCTGCCTCCTCTTTTGTAAAATTTCCTGTACCTTGAAGGAGACTATTGATGGGTGACAATATAGAACTTACTATGATAAGGTCTATAACTGATGGCACACTGTCCAGTTGTGAGTCTTTGGGTCTTAGTATTCATTCTCACCTACAGCAGGAGGATGCTTCTCTGATGATGCTAGGAATGATACTTATCTGTGAGTATTTCAAAATGCTTTAGTAGTCAATTTATTGCCTTGTCCTTGTCAGGGATGGAGTCTATGTCATTGAATGGGTCTTCAATCCAAACTGATAGTGATTGTTTATTCTGCTTTTTTATGCTGCTATTGTATAAGCATATCTTCCAGGAAGGTTACCATTATATATAGAAGAGTTTGTAGCTGGGTTGATCTTTACTTTTTTCCTCATGTCATAAGATATTTTCCTGTACCTTGAAAAAATACTCCTAAACCTCTAGTTAGCTTCTAGCTTGACTTCTCCATGCTTAATGAGTTGTGTAAGTGTTGTCTTCAACAATAGGGTCTTCTTTAATTTTGTGGAGAGCAAACAATAGCCTTGGAAATATCCTGATTTGTTGTGGCCTCATTGATCAAGAACTCAATTAGATATAACTAATTCTTGGAGCTGAAAATTTCAGTTGGTGGAGAAAGATGTCTAATTGGAGTTTTCTTCTTCATTATTTTGTAATCCCACTTAGAATTATTTAATACATGTATATATTTTAGGAAGCTACTAATCTATTAGAGTAGGTTTTCATTAGGTCTCTGAAATGGCTCTTGGTTTTAGCTATCTCTCCGTAAATTCCCTCCCTTAATCCCTTTACTTCTTTCTATCTGTTTCATCTTCCCACTCCAGTCTATCTACATCTGTCCATCTGTAACTATGTCTATCTTCCCTTCCTCAGGAGTTCCTTCCATCCTACCTAGCTCCCTACTCTCTAATTGCCCTCTATGGTTATCTGGACCATAGGATGCTTATCAAAGGTTTAACCACTAACATCTACATATAAGTGAATACATACCAAGTTTGTTTCTTTGTGTCAGGTGTAAAACGGAATCTCAAAGTAATCTTGATTTTCATTTCACTGATGTCTACAGAATATAGCGAGACCTATGGGACACAACAGAGGCAGTTCTAAAAAGCAGGTTCATAACACTGAATACCTACATAAAAATTAGGAGAGATTTCATATTAGCAGCAATGACATACTTGAAATCTCTAGAACAAGAAGATGAAATTACACCCAAAGTGAATAGATGACAAGAAATAATCAAACTCAGGGGTGAAGTCAATAAAATAGAAACAAAAACAGTTACAAGGAGTCAACAATACAAAGAGTTGATTTTTTTTTTCAGAATCAGTAAGAATGATAAACTTTAGCTAAGTTAGCTAAAAGACACAGAAAGACGATCCAAATTAATAAAACTAGAGACATGCCAATAGCTGTCAAATTTTATAATGTTCTCTATTTGTTGTGAAAAGCCACTTGTTTTATGAGAAATGACAGCTACACTTATCTGTAGGTATAGGAATTATATTAGTTTATTAAGGTGGTTCATTAGTATGTTTTCTACACTCTAGGTTCTCACTTGCAAGAGGCAGTTGTATGATATGATGCATGAACTCCCTCCATTGAGCATTCCCTAAGCCACATTAGATGTTCTTGTCTTCCTAACATATGAATGCAACCTTTAATGATATCTTACCAGGACAGTCATTGTTGTGGTCTATAACTGTCATGGCAGGCTAAGGCTGGTGATTGCTTTTTTTCCCCAAGCAGCCTTCACAGAACATCCAGATACTATGAGAGGTAGTACTAAGTGAGACATTTGCATTTCACTTCCTCACCAATTATTCTGCACCCTGTGTCTGAAACCTGCAGTATCTTCAGCATATAAATAGGTTCTTACCTTCAAATTCTATGTGGTGATTAAAGACAACAATAACATATTATTTTGGAGATCCCTTCAATCAACAAAGTCCCTTGAGCAACAACTCCAGTGAAGGTTTACCATGCCTGGCACTGGGACTATTACACACCACCCTAGGTTGTCTCTCCCAAAGTCTGGCATTAAATAAGACTTTTAGATGACCCAATGTCTCTTGTGGGGATTATTATCCTGCAAAGTGGCATTCAAACATATTTTAGATCACATGTAAAATATGTATTATCTGTTAGATCTGTTAGATCTTATCTAACACACATACACACACACACACACACACACACATGCACACACATTTTAGCATCAGAAGACTTCGAAGATACAAAACCTGTATATATTCTGCAGAAAATTTCAGTCTTACAACAATAACAATCTCTTTTAAATGCAATTTACATTTATGACTACATAAACAATCAGTAATAACATTTGATAAATCAGAGTCTGGTTATGTAACTCCAGCTGGCTCTGTTTCCTTCTGCTTCAGTGTGGAGGTCACAGGTGTATTCTACTATGTTCAAAAATCAATGACACATTGAAGAGAATCCAATATACATAACACATTTGAATTAGCAGCTATTGACGGCAGAAAGGGGTTTATGGAAAATTTTGTAGTCATGTAATTTCTATTTCATTCCAGTTCAAGATGTCAAAAATTTTCTAGGTGTATAAATTGTTATTTTTAAATTTTACTGCATTTTTCTTGCTTCATATTGTATTTTTAATTTTGTCTTACAATATGCAAGTTTCATGAAGACAGATTTTCCATGTTGGTTCATTTATACAGGGCCTTTACAGTAGGTTCTCCAAATACAAATATCCATAGTATGACTTTTTGAACATATTTTGATGTAAGAAATAATGTCAGCCAAAACCATTACCATACTAAGTGAGCATTTTATATGGAGAGAGTTTATATAATCTCTACATAATCATATTTAATATTTATAATAATTTATGAAATGTAATACTACTAACCAAAACATTAGGCACATTTCAAATTCTTCAGAAATAGTATGTATGATGGTTGACATTAAAACCTACACTACAGGATTCTAGATTGATCACTCTTCACTGTGGGCAGAGATGACCACTCCATTGTGGGGGGTTAACTCACAGTTATATTTACTTTATGGTGATGCAAGTGTGGTGTTTTAATTTTAAAAAAGGCTTCAGTATTGAATCTTGAAATTTTCCTGAGCTCACAACATTTAGTATGATGTCCTTTTCCACATGTCATGTTGTATGCTGCAGCTCCTGCTCAGCCATGCAATCAGGAGTGTTAAGGGCCTATTTTATACACTGTGATGTGCTGTTAAGCCATGATAGTTACTAGGGTGGGTAAATTGAATGTATTTTCAACATGAAATGTGTTGTTGGAATAGAACCATATTTTTGGCTGGAGAACATCTGTTCTATATTGTGTCTAAAAACAGGTGAAACTTAATCAAAATTAACACTTTAAAATAATGAATCAAAATTAAGTCATTTGAATTACATTAAATGTAGAAAATCAGTTTCTTGTCACATTAGCCACATTTCAGGCTTTCAATAATGCAGGTATAATGCATATTAGATGCATCAGTGCCAATATGGACTGTTTCCATCATCATAGATATCTGTATTTAAGCGCTGGATAATGTGGATCTGGAATACATATCAGAAATCATTATCTGGAAATATGTGAGTCTTTCCAATCCTCCTGTTAGATTGTTTCTTTTGACTAACTCAATACCACCACCACAACATGAAAGCTACTCTAGACAGTGCACCAAAAGACTGGTGACGACTGAGTTTCAATGACATATATTCATGGATAATAATTTGAGTAATATTTGCATTAGAAGCATTATTCTATCACCATTAAAATTGTAAGAATCCCCCCCTTTTTTTTTAGCCTTTAAGTCAGATGATAATAGCCGCATGGTTCAAGTTCTCTGATTCTTGGGCCTACTTCTGTATTGTCTAGATTATAAAATGATTTCATTTTATATAGTTCAGAAACCTGAACAAAAATTATCCTCTGACCTTGGAAGTCTAATCAAAATTATCTTTAGGATTAAATGAATTGAATTTTAGAATATGAACTGTACATTTTATCTTAGCCAAAATGCTACAAAGCAGTAGCATACTGACTATATTAGAAGAAACCAACATTCCATTTGTTTTCCATTTAGTTAATCCAAAACTTGTATGTATTTTCCAAGAATTGTGTGATGTTTCTTATTTTTGTGTCATGAGCACTCAGATCAGATAGTATGTTTTTTTAAAGTGTTTATCATTTATTGGTACTGAACATAATTAAAAAGTTCTTACTGTTATTTTGAGATACAGTACACATTATCATTATCTTTGACCAACATATAATGCAATAGAGCACCACAACTAATTTTTGTATTTAACTAAGGTTCTTTCCAATTGATCAATTTGATATTAGCAGCATTATGTTAATCATTAAAGTGAAATGTAATTAACCATGTGATGACTGATCTTATAAGTTAATGTTGTTTCAGTCCAAATACCATATCTGACTTTGTTGTGCTTTTAGAATTTGTTAAATTTTCTTATCCTTAATAGCAACATGATATTCAGTTCCTGAAGTATTTTGTGTATAATCCTAGAAATTTAGACACACATACACTTGATTGTTGTATAGATAATATTTCAGGTGTCATGCAGCATTCAAACAAGGATTGCATAACATATTATTATCAAACAGAATGATTCAATTTTGAAAAATGGGAAAGATAATATTAAGAGCAGTATTGAATTGGATCACCACTCTAGCCACCATGAAAGGTGATGATATGTCTATTTTTCTCAACTGCCTCCATTCCTGTGAACAGACAGAAGCATGAACTTCCTGTGTTTTGTCTTGGGCTACTTTTCTCTGTTTGTTTAGTTCAACTCAAATGTGATCGTTTTGTTTTATCTAACTATATTTTATTTTACTTAAAACTCAACAACATAAAGTATTATTTAAAGCCATTTTATTAATAAGTCTAATGGTTATTCATTTTTGCAGTGTATTATTCTATTTTTCTGCATAGTTACCATTTATTTAAGAGGTGATAGAACACCTAATTTCTTTAATTATTTTATGAAAATTCTGAATATATATTATCAAGCATCTAACTAGAACAAAATCCTTGAGAGTAGAGCACTTCGTTCATTTGTTATTGTTTTCTACTTCTTTCCCTTATTCTTACTTTCCAGGCATTGAGTTGAATCTTATGAAAGTTAAGCATAGATTCTATTGAGCTACGCTACAGAGCACTGGCTAGTAGTTTTCAATGTGGCAGCTCAGTAGTACTCTAGCATTGCCTCAGAGTTTTTTTACTTGTGACCCTTTTTCATCTGAGAAAATGAGACTTGATATTTATTGAGTTATAAAATAGGTACATAAATCAGATATTTAATAATAATATATCATAGTGAAATGATATATTATTATTAAGGTAGTACTTAGGCACACATTAAAATTTTCTTATTAAAGAAAAAGCATGCTTGCTTATTTTTACATAAATAAGTAAATATTTCAGGGAGAAGAGACTCTTCAAGGTTTGAGTTGAGTGATATTTTATGCTAATAATCATCAATGGAACTTTACCTTGAAAAATCATAAATATGATAAAATGTCATAAAATGATAAAATACCCTTAGGGAAATTTCAGAAATTGGTGAAAATTCGTTTCTAATCTCAAGCAACAATTAATTTAAGAACTTCTTCACTCAGATGAATTTCTCTTATGAACATTGACGCAAAAATACTTAATAAAATATGCGCAAAACAAATACAAGAACATATCAAAGATATCATTCACCATGAACAGGTAGGCTTCATTCTAGGCGTGCAGGGATTGTTTAATATATGGAAATCCATCAATGTAATCTACCATATAAACAAACTGAAAGAAAAAAAACACATGATCATCTCCTTAGATGCAGAAAAAGCATTTGACAAAAATCGAATACCCATTCATGTTTAAAGTTTTGTAGAGATCAGGAATACAAGGCACATACCTAAGCATCATAAAGGCTATATACAGCAAACCAATAGCTAACATCAAATTAAGTGGAGAGAACTCAAGGAAATTCCTCTAAAATCGGGAACAAGGCAAGGTTGCCCACTCTCTCCATATCTCTTCAATATAGTACTCGAAGATCTACCCAGAGCAATAAGACATCAAAAGGAGATAAAGGGGATCCAAATGGGAAAGGAGGAAGTCAACTTATCCTTATTTGCTGATGATATGATAATGTATATAAGTGACTCCCAAAATTCCACCAGCGAACTCTTACGACTAATAAACACCTTCAGCAAATTGGCTAGATACAAAATTACCTTAAAAAGTCTGTAGCCTTCCTATATACAAATGACAAACATGCAGAGGAAGAAATGAGGAAAACTATACTCTTCACAATAGCCACAAGCAATGTAAAATATCTAGTAGTAACTCTAACCAAGCAAGCGATGACTTGTTTGAAAAAAATTTCAAAACTCTGAAGAAAGAGATTGAAGATGACATGAGAATTTGGAATGATCTTTCTTGCTCATGGATTGGGAGAATTAACATAGTAAAAATGACCATCTTACCAAAAGCAATTTATAGATTCAATGCAGTCCATATCAAAATACCTACACAATATTTTAAAGACATTGAAAGATCAATTCTCAACTTCATATGGAAAAACAAAAAAAAAACAAGAATAGCTAAAACAATCCTATACAATAACAGATCCTCGGAAGGAATCTCCATAGCCAATCTCAAGCTGTACAGTAATTAAATTAAATTAAATTAAGCAACAGTAATTAAAACAGCATGGTACTGGCACAATAGGCTGGTATCAATGGAATGGAATCGAAGACCCAGACACACATATGGTCACTTGATTTTTTTACAAAGAAGCCAAATCTATTTAAAGGAAAAAGGATAGCATGTTCAAGAAATGGTACTGGTCTAACTGGATGTCTACATGTAGAAAAATGCAATTGGACCCATATTTGTTACCATGCAGAAAACTCAAGTCCAAGTGGATTAAAGGCCTTAACATAAAACCAGAGACACTAAATCAGTTAGAAGAAAAAGTGGGGAATAGTCTGCCACATATTGACACCAGAGTAAACTTCCTGAACAGAACACCAAGAGCCCAGGCCTCAATGTCAACAATTAATAAATGGGACCTCATGAGGCTGAGAAGCTTCTGTAAGGCAAAAGAACAAAGCGACAGCCTACAGACTGGGAAAAGATCTTCACCAACCCTACATCTGACAAAGGTCTAATATCCAAAATATATAAAGAACTCAAGATATTAAACACCACCAAACCAAATAACCCAATTGAGAAATGGGGCTCAGAACTAAACAGAGAATTCTCAACAGAGGAATAACAAATGGCTGAGAAATACTTAAAGAAATGCTCAACCTCCTTAGTCATCAGGGAAATGCAAATCAAAACGACTCTGAGATTCCATCTTACTCCCATCAGAATGGCTAAGATCAAAAGTTCAAGTGACACCACATGCTTGTGAGGATGTGGAGAAAGAGGAACACTCCTTCATTGCTGATGGGAATGCAAACTTGTATAACCACTTTGGAAATCTATCTGGTGCTTTCTCAGAAAACTAGGAATAGGGCTTCCCCAAGACCCATCTATTCCACTCTTTGGAATATAGCCAGAAAATGTTCCACCACACAAGGACATATGCTCAACATTGTTCATAGCAGCCTTATTCATAATAGCCAGAACCTGGAAACAGCCTAACTGCCCTTTAGTTGAAGAATGGATAAACTGCGGTACGTTTATACTGTGGAATACTACTCAGCTATTAAAAACAAGGAAACCCCAAATTTTGTGGACAAATGCATGGGACTAGAGATGATCATAATGAGTGAGTTAACCTAGATGCAGAAAGACTCTCATGGTATATATTCACTTATAATTGGGGACTTGCCCAAAAGGCATATCCCATGAAAGTCTTCACTTACCAGGAGATTGGGATAGATGTGAGGACATCCTACGGAGACTCTAGGTAAGAGAAATATAGGAGAATGTGAAAACAGAAGGACCCAGAGGGTCCTAGAAACCTACAAGAACATCATGATGGGTGGATCCAGGCCCAAGGGGATCTGCTCAAACTAGTGCACTAACCAAGGACAATAACCATGGAACCCCTACTCTGGTCTACCCAATGGACAGGGCATTCTCCACAGTTATATGGAGAACAGGGACTCACTTTGACATGAACTCTGGTGCTCCATATTTAACCACCTCCCTTTGGTGTGGAGGCTTGGTGGCACTCAAAGAAAGAATATGCAGGCTACCAAGATGAGACTTGATAGCCTATGGCCATACAGTGGGGGAGGAGGTCCCCTCAGTCGTAAACTGAGGGGAGGGGAACAGAGTGAAAGCGGGAGTGAGGAGGAAATGGGAGGATACAGTAATGGTATAACAATTGTAATATGAATAAATTAGTGAAATTTTAAAAAAGAACTTCTTTGCATGTGCATATATGTAGTATGTGAACATGTTTGCAGGAGTAGGTATACAGTGTGTATAAGTGTACAGTGACATGTATGGGTATGATTTTGGAGTTTACAAGTTAATGTCAGGTGTCTTCCATCATGATTCTCCACTTTATGTATTGAGGTAGAGTCTTTCCTGGAACAGGAAATTCTATGATTCTATCTTACCTTGGTGATTACCTGTCTCTGCTCCCCAACGTTAGGAGTACAGAAAGCTGCCAGATGTGCTCAGTTTTTTTCATGGGTTCTGGAGATTTGAACTCTGATCTTCACCCTTGCATGTTGAGTGCTTTTAACCACTGAGACATCTTTTCAGACCCCTTAGTTAACAAATTTAGCTTAATGACATTCATATCATCAATCTGAATATACAAACATTCTATGGAAGTACCACTTACCCGAAGATAATTTGATAATTGCTGATGAGGAATGATAGGGAAATATTAAATGTTAAAATTCTTCATTTTGGGTAATTATCTTAGTCAATGTTCTACTGGTGTGAAGGGATGCCATGATCATGGGGCCTCTTATAAAGAAAGCATTTAACTAAGGCTTGCTTATAGTATCAGAGATTTATTCATTTATCATCGTGGTGGGAAGCTAGGTCATATTTAGGAAGACATGGTGCTGGGGATATTTTGATTTCTATATAAAGATCTATAAGCACCAAGAAGAGATAGATACTGGGACTGGCTTGTCTTTTGAAACCTCAAAGCCCACTCTGACGGAAACACTTCTTCCAAGAAGGCTACACTTACTCCACCTCATAATCCCTCTAAAGTAGTACCACTCCCAAATGACCAAGCATTCAAATCTCTGAGCCTGTGGGGTGCATTCTTATTCAAACAACCACAGTAGTCAAACCAATATGTGTCTGTAATAGCATAAAACCCTGCCCTCACAAAACAAAACAACAAAACAAAAACCACTGTAATCCTTAAATTACAGCAGACTTGCATCTGAGCTCAAGTTTTTCAGGAACCTTTCACTTGTGTGGTGCAGCAGAATGCAGTGTAAGTGAGCATGCTGTTTATTCAGAGCCAAAGTTCCTGTGATGTAACGTGAAAGACACTGCCAGAAACATCTCAGATTCATTGTGTTTGTTTTTAATTAACTTGTGGCCATCGCATGTTCAGAAAATTTTGATGTTGCCAATTTTTTTCAGAATTTCCACATTCAGTTAGAAATGCCACCAAGGATTATAATTTACAGTGTAGGAAGCTGGGCTGAAGGCCATGAGGTGCTTAGGAAATAGAAAGTGCTTGGAACATATAAAAAATTCAAAGTTGTGCCAGGTATTAGAAATTGGTGATTTAAGTAGTCATTGTAGCATATGTTTGGATGCTGAGACTGATGTGCTCGAATACAACTATTGAACTAAGTCATATAAACCATATTATGAGTTCTTAGAAAGAATTCTATGGGTCTTTTGTTCTACTGGAAAATTGAAATTAGTATTCTAAGACAGTAAAAATGGAAAAGCAAAAGACTTGTATTCGGAATCAAATACTGTAAAATGATAACTAATCATTGACAAAGAAATAATTGTCAGGATCAAATTGAAATCTTAGCTATGTTTTTATTTTAATACACACGGGGATGTTTATTTTTACTATAATTAAGAACACAAGATATTTTTCTCTAAGAAGGCAAACAATGAGTGCTGTGTTTTTCTGTTCAGATATTTTGTGGGTATACACATAAATAATACTTTTATTAGATATCTTTACAAATATTAATTAACTATAGTTAGATATAGTGAAATGAGGTGTTTAATGATGCAATTTCATAGGATAATTTCACATTATGCAGTAGGCAATGTGCATGTCAACTATACTTACTAAATGATATGAGATTTGCAATATTGTACAGTTTGTGTGCATCTTTAAAAATAAAAATAAAAATAAAAAATCTCATTCTTGTTAGTAAGTTATATTGACTATCATGTATCTACTTATGGCTTTCACTGTAGCAAGATATTGTGGGATGGAGAAAACTAAGTTGTGGAAAAATGACACAATTTCCAGGAGACGAATTTTGACTGGCTGATTGGTTGAGTGCTGCTTTTGGGTTTTGAATGCATAATGTATTCTTATAGGCAGAGTACCCATAGAATGATATGTCACATAAAATTTGCAACTCTATACACATATAATATGACAAAAATCATCAAGAATTAGTTTCAATGATGGTATTGATTTTTCCTTTGACAATGCTTCCTTATATAACATTTAATAATTCAAGGTTCAATTGTTTTTAGATCTTAATTTTTATAGCTTATAATAACCCCAATAACTTGAATGCAATATATCTAAACATGGTCCATTATTTCACTTTTAAATCTTATTATATAACATTTGTGCAAGATTCTTATATAGAAAATATTATTGCACTTTAATGGCTCACATGATTGAGATCTAAGAACATAATATGATTTGTCTGTATTATGCAGTGTAACAGATATCAGCCTAACTGAAGAGATGTGTGAGCTTGCATTTGTATTGATCAAGAAGATTGAAGAAACCAATGTTGGTTAATAAAAGAAATCACCCACAAAGCAGAATTTATGAAGGAGACAAATGAAGAATCATTGATTCTGGAATATATAGCTGCATATAGGTCTTATACAGTTCTAAGATTCCTTGGCTTAATGTCAGACACTTAGATTAACATAATGAACTGCAAACTAAGTGTGCATGAGAGCCACCTTTCCAAGAAGGAAATAATAGCCTAAGACCTCAAACATGTTTTTGATATAGGTCTATGTATGTCATAAATAATATGGGCTTAATTCACTAAAAGTTAACTCTTTGTTAATGAATACTGTAACTGTATGATTTGCATTCAAACTTATAGATGAAATTAAACATTGTGGCATAGATACATGTGTTTGGAAGTACTTCTAATCTTTCCATTGCTGTTTCTCTATATTTAAAAAAAGTTAAAATTTCCAATTGGTTTCCACAGTGTTTTCTTACATTATAGATTTGTGTTGTCAGGCCCAGAAAAGTATTGAGTAGGGGTGAGAATCTGGGGCTTTCATTGCAAGTGTCCATGAATTTGATGACATGGTTTTATATAAAAATTATTAAAAATGTTTCAAAATCTTATGTCATTGATTGAAATTTAATTGTGTAGCATAATGTGTGTGTAGCATAATGGATATTTTTGTGCCAAATAACCTATTGTGCTTTTGATTCACTGTCACTGGAAAAAAATGTTCCTTAGGAGGTACAGAATTTCTACAGAAGGCACGGTTTAAATTTTGTAATTTAATTTCATAATAAAGGTTTAAATTGGAATATGTCCTTTATTTATCTTTCTAACCTGATTTAATAATGTACAGCTTCCTAAATATACATCATTAATTAACTGTTCTCCATGAAGATTGTTGAAGGAAGCGCCACCTTCCTCTGCCTTTGGATTACTTTTCCTTTCTGTTCAAAATTCTTTCCTCTTCCTTCCTTTCCTTTCTTGATCTTTTCTTTTTTTCTTCCTTCCTTTTTCTCTTCCTTTTGTTTCAAAAGGGACTTCTGTTGTCCCTTTCCTGAGAAATTCCCTATACTAGTTTCAGGCTTACTTTTTTTTCCAGTTTCACCCTTTAATGAATTCCTTCTCAATCACCCTCAGATCTTATTTTTCAAACCTATTTTTGGAACATATTGTATGTCACAGCTAATAGACTAATTTATGTTGTCTCCATGATATTGTAAAGAAACCAGAAGACTCTGTGGCTATGAGAGTCATGATTCAGTATGTAAGATCACTTAAGAATCATCTGTAATAGTATTTTACTCTCAGTACATGACTATGAATTTGGAGTCATGAGAATTTCCATGGTCCATTTCCTCTACTCTTACTTATTTATTTTTGTGTTTTCAAGACAAGGTTCTTCTTTTTAGCCTTGGCTGTCCTGGACTCGCTTTGTAGACCAGGCTGGCCTCGAACTTACAGAGATTTGACTGCCTCTGCCTCCTGAATGCTGGAATTAAAGGCGTACACCACCACGCCTGGCTAAGTCGCTATTCTTAGAGACCTTCTTCAAATAAGGACCAAACATTTTTTTAAGTGCTCTTTAGAAATTGTTTCCTATAGAGCATAATATTACTCTTTTTTAAAATATATATTTTAATTGAAATAGAATTACATCTCTTGTACCCCTACCTTTCCTTCACTAGGCCCTTCCAACAATCTTCTTCCTCCGAAGAGCCTCTACAATAAGTGGTGCTCACATGGTGGAGGTAACAAATAGTTGTTTAGTTGGACATGAGACTCACTCAATAAGAAAGAAATCATGGGTGGTACTAGAAACCTAGCCAATTTCCCAGGGTTAATGATGTCATGTGTCTAAGAAAATAATCTACTACCACCAGCATATTAGACCAGCATAATTTCTTTTTATTTCTTATTTTTTAATTTTAATTTGTTCTTCCATTGTCAATATTTTAATAAAACCTTTTATATTAGAAAAATGAAAAAATGAACAACCTTCATGGGAGTCAACCATGCAGAACCCAAAATTCCTTTTAAATACTTACTATTTCTCAAAATCCAGCAGTCTGTGGCTCCATTCACGTCCCTGGTCTCCTCGAAGTAGATCAGCTATGGTGCCTACTGGTTGACGCCATCTTGACCATGTCCCTTGGATGGGGAGGACTGGTGGCACTCAGAGGAAAGATAATAAGTCACCAAGAAGAGACTCGATATCCTAGGAACATATACAGGGGGAGGAGGTCCCCCTCAGTCACAGACATAGGGGAAGGGAGTAGAGGGAGAAGCAGGAGGGAGGAAAGAAAGGGAGGATACAAGGGATGGGATAACCATTGAGATGTAATATAAATAAATTAATAAAAAAAAAAAAAGAAAAAAATACTTACTATTGGGCCAGTTATCTCATTTCTAAGAAACTGACCTCTCTCACTTTTTAACCAAGGCCTGGAAAGAGGACTCAGTGGTTAAGATCACTGTCTGTTCTTCCAGAGGTCCTGAATTAAATTTCCAGCAACCACATGGTGGCTCACAACTATCTATAATGTGATCTGATGCCCTCTTCTGGCATGCGTGTGTACATGCGGATAGAACACTCTTATAATAGGAAAAAATACACAAATCTTAAAAAAAGAAAAAGAAACACTTTGAGAGGAAAAGGTAGAATGTGAAGTCTAAAATGAGAAATATTATTAATTAGTGAGCATGAATAAAATAGAAATTATAGCTAGCAGGGAGGAGAAGTAGTACAGAATAAAGATAGATAGTTTTGACTCTTATTTACATTTATCGACAGCCAGGTAACTCACTCTGAAAACAATTTGCAAGAAAAAAAGCCTTTAGTTTTTCATTATATTGATTTTTTAAAAAGTGTGTGTGTGTGTGTGTGCGTGTGTGTGTGTGTGTGTGTGTGTGTGTGTGTGTGTGTGTACTCAATAACCTTTCCTTTGTGAATGTGTATTCCCAATAGCTCTTCCTTAAAATGGCAGTAAAATTCACTTGTATGTACTCATTTCTTCATATTCCTTTAAAAATTTTCAAATACAGTCAATATTGAGGTTGAAAACTTCAATATAAGTATTAGAGTGGTGGGAGGAACAATTATCTATCATAATGCCAGGTCTCCAGGATCATAACTGTGGGACTGAAATAATGTCTTATTGTTTCTACTGATGCAATAAAAACAAGTCTAACAATAACTTGGGGAGTGAAAGGGTGTTTTCTTTTTGGTTTTGTTTTTGCTTTTGCTTACACTTCCATGTAATTGTGTATCACCATAGAAAAACAGGGCAGAACTCAAGGCAGGCCAAGGTCCATGAGTCAAGAACTGAAACAGAAGCCACAAAGGAGTGCTGCTTACTGGATTGCTCCTCATGTTTTCTCAGCTTGTATTCATATAGCACCAATGATTACCAGGCCAAGCTGGGCGCTATGAGCTAGTATCAGTCATATAAATAAATAATCAAGAAATCTCACCACACTTTTCTGTTCCCTTATAACACACCCAACAGCCCATCCCCTGGACTCCATTTTCTGGACCATGACTCTTCCTGCTTTCCCAGAGGTCTTCCGGTACCGGGGACCCTAAGGCTATCCTGGTACTACAGATTCCAGAGCAAGGCTAGCACCCAAACCCCTGAAGCCATGCAGGACACAAAATCATACCCTATTATACCTGAAGACTCACTAGTCATCAGAACTCCAGGGCCCACAGGCAGGGAGACAGAGAGAATACAGAAGCAGAAAAAAAATCCAAAACCACCAATCCAACAAAGGTAAACTCAGAAATCATCATCTAAACCTGTGTTAACTGCAAAACCCAGATGACTAAAGGATAGCAGAAGAACACAATTAAAAAGGGCCAGGCCAATATGGCACCAACAGAGCCAAGGCAAGTACTACAGCAAATACTAGATATAAAAAAACAACTGAAACACAGGAAACACAATCTTACAAAGATGATAGAAGCCTTTTGAAGAAGAAACAAATAAATCTTTTAAAGAAACTCAAGAAAATAAAAACAAACAAGCAAAGGAAACGAATGAAACAGTTCAAGACTTTTAAATGGAAATAAAAACAATAAAGAAAGCTTAACTGAGGGAATCCTAAGATGGAAAACCTAGGTAAGGGAACAAATTATAGAAACCAGTAACACCAACAGAATGTAAATGATGGAAGAAAGAATCTCAGACATAAATGAAAGAAGAAATTGCTACATTGGTCAAAGAAAATGTTAAGTCTAAAAAGTTTCTTTCACAAAACATAAAAAAATGTGGGACACCATGAAAATACCAAACCTAAGAATAATAGGAATAGAAGAAGGAGAATATTTCCAGCTCAAAGGCCAGGACATATTTTTGAAAAATCACAGAACAAACTCCCTACCCTAAAGAAAGAAATATTTATAAACATACAAGATGCTTACACACACCAAATAGATTAAACTGTAAAGGAAAATTCTCCTGCCACATCACAGTCAAATACTTAATGTCAGAATGAAGAAAGTATATTAAAAGCTGGCTAGGAAAAATGGCCAAGAAATATACAAAGGCAGTTCTATTAGAATTACACCCAACTTCTTTTTTAAAAATATATTTTATTAATTTTTTCACATTACATCTCAATTGTTATCCCATCCCTTGTATCTTCTCATCCTCCTTCCCTCCCATTTTCCCCTTACTTTCCTCCCTTATGACTATGACTGAGGGGGACCTCTTCCCCCTGTATATGCTCATAGGGTATCAAGTCTCTTCTTGGTAGCCTGCTATCCTTCCTCTGAGTGCTGCCAGGCCTCCTCATGCAGGGGACATGGTCAAATATGGGGCACCAGAGTTTGTGTGAAAGTCAGCCCACACTCTCTACTCAACTGTGCAGAATGTCTTGTCCATTAAATTAAAAGTCATAAGTGCCTGGGTATGTATCTTGCAGTGTCTAAGAGACCACAGATACCAGCTGAGACTATTAAATATCGCAAAACTTTCAGTCACTGTAGATGCAGAACAAGATATTTCCATGACAAAACTAAGTTTTAAAAATATCTCTCTGAAAATTTAGTATTACAGAAGATAATAAAAGGAAACACCAACACAATGAGGTTAAAGACAAACAAGAAAACACCAGAAATGAATAATTTCACACCAGCAAATCTAAAAGACGGGAAACACACACACACACACACACACACACACACACACACACACACACAC
>OU015745.1:105763845-105783064 GCA_907169655.1 Acomys percivali | reverse complement strand
AAATAATAATCATTGGTCATTAATATCTCTCAATATCATTTGATTCAATTCTCAAATAAAAAGACACAGACTAACAGAATGGATGTGAAATCAGGATTCATTATTCTACTTCATACAGGAAACACAGCTCAACATTAAATATAGAAAATACCTCCGAATAAAGGACTAGAAAAAGTTTTTCCAGGCAAATAAACACAAGAAGGAAGCTGGAATAGTTATGCCAATATTTAATAAAATAGACTTTCAGTCAAAATTAATCAAAAGAGGTGAAAAAGTACATATTATATTCATCAAAGAAAAAAGCCATCAAGATGACATCTCAATTCTGAAGATCTATGCTCCAAATGCCAAGGCCTCTGTTTATAAAAGATATGGTAATGTTTAAAACAGACATTGAACCCCACACATTAATAGGGGAAGATGTCAACATTCCATTCTCACCCATGGGCAGGTCATCCAAACTGAAACTAAACAAAGAAATAATGGTACTGACAGACATTATGATATAAATGTGTCTAACTTATCTATACAACACTTCACCCAAAGACAAAATAACATACCTTCTTCTCAGCACCTCATGTAATCTTTTACAAAATTTGTTATATATTTGGTCACAAAGAAAGTCACAACAGATATAAGAACACTGAAATAAACCTATGTATCTTATCAGACCACATTGGAGTAAAGCTGGACTTCAACTGCAACAGAAACAGAATTCCTATAAACCCATGGAAGCTGAACGACTCTACTCAATGATCACTAGGTCAATGAGGAAATAAGAAAAGAAAGTAAAGACTTTGTAGAACTCAATGAAAATGAAGGCTTGGTACCCAAACTTATGGGATACAATAAAGCAATAATAAGAGGAAAGTTCATAGTATTAAGTGCCTTAAAAAGGATTTAGTGAGCTCTCATTCTAGCAACTTAACAGCATACCAGAATGCCCTAGTACAAAAAGAAGCAAACATACCCAAGAAGAGTAAATGACATGAAATAATGAAACTTAGGGCAGAAATCAATAAAATAGAAACAATGAAAACAATACACAGAGTTGGTTCTTTGAGAAAATGAAAAAGCAGGCAAACTAACTAAAGGTAGAGAGAATATCCAAATTAATAAAATCAGAAATTAAAATAGGAACAGAACAACAAAGACCAAGGAAATCCAAAGAATCATTAGGTCTTACTTTAGAAAACTGTACTAAAAAAAATTGGAAAATATAAACAAATGGTTTATTTTCTTGATAGATACCACTTACCAAATTTAAATCAAGATCAGGTAAAGAATATAAATAGACTTGTAATCCCTAAGGAAATGGAAGCAGTCATTAAGACTCCCAACCAAAAATATCCCAAGACGAGATGATTTTAGTGTAGAATTCTACCAGACTTTCAAAGAAGAGCCAATGCTAATATTGCTCAAATTATTCCATGATATTGAAACAGAAAGAAAACTGACAAATTCACTCTATGAGGCTACAATTACCTTGATACCTAAAGCAAACAAAGACTCAACCAAGAAAAATAATTTCAGACTAATTTCCCTTATGAAAATTGATGCAAAAATTCAATAAAATACTTGCAAATTGAATCTAAGAATACATCAAAAACATCAGCCAACATGATCAAGTACACTTCATACCAGAAAAGGAGGTTTGGTTCAGCAGAAGATCTATCAATGAAATCCACCATATAAACAAGATGAAAAGAAAAAAAGAAAGAAAGAAAGAAAGAAAGAAAGAAAGAAAGAAAGAAAGAACATATGATCATTTCATTAGATCCTTTGACAAAATCCAACCTTCATGATAAAAGTCTTGGAGAGATGAGGGATAAGAGGCACATACCTAAACATGATAAAGGTGCTGTACAGCAATCCAAGAGATCACATTAAACTAAGTGGAGAGAAACTTAAAGCAATTCCACTAAAGTTAGAGACAAGACAAGGCTGCCCACTCTATAGTACTTGAAGTTTTAGCTACAACAATAAGGCAACTAAAATAGATCAAGTGGTTACATATTGGAAAGGAAGAAGTCAAAGTATCACTATTCACAGATGATTATTACAGAATATATAAGCATACCCCAAATTCTGCCAGGGAACCCCTATAGCAGATCAATACCTTCAGCAAAATGGCTCAGTACAAAATTAATTAAAATAAATCAGTAACCCTCTTATAAATAAACTGTAAACTGGTTAAGAAAGAAATTATGGAAAAAAGCCCTTCACAATTATATAAAATATGTTGATGTCGCTCTCTAACCAAGCAAGTGTAAGACTTGTATGGCAAGAACTTTAAATCCTTGAAAATAAGAAATTGAAGAAGATATTAGAAGATGGAAAGATCTCCTATGCCCTTGGATCAGTAGGATTAACATAGTAAAAGAAGCCATCCTCGCAAAAATAATCTGCAAATTTAACACAATCCCCATCAAAATTCCAACACAATTATTTACAGACGTTGAAAGAACAATACTCAACTTCACGTGGAGAAATAAATAACCCCAGGATAACTAAAACAATCCTGTACAAGATAAGAACTTCTGGAGGTATCACTATCCCTGAATTCAAGCTGGTATAACTGGAAGTTTGCATGTAGAAGAATGCAAATGGATCAGTCACCACAACTTACAAACAGATACACTAAATCTGATATTAGATAAAGTAGGGAACAACCACTTATTAGCTGGCAAATTACCTCTGCTTACCTCAGCACTTAGAGAATATATTTAACATGTGTAAATTAATTTCCACATTGCATATTTAGCGTAACCTATTATTAATATATTCAATTCTTTGCACTGTTTCTTTATTCTGGGGCTGCACACAAACTAAAGCTGTTTTGTTTTAAAATGTATGTTGAAAAATATACAGTTTGATGTGAGTTTGGGGATTTTTTTGGTAGTCAAAAATACCTAAAAATGTTGTCCAGGACCACACAGGAATTTCAGTTTTCTTATAGAAATTGAAACAAACTAGAGTTTGTGGGATCTTTCCAAAGTCCGATTTCCCCTCTCTATGTAAGCATGTTTAATTTTGAGTTGTAAAAAATTCTTAATTTCACCATGATTTTTTTCATCACATTCATTAACATGTTGCTAGTTACTCATCGTCTGTGTCATTTCTCATAGAAGATATTTTATTAGATTAAAAATATAACATTTAACATTGGAAGCAAAGTTAAAAGTATATAATTAATAGAAATCATGATTTTAGGTATTTATTATCCATTTTCTATAAAACTGGAGTAATCTTTTTTGTTAATATTAATATTTTTTGTTAAACCGTGAAAATTATAACTCTTTTCAAATATGTCACATGTTCTGCATTTCCATTTTTCTTGAATTCAAAGCATATATTTTAAATATAATCTTATTAGTATTATTAAATATGAGATTTTCTTGTAGATTTCTGCTTGGTATTTTTTAAACTAGGCTCTCTTGTTGATAATTTTTATAAATAGAAAAAAATGTTAATACTGAGATTAGTGATAGAACCCTTCTGTTTAATAAACTAGCATATTAACTAAGTTTTTGACTGGTTTTGATGCTTTATAAAAACTTTGCATAGCCAGTGATATCATTGCAATTTTTAGTTTTTTATTATGTGACAAATCTGAATTATATTTATTTATGTATTAGAGTAACCTAGCAATGTTTTCTTTTACTATCCTGACACATTTGGGAGAATATACTATGATATTTTTTGATGAAATTTGCATATTTTTACCCTTTATTCCATTATTTTAAATATTTTATATGGCAGCTTTTCACTTCAGAGATTTTTTATCTTTCTCTATTTCCATTTCTCTTTGCTCAATACATTTAGTCACTACAAAGCCATGACAGCCATGAGGCTCTATTTTTCTCTTGAGTTTGTTTTGCAGTTAAAAAAAAAAAACAAAATTAAAATGTCCTGTAGTGGTCCCAATATAAGGTGATAAAATATAAATAATAAACAGATAATTAGAATACCAAATCTTGCTCAAAACATTAATCACTTTGAGGAAATATAAACTAAATAGAAAAAAACAGATGTCCCACAACTGAAAAATGGACAAAGATAATGTGGTACATGTACATAATGGAGTATTACTTAACTGTTTAAAAAATGACATCTGTAGATCCAAACAGGACAGACAAAAAAAAAAAAAAAAAAAAAAAAGGAGAAGAAATGTTTCCTAATGATATTCTGGTATACTCATAGATTCGTGCCTAGCCCAACAATCATCTGAGAGGCTTCCTTCAGCAGTTTATTACAGTAGATATGGATAAACATTAGGCTTAGCTTGCAGAGGAAGGATTTTAAGAGCTAGAGGATACTAGCTCGCAGAATCCACTAAGTGGGTCTCCTAGGAGCTCAGGAGACCGAAGCTGCAAGCACAGAGCCTGCATGGGTCTGCTCTAGTTCCTCTGTGTATGTGGTTGATAGCTCCTAATAGTGGGGATGGGGTGTCTCTGACTCTTCTGTCTGTTCCTGCGACCCTATTCCTCCTACTGGGTGCCTTACCAAGCCTTGATATGAGGGATTGGACCTAGTCTTACTGCATCATGGTAGTCCATGTTCCGTTAATATCTTAGGGAAGCCTGCTCTTTTCTGAAGGGAAGCAGAGGAACAGTAGATCTCAGGAAGAGTGTTGAGAGGAGTGGAGAGAGGGGTGCTGTGGTTGTATGAGAGAGGGAAAAAAGAGAGAATATGTCTAAAAAAAAAACAAGGAAGAAGAAAAAAAGCTAAGGATAATAAATATACACGCACACACTCACACACACACACACACACACACGAAGTGTACTTCGATTGTTTTCAGTTACTTACTTTTCAAAGCGAAAACGAGTGCATGCAATTTACTTGGTAGAATGAAAAATATAACTCTTATATGTTGATAAATATAGTAGTATAAATTTGTGGAATATAAAGTGTTAACATTTTAGTAGAATATTGTATAATTAAATTGAACTATTTACAAACTCAAATATGTGAAGTTTTAGGATGAAAATAACTAAGATTTTTTTCTTTGAGCAAGATTGAAGTATATAGTTTAACTTTATTTTTTAATTAAAATATATTTGCATAATTTTCTCCTTTCCTCTCTTTAACTTTCACCATAGCCCCTTTCTCCAACTTCTTTCATATCCTCTCTCTCTCCATCGCAAAATCATGGCCTCTTTTTGGTATATTAAACCTGATGGCTTCTTTCAGTGTTTTCTGTGTGTACAGGACTTCAGGAGAGATCACTTTATATTGGATAACCAATCAGGGGCTCATTTTTGGGAAAGACTAATTCTTGTCTTAGAAATCAGTAGTTGCTTTTAGTTATTCATGTAGAAGTGGGGCCCTATGAGATGTCCACCTTACATAGTAGCATGTCTATTGGCATTGTCATTGCTCATGCCTTGGTGAAGAAGGCATATTGTTGGTTGTATCATGGGCTTAGTTTTCCTGTCATTTTTAGAAGACATTTTCTGAAAGCAGGTTTTCAGGTTCTCTTATAATATTTGACTCCCTTCCCCACTCTAGCCATGTTTCCTGACATTTAGGCACATGAGTTGTGTTATAGATGGATCCATTGGGGTTTGCTACCTCATGATCAACTGTTGTCTGAATTTTGACCCAATTGGCTTTTTTGTAATAGTTTCCATTTGCTGCAAGAGAAGCATCTTTGATAAAGTTTAAGATAGGCACTTATCTATAAGGATAATTTCAAGAATTACATAAAGAATTATGTTAGCATAGTAAAGTGGCCATAGTGAATTCTTGCCTAAAATCTGTTACTGGCCTCAGATATTGGCTAGGTTTCTAGTACCAAGAGACTTCTTTTATAATGACTGGGACTTAAGCCCAATTATATAGCTATTTGTTACTGCCAAGATATGAATGCTACCATTGCACATGTAGGGATTTTTGTCATGTTGGTCACTGTAGTTCACAAGTTTCACACTGATTATGTTGGCAATTTGCATAATACCTTCTGGTACCAAGCTGAAAGTAAAGAGGCTTTCAGGTCAGAGCCATCCAGAATCTCCTGTGTCATGGTTCCGAAATGTCTTCAGCAAAAGGGTTTACCATCAACCTGTGGGAGGCAATCAAAGGCAACAGCTATTACCTGTATTTTGGGGGAGTCACTCTGGCTATCCTGGTCAGCAACTCAAAAGAATGTTTCCCATGTATGTCACTGGGTTTTTGTTAGGCTCTTGTGGGGAGAATTATTATCCCAGGTGACTAACTTCATTTAAGCTGCACACACACACCCACACACACTTATTATAGGCAATTTTATATGCAAATATAATGTGAAACCTTAAGTCTTTTCCAAACATTTTTAGTATTATTTGTCCTTTTTCTCTCTTTCTTCTTCAGATTTGACCTCCCTCCTCATTACCACTTAAAGCCCCCTCTAACTTTTCCCCATCTTTCCTTTTGTATCATCTGTATCCTGTTATCTTCTAAGACTCTGTCCTATGGAAATAATTTGCTTCCATGGTTTCTATGGTCATTACAGAGCTTATGCTGACATTTGAAGTTTTGGGGCTAGTATCCACAGACAAGAGAAAAAAATATAGTTCTTTATAAATTAAGTTTTATTTCTTTGGGAATTATATATGTTTGTGCAGTATTTGCATTTCCATCCCACCCTCCTCCCTCTTTAATTTTTCTCTTTTCCCACTGTTCTCTCCAAAAATTCATAATCACTTCCTTTTAAAGCATATATATATGTATATATACATATATATGTAAATAAGTTAGGTAATTTTCTCTATATTAAAATAAGTTAATTTCTTATAATGTATATAAGTGTTCATGTAGCTCTATAAATGTGTGTGTGAGAGAGAGTCATAAGTACCTGTGTGGACTCTGTGAGATGGCCAGGGGTCACTGAACAGGTTCTGCACTTCAGTTTTGGAGACAAATCTCTCACTGAGCTTAGAACTCTCTGATCATACTAGATCAGCTGTCCTTGAATCCAGCGATCTACTTGTCTCTTTCCCCATTTTTAACCTAGTGCTGGAGTTACAGATGCACATTACAACTGGCTTTTATGTAGATGTTAGGATTTTAAATTCAAGACCTCATGTCTGTGAAAGACACTTTGCTTAAGGTTCCAGATCTAAATAGAACACAATAAAAATAACTACATATACATATGTGTAGTTTTTCCACATCTGAGCAAAAAAAAAAAAAATAGTTTTTCAGAATTCTACTCCGTTAGCATCTCAAAGTACAATGGTCATATTACAGTTTTAAAACATTTATAATAGTTGAAATAATCAAGCAATATATTAACTTACTTTTCAAGTAAAGATAAATATATCTTAGTAACCAAAAGATCACCCCCTCACGGGATTTTTTTTGTCTATAGTACTTCTTCCTTTTCAGTTTACTACTCTTTTAGCATAATGTCCTGGGGAGATAGTTGTTAGGCTTGTGCTTCTGTTCACAATTTGGCCATTGCTTTCTCATCTTTATCCCACAATCTACCATACTTGCAGCTTGACTATCAGTCACTTTATAATAGGGTCCTGTTGCTGTTTGTGTATGTCCTTGCTGTTCTCAGTGACTATCTATATTCTGAACTGCATCTGTCAATTTTGTTACTACAAGGTGAATCATTGTTTTAATACTCCTGTGAAGATTTAAAAAGTGCACTCAGGCATGTTCAATCGATTATAAATGTTTCCCTTAGGGTAGAACTGGAGACGTTTTTCATATCTAATTTTTAAAATACTTTTTTTTCCATGAAAATGTTTTGGATCAACAAATAGCTTTAGAGACTGATGGCCTTTTAATTTCTCAAACATGAACTATAAATACAATTACTCCATGAAACATCAACCTGTCCTGGTTACTGATTTTTCTCCCCAGAACTCACAAAAAGAAGCATCATTTTAATAATAGAATCTGCTAGCCTTACAGGGTTTCTGAAGGGCATATTTTTTATATATCCCTCTAATTTTTATTTTCCTAGTTTTTATTTGTGTATTATTTATACCAAAGGTTAGCTCATACATGGTATTTGGGCACATGTACTATACATCATACTGTATTCTAAAAATGGAAACATGAAAAGTATGTAATCCTCTAGGATTTCTAATTTACTAAGTGAAGTGAATAATTAATAGACAAATGCTCAGGAGAATGTCACATGTGTTGGACCCTAGAGTCCACCCAGGTCGGGGGTCGTAGCGAGAGACCACTAGAGAACCACAATGTTGATGCAAAGGCACAAGGTTTACTTCTGACACGCGTCAGGGGGCCTCGACATTCTCTCGGGAGGGAGGGAGGAGGCGCACCCGAGTCACTGCCATAGACTTTTTAAAGGCTAAAACCACAAAGGTTAGGAGGGGCTGCGTGCCCTATGTTAGGATTAGCTCTGGTGGTCGCTAAAGGTGCTTATCTAAATGTTATTGGCTATTGCAGGGAGGGGTGTTGGGGAGTTTCCAGAGAATTTCTAGATGGTAGTTGTTTACCTTAGTTGAAATTGTTTATCTCGGTTGGCCACCTTGATCTCAGAAACTGAAGCTGAACTGGCCTTCAATTCTTTTTGATTCTTTTTGGGTCATTTTCCCAAGCTTGCCTGGGTCACGTTCCCAGGCTCGCTAAGAGAGAGAGGGCCTTACACATGCTCTTTAACAAATCTCTACCTGTAATTAAAGATAATAATAAAACACTACCTGAAGTTCTCCACAAATCTGCAATATTTTCACTTTGGAACATTACTTGTGATTACTATGCTGTAAATAAAGTGTCTATTTTGTAATTTGATACAAAAAGCATAGTTAGAAACCGTATATTTTAATAACGTAACAACACATATTCAGTGGTGAAAAACAGTATTTTTAAAATCAATAAAACAGAAGATGCCTCCTCTTGAACTATAAGCCATACGAATAAGAACATATGGCAGAATATAAAAATAAGTGCAACTGTAGAATGCTAAATTTTAAGCAAAACATCTCTAGTTCCTATACTAGCATATCTTCTCTGCCTTCCCTTGTGGGATTAAAGTGGTTCTTGGATACATAATTAGTCCTTAACTCTCTTGTCTTGGCTCTTGTTTGTACACTCTGAATTCTTAACAGTTTTTCTCCTCATGATAAAACTATGTAAGAACTATTGTATATGATAAGTAATGTAAACAGGTTGATTTTCTCTCATTATGTTTCTTTAAGATACTCAAATCCAAAGTCATTCATTATGCACCATTCATCTCACACTCGGCCTTCCATCTGAAGAACTAAAAATAGTTCTAGCTAATGACTAAAATTAGTGTGCTCTGTAAAGATGGGTAGAGATTTCATCCTCATGTTATATTAATCAGTTATTGTGAAAGCTCTTTAAAATGATTTCACTCATTTTATAAACATACAGAGTATACAAAGCATAAAATAACTCACATTCATAATAAAAATTCATGTTTAACTATTAATAGTTCATCACCAATATCTCTTCTCATATATCTCTTCTTAGATATTTCTTACATGCTTCATATCGTATTAACTTTCATCATCCTATTAAAATTAACTGCAGATTTTAGCCTATATTACTAAAATAGATATTTAGTAGATCCATTGTGTAACAACATTCTATATCTCAGTTCTTGATTTTTTAAAATAATTAAACCTGTATTTCAATATGTTAAGAATTTTAGCTTAAAAGAAGTTACACAATTTGGGGTGATAATGCTCATCCCAAGCCACACACTGTATTAAAACAAACAAACAAACAAACAAACACAACAACAAAAACAAAAATCCCCAGCAAGCAACAAAAACCCTAGTGTGAGTCATGAGAAACTTCCTTTCCATCTGTTGGTAAAGGAATTCTAAGAAACCCCACAAACAATGTCGGTTTTTGCCTCTGTCCTTGGTCAATGGTAAATCCTGTTGCTGAAGACACCACATGCTGCAGACAGAGGACTTGAAGAAACTGACCAAAGAGCATCCTTGCCAAAGACTAGCTCTTAGATTATCTGCAGGTGCTATACAAGCTGCCAAGGGAGAAAGCAATCAGTAGTACCACCCAGCTCTGTTGCTTATAGAACACAACATCATCAAGGTAATATATGACTAAGAGCGAAACAGTAGCATGTACCTTGGGAGTAACCAGCAGCCTTTCTAATTCAACTTACCCTCCTTAATAGGAAGAAGTTCATGCTTGGTACTGTGAGAACCTAGTCAACCATCTGTGGCTGGTGAAGCCACAGAACCTGGTGAAAAGTCATTAGACACACATGATTTCTAACTGCATTCGAAACACTTATCCTTATACTAACAGGTAAGTTTAGCATTCACCTCTCATGAATGAAATTTCTTTTTCTAGCGAACGAGTATTACAGAAATCCACCACCGTTAAAACAAATCCGAAGGACAACTGAATAGGGGGTTCTCAGCTACAGTTGATAAAAAAGCTGGCCCAAAGACTGCAAGAGTCAGAGACGCAGGACATCCGCTGTCACTGGGAAGCTGAACCCAGGAGCATTCAACAATATAGGAGCCTAAACAATATGGGCAAAATAACAACATGAGCTGGCAGATCAAGGTAGATGGGTGAAGCTTTACACACCCCTACAATAGAACTGTGAGGCTAAAGACCAGCAAACAAGGGAGATCAGTCTTCTCCAGTGACAAACTTCTTGATAGGTTAGCCAATCCCAGGAGATCAGCTTTAAACACATATACATATGACCTACACTAACTGAGCTAAGCAGGTTGTATTTGTAAATTTATATGAATGTGTATATGCATATGTATATATATAATAATAATTAAGAAAAAGAGGACATGAGTTTAAGGAGATGGGCATTAGGATAATGAAAGAATTGGGGGAAGGAGAGGGAGAAGAGAATGCTGTAAATGTATTACTTATGTATGAAATTCTTAATTTCATACATAAGTATTTCCCTTTGTTATTTTAAATATTTTATTTATTCTCCCTCGTTACCTGCATTTGACTAATGTCATGGTAAAGGCAGCATGGCGACTTCTCAGACCCCAGTCCTTCCACCTCAGCTCCATCTTTTGACCTGCCTCATCTTTCACTCTCAGTATCTGTCTCACCCACACCAACCATTCTATAGCTTTCTATGACTCTACTTCATTGGACTAAAATGAAACTCTCAGGGTTGTTAACTGATAAAGAGAAAAATGTTTATTTATCTCAGAGTTCTGTAGCTTCCAGCCTAACATTAAGTGCCCACACTCCCTCAAGCCACTAATGAGACTAAAGAACAATAGAGTGTGTTGTAGAAAAATGCTCACAACATAGCTGGTAATCATAGATTTACTATTGGTTATTTTCCAAAAACCCACTGGGAAGTCACACTCTCAATAAAATAAGCATTTTTTAAAATATTCAATTAAAATATGTCCTATCGCCTTTCAGTAGCTCTGTCCATATATACTAAGCCTTTAAGTGCATAAACATCTGGATTATATTTGACAAAAGCATGAGAAGCATTTTCCATTGTGAAAAAGCCCTGCTACTTAAAAACTGTACACCATTCTTTTTCTTTGCCTTTCCCACCTGGGTTATCAGTGGCTTCATAAGCACTTCTTTTCCAGCAGTTTTCAAGCTCAGCCACACTTGTGCTCCTGGCTGCTCTACAGAATTTAATTTCCAATGCTAGTGTCTGGGTAATCGTTCGCTGAGGTCCTTCTCAGCACTCCAATGACCTCATCTCTAAGCCTCCTTGATCCAAACAGGCAATCTACTTTCTGAAAACCAATAATGTTGCAAGTTTCTTGTGTATTTTCACCCAACTCAAACTCACTGCATCCATTTAATCTACTCCACTTACTTCTAGATCTGTTTTTATCTGCACAACGTTTTGATGAAATGTTTCTGAATGAGTTTACTTCAGCTAAACTCTTGACCTACCAGCTCCTCTCACACACACACCTCAGTAATAAGATCTCTATTTACTAGTTGTTTAAAACCCAAACTCAGCAGGTAAAATGAATTCACCTTGACCTTATTTCTGGCACTTGCACTTATGTTTATAATCCCAGGAATCTCTGTATTTCACCTTCATCTCTATCTGACTTCCTAATTTGCACATGAGCTTTTTGATAAGCTACTTACAAGATCTATTCTTAGAGAGTAAAACTTTCTAATGTAAACAGTTACTCTGAACTTTTGAATTCTATGTTAACCAGACTGTTAATATCTTTGATTTTAACTCCTAAGACCCTCTTTGCCAGTGATGACTATTTATATTTCATTTCTCATTTTTGATACTGCCTTCATTTAGCACATCAGATAACCCTTATGCCTATTTCTCATATTGGTAGATCTCTTCTTTATCCATTGCTTGTTTGTAATTATTATTCTATTTTCCAGGACAAATGTTATTTTTCCTCTACAATATTTCCCTTGCCTTTAATAACAAGTGCCTCTCCAGTGGTTTCCTTGTTTAATTACCTGATTTTATTTTTGTCACAGAGCTATCATTTTCCTGTTCATTTAGCTATTATGATTAATTTTTTATTCTTTCATAATGATGGTGACAAATCCACAAATGTGTCTTATTGTATTCTTCTCAGCTTTATTTTTGCTATCTAGAAAACATGGAAAATAAGTGTGTGTGTGTGTGCTTGTGTGTGCATGTGTGTTTGTGTGTGTGTGTTAGACTGTCTTTACAGAAACACATCTGAGTCATATTCTTTGTGTATTTTATTAGAAGAGATCTTTACAAATGCAATAACTTAGTTCTCTTCAATTACATTGAGAAACTTTGTCTCTCTTTTATGCCTGCCATTTTAAACAAATATGAGGTGTTTTCTTTATCCACTCATCTATTAATTCATGTCTAGACTGATTTTCTTTAACCTTGATTATGGTTAGCATCACCACATTGAATGTGGCAAGGCAAATATCTCCTTGAAATACTAATATGGTTTCCTTTGGATTCATATGAGGAACTTAAACTTTTGTATCATATGGTAGATCTAATTACAATTTCTAAATTGGGTTTCATATACCTTTCTACAGTAGTTTTACTAATTTACATCTCACTAACAATGTACAGGGGTACCCTTTTATCCATATCCTTACAGCACCTAGGATCTACCTTTTTATGAGTCATGTTGAGAGGTCTGAGGTCACTTCTGATGGTTGTTTGAATTGCATTGTCCTTATAATCAGTAATGTTGAAGACCTTTTATATGCATGTTAATCATTTATGCTTTCATTTGCAAACTGACTTACTCTTACTCTCATTTGCAACAAGTAGATGACTCTGGAGGACATTAGGCTCAATGAAATAATATGTGCACCAAAAGACAGTGCTGCATGACCTCACAGAAAAATGGACTTTAAAAAACAAGTTCATAGAAATAGAGAAGCAGAGGATGAAAAGGTATAAAACTTTCAATATGAAATGAATGAGCACTGGCGACCTATGGAGCAACAAGGATGCTATACTTGGTAACAATAAATCATATGTTGAGTTTTCTAAGTAAGTAGATTTTAAGTGTTTCAATGCAAAAAGAAAAGAGCACCAATTATCTGAAATGATGGATATGCTAATTATATTGTATTTAAAATTATTTTATAATGTGAATACATTTGTCTATACTTAACTTTAATTGCGTCTTTTCAGAAGTAATTTCAGTCGAGGGACTGTCCAGATTATGTTGGCCTCTTGAGGATTTTCTTGGTTGCATATTAATATGAGATGACCCACTTCCCCTTGGTGGTCTCCTAACTTGGGCAGGTAGTCCTAGTCTGTGTAAGAATGCCAGCTAAGCATATACCTGTGAACAAAGCAGCAAAGTTCCTCCTTGGTTTCAGCTTTCAGCTTCTGACTTGAGTCCTGCCTTGGTTTCCCTCAATAATGAGCCATGACCTAGAAGTGTATGTCAAATTAACCTCAGTTACCTGATTCCAAGTTCATGGTATTTGGTCATGGTAGCTGTCCCATATGTATGCTTGATTTATCAACTATATTTCAATCATCATGGAAAAAGGGAAAAATACAAGATATCTAATTAAGTTTGTTTTTTACATCAATAATAACTAATGAAATATATATGTTCCATATCATAGTCTGATTTAGACATAAAGTTTAGATTATTAGAAATTTAAATTTTACTGGGCATACACATAATGCCTGATCATTAACACATATGTATCCTTAAGCAAATGGAATAAAATAATTATAATTTTAAAAACTATGCACATGTTCACATGTGTACTCAAACCTTTAAAATGACACAAATTCATTACAAATAAAAAACTACATGACCACTTTAGAGCCTGTAAGACATCTTTTATTTTATTGAAATCGTGCTCAAAGTACAGTCTAAATAATGCCAGTGAGAATGAATGAGTCTTAAATAGACTATAAAGTTGTTATGATCTGAATGGTCCTTTGAAACTGTCAGTCCCCCCAGATAGGCAAGAACGTGAAAGATATTTAGCATTTACTGGGCTGATATGACATGTATATTTACACATGACCAGAATCCTGAAATCATTTGTCTGCATATTTCGAAAGCATTATGAAAATTAGTACAAGGTTGTGTGTGGAAGGATGGCAGGCATTTTTTCCAGGTGAAAGCAGTCTTGACAGGCATTGACCCTTGGAAACACCACGGATAACCGTCTGAGATGGACACTGTGATAGACTCGGAGGAGCCATCCTGGGTGTGGAATTCAGGAAACAGACCAGGACTCCAGCTGGCTATTGTGTTTCTAATCGAACATCAATGGGAGGAGGGAACAGGATAAGAGACCTGGAATTGCAGCCCGAGAGAGAGAGAGAGAGAGAGAGAGAGAGAGAGAGAGAGAGAGAGGCTGAGAGGCAGAGGAGAAGGCTGCGGGTTTGGACCACAAGGGTGTGGATAGCTTCTAGGGAGAGAGGATCAGTGAGGCGGCCCGGAGACACCTAGGGATCCTTCCACGGAACAGATGATACCCAAAAGATTTATTCTTGTTTCCCTTTAACCTTTCCCCCCTCCTGTATAGGATAGCTGGATTGTATAATAAAGTCTAATTGTTAAAAAATAGAACCAACAGCTGTGTTATATTACTGAAAGTATTGCAAACTGAAAAAGATCCCCCCCCCCCAATCCAAAAGAAGTATTGAAGTCCCAGGAAGGCTGTTTTTATGATCTAAGTATCTTCACTAGTCCATTAATAATTTGAATTGTTTTTCTCAGTATTTATCATTGATATAAATAAACAATGGGCTAGTGATTTTTCTTTTTCACACTGGATCAGAAACTTTAATATGTAATCTTATCTTGCTTTTTCTTCTAGTGTTCCTGAAACTTCACAGACGAAAGATGTGAACGATTAAATATGAAAGTAAGGTTAAAAAACACTTTTGTATTTTTTTTCATTAATCCACAATATGGTTCTAACGTGCTAGAAATTTGAAAAGAAAATATAAACTCCTAGGAGCCACATTAAATGAAATAACAATATTGAAAACTGAAGTGGAAAAGGATTCTCATTAGGGGGTCTTTGCATTTTAAAAGCCTTAAAATTAAAATTGCTGCAAGTAATTTCCATAAAGAGCTGAGATTTTTCATTTATACTAGGTTAGAGGCTGCATTAGGCGCCGGGAATATATTGTCTATTGTCCTCAACCTGAAAGGTTTGGCTGTTTCATGTAAAATTTCCATAAAATGCAATATTTTCTGAAATTTTACTGCTATTTGTTGAAAGCGCCTTTCTGTCACTTGTGACTTAAGTCAGCAGGGATGGTTGTTTTCTTGAGTGGCAGTGCGAAGGGAGAGAAAGTAGAAAAAAGAGAGTTGAGACACATGACCTTATTTGGTTGTAACCAGTTTATGACTAGCTTTACAGTCAGTAAGTAAGTGATTGTGGCTCAATTACAACTTTGCTGGACAATATTAGCAATGCTTAATCTCTGTTAAATGCCTACCGTGTGCGCATAATAATATTCAAAATAGCATCTGAAAACAACATGTCTAGTCCCTCTCTTCTATAAATCAGCTTTGTTTGTTTTTTATTTTTGTTTTTGTTTTTTAGAAACAGGGTTTGTTTGTGTTGTCTTGGTTGTCCTGGACTCACTTTGTAGATCAGGCTGGCCTCCAACTCACAGAGATTTTGACTGCCTCTGCCTCCCTGAGTGCTGGGATTATACGTGTGTGCTACCACACCCAGTTCAGCTTTGTATATTAATTAGCCATGAGCTTATAGATGAAGCTAATGGCTCCATGGCCATATTTTGTTTTTTCTTTTCTTTGGGTTATCATGCTTTCAAGCTTCATAGTTTTCAGGTTCAAGGTTTCAGTGAAGATCAATTTCCCTAACTGTAGAAAATGTGCATTTGGAGTTTTAAAATGAAAGAATTCTGTTTTTACTTCAACAACTTCATAGCTAATATGCCTATCGCAAAAGACATTTTCACAGTAATATGTTCTAACTTAATATCTATTTGACGTAATATGATAACCTTCTAGAATGAGGATTTGGAGAAATAGCTGGGGAGTTTTTGCTTACACTGTTAAAGAATTGGATAGTCATGCAGAAGTATAATTGGACAAGGTGCATATGATTTAACAGAAGGGCTATTGACCCTCTTTTCTGTCAATGTTTCTTCAGAGATGGAAATCGTTGTTTTCTCTGGATGGAATCCAAACGTTGCTGGAATGAAGAAAGTGTGTATGTGTGTGCATATGTATGTGTATGCTCCCATGTAGATACAAGTGCACACCCGCATGTGTGTACATGCTTGTGGTGGACAGAGAACAGGCTGGCATATCATTCTTCAGGCACTTGCCATCACTGTTTTGGGAAAGTCTCTCACTAGCTTGGAACTTGACAAATAAGCCCCAATGATCTATGCCAGGCTGTTTATAATGGTGGCTGTGGGGATAGAACTTGTGTCCTTGTGGGTCCAAGGCAAGTACTTGACTGACTGAACCATCTCTCAAGACACCTGGAATGATTTTGTCCTGTTACAGAGACAACGAGGAACATGATTCAGTTTCTTTTTCGCTTCTTAAGATGTTTAAGGACCATAGTTGATAGAGTGTGTCTTAACCTCCTCAAGTCTTTCACCAACCACATGTAGTAAATAACTCTAACGCCTTCATGTCACAATTCTCATTTATGATATGAGAGATTGTTTCAAGAAAGACAACTCAGTAGCCTAAGACTAGTACTTATTAAATCTAATAGAAACTTTAGAATAGTGTTTGATTCTCTTCTGAAGAGAGGGCCTGGAGGCCTTATGCTTCATTGATGACTAAATGCTTTTTGTGCACATATTGCTCCAGAAGATGTCTGATATCTTTATAATGTTTTATTTAATCCTCAGAACAGTTGTGTGAAGTAGTTGCTAGTGATTTTATCTTGTCCATCTTACAAAGGAGGAAAATGAGATCAGGAGACACAAAGATATGAACTTCCCTTCAGATTATCTTATTCTATTTATGTTTTCCTAACAATTTGACTGCTTAAACTTGTATAAAAGTTTGTTAAACCTCAGCTGTGTTTTAGTTCAGGGATTCCTCAGCCACACTTGTTTAAATAAAACCACACTATATTGGGCATTAGGACAAAAATACATCTGATTTAAAATGCTTTTACCGAAAGAACTCACAACTGAAAGCAATCTATTCTCATTTCAATATCAAGTCACTGATAAAAGTACAAATTTTACCTTATAGTCATACAGAACAAACAAGAGGACAGCATTCTGCTATGACTCATCAGTAGTTAATAAAGATAAACTTCTAAATCAAGGATCTGAGAATTTAAGCACATTGTAATAAAATATAATGTAGGCTATTTTTTTGTTAAGTCAAATCAGCTTTTATCAGGGAAAAATAATAGATGTGAAAATTGACTAAACGAAGTAATTTCAAATCTAGATAAAGTTCAGATTTTTTGTGTCCTTATAAATGAGATAATAAAATTTAGAACTGATTTTATTGTATTTAACCCCATTAAAAACCTGGAAGGATGCCTAAAGTCATGTCTATACCCATGGACCATGCTGCCATCAGGGTCCATAATAATCTGAGTGGCCTGCAATGCCACCTGAGGCCATGATCATGTACAGGACCTTCCTGCTGGAAGGACCATCTAGGTCCATGATCCTACTGTATCCAGGATCTGTGTTAATGTCCATGGTCAATGTTATCACCAAATGACTATGTGCAGGGTTATCTCCCCTGGCCAGATGTTTGGCCTGTTCTGATTGGCTGCCCATTTTCTGTATTTTTTCCTAGTAACTGAAGTCTCTGGCCTAGGCTGGATTATTGAGAAAATGTAGCCTGCCATGGAGTTGGTTGGGGTTACTTAACTAGGACCCCTCATTGGGAATGTTCTACTCTTCATTGTATAAAGAGTCACACCCTGGATTTCGGTTGGATGTGCTTGAGCCTCATGAGCTAATCTGCTGTAAGTGTAATATCAATTGTGGTAGTAATTGTAGGTAGTGGCATTATTTTAAGTGTTATACTTATGTTTTATGGAATAGAGAAATAAGAAAATGAACATAAATATTTTGATGAGTTTGAAACACTAAGGGAAAAAAGTTTATAAAATAAAAGACGCTGGAAATTTGGTGCACTATGAAAAGACCAAACATGAGAAGAGTAGGAATAGCAGAAGGATAAGATTTCCAGTTCAAAGGGCCAGAAAATATTTTCAACGAAATTGGTAAAAAATTTCCCTAGCCTATAGAAACAGATAGCTATAAATGTACAAGAAGCTTACCAAACATCAAATAGATTGGATACAAAAAGAAAATCCTCCTGTCACATAGTAATCAAAACACTAATTGTGCAGAACAAAGAAAGAATATTAAAAGCAGCAAAGGAAAAAGTCCAAATAACATAAAGGCAGACCTATTAGGATTACACCAGAATTCTCAACTGAGATTTTAAAAGAAACAATGGCCTGGGCAGATGTCATGCATTTTCTAAGAGACCAGAGATATCAGTCCAGACTACCATATCCAGGAAGCCAGGAAAACTTTCAATCAATATAGACAGAGAAAACAAGATATTCTAAGACAAAACCAAATTTAAACATCTTCCTAAAAATCCAGTGCTACAGAAGAGAATACAAGGAAAACTCCAACCTAAGGAAATTAAATATATTGAAGAATACAAAGGAAAGTAATAACTTCACACCCACAAAACCAAAAGAAAGGAAACACACACATGCACACACAGAGAGGGAGACAGAGAGAGAGAAAGAGAGAGAGAGAGAGAGAGAGAGAGAGAGAGAGAGAGAGAGA
>OU015745.1:105748503-105763835 GCA_907169655.1 Acomys percivali | reverse complement strand
AGAGAGAGAGAGAGAGAGAGAGAGAGAGAGAGAGAGAGAGAGAGAGAAAGAGAGAGAGAAAACAGACAAACGCACACATACACACAACCACCACCACCATCAAAATAACAGGAATTAACAATCATTGGTCATTTAATATCTTTCAACATCAATGAACTCAATTCTCGAATAAAAAGAAACAGGGTAACAGAACGGCTGCAAAAACAGGATCCACCATTCTGCTGCATACAAGAAACACACTTTGGTAATAAAAATAGACATTACTTCAAAGTAAAGATCTGGAAAAGATTTTCCAAACAAAATGGAACCAAGAAACAAGCTTAAGTAGCAATACTAATATATAAAAAATTCTTTCAGCCAAAATTAATCAAAAGAAATGGGGACGGATACTTCATATTCATTAAGGAAATGTAATCTACCAAGATGATGTGTCAGTTCTGAATATCTATGCCCAAATACAAGGAGACCCACAATTGTAAAAGAAAGGTTACTAAGGCTCAAATCAGACATTGAACCGCACAGATTATTAATAGGAGACTTCAACACCACACTCTCACCAATGAACAGGACATCAGTACAGAAACTAAAAAGAGAGACAAAGAAACTAACAGATGTTATGTATAACATAGAGCTGACATATATTTATAGAATATTTCACCTAAACAAATAGAATTACCTTCTTCTCAGCACTTTATGGAAGCTTCTGAAAAATATACCTAGACACAAACCAAGTCTGAGCAGATATAAGAAAATTGAAGTCACCCCACTGTATCCTATCAGACCATCAAGGACTAAAGTTGAATTTCAACCACAGAAACAATAGAAAGCCTATAAAATCATGAAAACTGAAGAAAGTCCTAGTTAATGACTACTGAGTTAGTGAACAATTGAAGTAACTAAAGTTTTTCTAGAATTCAATGAAAATAAGGGCAGAACATATACAAAGTTATGGAAGACAATGAATGCAGTGCTAAGAAGAAAGTTCATAGCATGAAGTAACTTCATAAAGAAATTGGAGAGTTCTCATACTAGCAATTTAAAAGCACATTTGAAATCTTACAACAACAACAATAAAAAGCAAACACACTCAAGAAGAGTAGGTAGCAGAAAAAAGTTAAACACAGGACTGAAATCCATAAATTAGAAAACAAAGAGAACAACACAAAAATCAACAAAAGCAACAGCTGGTTCTTTGTGAAAATCAATTATATAGACAAAAACTTTAGCCAAACTTAGTAAAAGACAGAGACATAGTATGCAAAATTTAAAAATTGGAAATGAAAACGTGGACATAACAAAATACACTGAGGAAATCCAAAGAATAGTTAGGTGTTACTTCGAAAGCCTGTACTCGACAAACTTGGGAAAATATAAATGAAGTGGATGATTTTCTTGATAGATATCACTCACCCACATTAAATCAAGATAGATACTATTTACCAACATTAAATCAAGATCAAGTAAACAATTTCACTAGTTCTATAACTCCTAAAGAAACAGAAGTAGTCATTAAAAATTCCCAACAAAAACAGTAGTACATTTGACCATGTCCCCTGGAGGGGGAGACCTGGTGGCACTCAGAGGAAGGACAGCAGGTCACCGAGAAGAGACTTGATACCCTATGAGCATATACAGGGGGAGGTAATCCCCCCCAGGAACAGTCAAAAAGGAGGGGAATAAGGGGAAACTGGGAGGGAGGGAAGAATGGGAGGATACAAGGGATGGGATAACCATTGAGATGTAACAAGAATAAACTAATTAAAAAAAACAGTATTGGGTTGGACAGTTTGAGCACAGAATTCTACCAGACTTTCATATAAAAGCTAATTCCAATACTCCTCAAACTATTACACAAAATAGAGACAGAAGGAACGTTACCAAACTCATCATATAAGCCACAGTCACACTGATTCCTATATCACACAAAGACCCAACAAAGAAATAGAATTTCAGGCCATTTACTCTTATGAACATTGGTGCACTAATACTCAGTAAATACAAACAAATCCGAGAACAGGAGAAAACATTATCCGCCATGATCAAGTAGGCTCCATCCTCGGGTTGCAGGGATGCTTTAACAACCAAAGATCCATCAGTGTAACCCACAAACTGAAGGAAACTGAAGGAAAGAAAACATATGATCATCTCACTCATGCTGAAAAGCCCTTGACAAAATCCAACACCCCTTTATGTTGAAAGTTTTAGAGAGATCAGGGATACAAAGCATATACCTAAACACAAAGGTAATAAATATACAACAAGCCAATAGCCAACATCAAATTAAATGGGGAAAAACTTAAAATACCACTCTCTCTGTATCTATTCAACATAGTACTGGAAGTTCTAGCTAGAGCAGTTAAAGAACTAAAGTAGATCAAGGGTATCCAAATTCAAAAGGAAGAATTCAAAGTATCACTATTAGTAGATATAACAATATTCATAAGTGATGCCAAAAATTCTACCTGAAAACTCTCTACAGCTGATAAAGTCCTTCAGCAAAGTGTCTTGATACAAAATTAACTTTAAAAAAAATCATTAACCTTCCTCTATACAAGCAGTAAATGCTCTGAGAAAGAAACTAGGGAAACTACATCCTTCACAATACCTGAAATTAGTATAAAATACCTTGGTGGAACTTTAACAAAATCAATAAAAGACTTGTATGACAAGAACTTCAAGCTTTTGAAGAAAGAAATAGAAGAAGATATCAGAAAATTGAAAGTTAGCCAATGCTCACGGTTAAGTAGAAATAGCATAATAAAAAAAGGTCATCTTACCAAAAGTAATCTACAGATTCAACGAAATCCCATCAAAATTCCAACACAATTCTTTACAGACCTTGAAAGAATAATTATTAATTTCATATAAAAATATAAAAAAACCCATGATAACAAAATCAGTCGTATACAATAAAAGAATTTCTGGAGGTATCACTATCTTAGATTCTAAGCTCTACTGCAAAGCAATAGCAATAAAAACTCCATGGTATTACCATTAAACAGACTAGATGGTCAATGGAATTGAATTAAATCAAAGACACAGAAATAAACCCACACACTTACAGGTATTTGAATTTTGACAAAGAAATAAAAAACTGACAATGTGAAAAAGAAATAGTTATCACCAAATGGTGCTAGCCTAACTGGACACCTATATGTAGAAGAATGCAAATAGATATTTATTTATCACTCGGCAGGAGACTCATGGACAAGTGAATGAAACAACATAAAACTGGAGTACACTAAGTCTAATAGAAGAAAAAGTGGGTAAGAGCCTTGAATGCACTGGCGCAGGAGACAACTTTCTGAACAGAAAACCAGCAGCTCAGTCACTAAGATCAACAATTAATAAATGGGGCCTCATGAAACTAAAAAGTTTCTGTAAGGCAAAGGACACCATCAATAGTACCAAACAGCAGTGTATAGATCTGGAAAAGATTTTTATCAACACTACATCCAACAAAGGGCTAATATAGATGATGTATAAAGTACACAGGAAAATAAACACCAACAAACCAAGTAAACTAATAAATAATCAAGTACTGAATTAAATGGGTAATTCTCGACAGCAGAATCTCTAATGGCCAAGAAGCACCTAAAAATAATGTTCAACATCATTAGTCATCACAGAAATGCAAATCAAAATGTCTCAGAGATTTCATCTTACACCCACCACAATGACTACGTTCAAAAACTCAAGTGACAGCACATGTTGGTAAGGATGTGGAACAAGGGGAGCACTCCTCCATTGCTGGTGGGAGTGCAAAGTTGTATAACCATTTTGGAAATAAATCTGGAGGTTTCTCAAAAATTTGGGGATAATTCTATCTCAAGATCCATCTATAGCACTCCAGGGCATATGCCCAAAAGATGCTCCACCATACAACAAGGATAATTGCTCAACTATGTTCACAACTTCTTTCTTCACAATAGCCGGAAACTTGAAACAACCTAGATGTCCCTCAGCTGAAGAATGGGTAAAAAAAATTGTAGTACATTTAGACAATGGAATACTACTCAGCTATTAAAAACAACGACATCATAAACTTTCTAGGCAAATGGATGGAACTAAAAAGATCATCCTGAGTGAGGTAACCCACACCCAGAAAGACAGGCATGGTATGTAGTCACATATAAGTAGATATTAGGTGTAAAGTATAGGATAGCCATGCTATAATCCATAGACCCAAGCAAGCTAAGTAACAGGGAGGGCCCAAAGAAACATGCAGAAATCTCACCCAGAAGGGGAAATAAAATAGACATTTGAAGTAGATGGAGGGAGGGCACTGGGCTAGAGAGGGTGTGGAAAGGCGGTGAGGAAAGTGAGGGGACTTAAAATGGTGGGGGGCATCTGTGGTATGTGTGGAGGCTCCTAGGAGTCTGTGGTGGTGACTCTAAATAATATTCCTAGCAAAGGGAGATATGGAGCCTGAGGTGGCCACCTCCTGTGTCCAGGTGGGACTTCCAGTGGAATGAGGGGGAGACCAACTTACACACATAACCTTTGACCCAGTCAGTCAATGCCTGGTCCAAATAGAATTGCATGCTATGAAAGAGAGCCCAGCAGTGACACTACTAATAATGTTCTATTCTCTCAGACAGGAGGCTAGCATAACAATCACCTGAGTAGCTTCACACAGCAGCTTATGGAAATAAATGCAGAGATCCAGAGCCAAACATTAGTTAGAACTTGGGGAATTCTATGGAAGAGTAGGGGGTTTGAAAGAGCCAGAGAAGTCAAAGACACCATAAGAAAACCTCAAAAATAAACTAACTTACGCTCAGAGGCGCTCACAGAGACTGAACCAACAATCAGAGGGAATACATGGAAAGGACCTAGGCCACCCACGCACATGTAACAGATATATAGATTGGTCCTCCCTCGCATGGGACCTCTAACCGCAGGAGCAGGGTCTGCCTGTGGCTCTGTTGCCGACCTTTGGATGTTTTCCCCCTCCCTCTCCGCAACCTTGTCTAGCCTTAATAGAAGAATATGGACCAGACTTCCTTGATATGATAGGGTGGGTTGATATCCATGGGAGGACTTCCATTTCAGAGATGAAAGGGACAGTGTACAGGAGGAGGGGAAGGGAGGTCCTGGGACCTGGAGGATAGGAGAGAGGGGGACTTCCTACTGGGATATAAAGTAAATGAATAAATTAATTAATGAAAAGAAGAAAAGAGGTTTGAAAAATATTAAATATGCTTTGGTTAAAGTCAAAGAAACCATTAAAATGAAATGTAGTCAGGTATTATTTTCTGCTCTTAAAGGAAATTTCAGATGGCTATTTTAATAAAATGTAGTTAAGAACTGATAAAATAATAAACTCTAGACAGTGCAAGAGGAAGTTTCTCATGCAGGAAAATCAATATGGCATAGGTAAAATTGTCTGAGTAATCTCGTTGCTTTTCAGAAATGAATAGAAATGATAGTTTAGGTTTGGAAATAATGGGAGTATCAAACACACACACAGGTAGAGTGTTTTACAATACTGAGTAATACACAATAACTGTGAAATAGAAAATTAATTGTGATTTTCTTTATGGAATCGTAATAAGGTCTAAAATGTCAAATAGGCATTAGGAATACTCATTTATTTCAAAGAGCAAAATTACTATATTAGGTTTAATATAAATGGTATCACCAGGTTTTGGTTGATCAGTCATAATATTATCTCCTGGGTTTTGAGTATTACTATAAACCATATGTTATCTATACTCTTAGCACAGAAACCTGTTCTGTTATAATCTATGATGCCATGTATTTCTTTATGATTTTCTGCGTTTCTTAAAACATTTTATGAGCTCAGTTTTTGGAAATTACTACTAGAATTGGTAGCATGCTTATTTCAATATTCAAAGCTAGAATAAACATATATAATTTGCATTTTTGTGTCTACATGTTGATGCATGTGTGCACACAGGCACATATGTATGGCAGAATTCTTCTGAAATTGCTATTCACTTTGTTTTTTAAAAGGGTCTGTCACTGAACCAGGAGGTCACAGATTCAGTGTGGTTGGCTGGCCAGCAAGTCCCGGATGTCCTCCTGTGTCTGCTTCCCCCGATGTGGGATTTCAGACACTCACCACTGTACCTGGATTCTTACATGGTGCTAGGATTGAACTTAGAGGTTCATGATTGTCTTGCAAATATTTTGCCAACTCAGCCATGACTATACTCCATGATTTACATACCAAAAGAGAAAAATAAATCTTTTGAGGATAAAACTAATTCTAGACATAAGTTTATGGGCTCTTCTATTGTGGAATTGATTGTAGAAAGATAAATTAAACACTAAAATAGTTACTTCAGAGAAGAATTGGGAAGTGGAAGAGATATATTTGAATTTTAGTTAGCATTCTTGAAATTATTTTTATTGAAAATAATGTTAAAAATTATTAGTTTAAATTAAAATCAATAGCATTATATTTAAGTCTTTAGACTTTTTTAAAAATACATATGAGTGTTTTGTCTGCATGGATGTGTATGCACCACATTCCTGATGCCCCCGGAAGAAGAATGTGTCATATTCCCCAGACGTGAGTTACAGAATTGTTGTGAGCTGCCATCTGGGTTCTGGCAACTAAGCTCAAATCCTCTGCAAGAACAAGTGCATTTAACATCTGAGTCATCTCCCTAGTTGCAATGAAGTTAAATTTAAAGAAATGTGTTGAAAAGAAAATCAAACAACTGAAGAACATTGTCTTTCTATAGGGAGCAAATAACAGGATATTTTAAAGAGTTTTTAAAAACTAAATGGGAAAAACCAAAGTAAATATGTTCTCTTATATATTTAAGATTATCATCTGGGCGTGGTGGCGCACGCCTTTAATCCCAGCACTCGGGAGGCAGAGGCAGGTGGATCACTGTGAATTCAAGGCCAGCCTGGTCTACAAAGCGAGTCCAGAACATCCAGGGCTACACAGAGAGACCCTGTCTTGAAAAACCAAAAAAAGAAAAAAAAAAAGAAAAAAAAAAGATTATAACATAATTACATCATTTTCTCCTCTCTTTTTCTCCCTCCATACCCTTTTCTCTTTCAAATTCATGGCCTCCATTTTCCTTAATTTTTGTTTTACTTACACACACACACACACACACACACACACACACACACACACACACACACGTAGTACTATATGTAATCTGCTTAGTCTGTGTTCTATTACTTGTATGCATATTTTCAGGGTTGACCACACCTGTCTGTGACTAGAAGGAGAAACATTTAGAGTATTATTCTTCTGGTGTAGTAGTAGAGTGGTACTTGTAAGATTCTTCTCCGAAATCCATGATGTCACTAGACCAGGGTAGTTGGCTAGGTTTCCAGTACCAGGAGTAAGTATGCTTAAGAATGACATTCCAAATCTGAGCCATTGGAGTTATTTACTCTCATTGCAATGGAAAATCAGGCAGAAATAAAATTCATGATGGTTTGACATACCTCTCTAGTTATCTTAGTCAAGTTTTCAATCAGCTTTAGCAATATGTATTTTATTATCACTAGTTTCCCATTTAGAGATGATTTTGCAACATAAATGTTACTTTGAAAAGTCTTTTGTTTTTCCATATGAAGTTCAGAATTGAACTTTCAATGTCTTTAAAAAATTGTATAGGTATTTTGATAGGGATTGCATTGATTCTGTAGATTGCTTTTGGTAGGATGGCCATTTTTACTATGTTAATTCTCCCTGTCCATGAGCAAGGAAGATCCTTCCATCTTCTCATGTCATCTTCAATCTCCTTCTTCAGAGTTTTGAAATTTTTTTCAAACAAGTCCTTCACTTGCTTAGTTAAAGTAACTCCTAGATATTTTATATTGCTTGTGGCTAATGTGAAGGGTATGGCTTTCCTAATTTCTTCCTCTGCAAGCTTGTCATTTGTGTATAGGAAGGCTACAGACTTTTTTGAGTTAATTTTGTATCCAGCGAAATTGCTGAAAGTGTTTATCAGCTGTAGGAGTTCTCTGGTGGAATTTTGAGGGTCACTTATGTACACTATCATATCATCTGCAAATAGAGATAGTTTGACTTCCTCCTTTCCCATTTGGATACCCTTGATCTCCTTTTGTTGTCTTATTGCTCTGGCTAGAACTTCAAGTACTATATTGAAGAGATATGGAGAGAGTGGGCAGCCTTGCCTTGTTCCGATTTTAGAGGAATTTCCTTGAGTATCTCACCATTTACTTTGATTTTGGCTATTGGCTTGCTGTATATAGCCTTTATTATGTTGAGGAAAGTGCCTTGTATCCCCGATCTCTCTAAAACATTAAACATGAATGGGTGTTGGATTTCATCAAATGCTTTCTCTGCATCTAAAGAGATGATCATGTGTTTTTTTATTTTCAGTTTGTTTATATGGTGGATTACATTGATGGTTTTCGGTATATTAAACCATCCCTGCATGCCTGGAATGAAGCCTACTTGGTCATGATGAATGATATCCTTTATGTGTTCTTGTATTCATTTTGCTACACTGCTACTGAAATTCAAAGGGTACAGATGCCTTTGAGATAGGGCCCTACTATTTAGGCTAGGTTTGCAAAGACTGTGCTATGTAGTTCAGGCTGGCCTTGAGGTCACTGTGTTCCACCCTATTCTGCATCCCAAGTGCTGGCATTAAAGGCCCACACTAATACACATGGCCTGACTCTATCTTTAATTGATTTAAATTTATTTTGAAACTTTTGATTCCTCTTTTTTAAATTATTTAATTTTGTACATAAACATTTATATTACTCATTTTAGATACTTTTTTTACAATTCAAAATGAAAAATCATCCTTGAAATTCACTTTTCATATGCACAGTAGTTGTACCTCATTGTTTCTTTTGTTTTTTATCTTTCAATTCATGTGGAATTTTAGGGAGAAAAAAATTTAACTGTATAGTTTCCCTCTAAATTTTTAGCATGCATAAATTTTTGATTTCTCAAAACTTTCAGTGATCATAATTCAAAAACAGGAATGCTTTTCCCCTTAGTACAGCCATTAGGACTACTTGCTTCAACTTCTATTCTGCAAAATGAAGCAAAACCCATAACAATTAAGTAGCTTTACATATTTTTTCATATTTTTACTTTCAACAACAGAATAGTATGTTTAAAAAATGAAATAATCTCCTTGTTACACTGTTCTTTCAGCCAGCTTTGTTAGAATTTGAACAGTGGAGAATAACATATTTATAAGCTGATTTCATTTGTATCAATACAATGATGTTTCCTATGGCATCATATTTTTTGCCAGTGAAATTTCTAAAGGGTCTGCTATCAATTGATTAACAGGAATCAATATACTGCATGGCACTAAACTTAAAAGGGACTGGATTCTGTAATTTAAAAAAATGTTGTCATGTACAAAATATGAAACCATTTCCTTCTGGAATTTATGGTTCACTGTAAAAGTATCTTTGTAAAAGTATCTTTACTTTGCAAATGTAATTGTCATCTCAGAGGGTTTACTGATGAATATGTTGACCCTTTCTAGTTCTCTCTGAACTCTGACTTGCTGGTTTGACTCAGCGGTTCTGGCTCAAAACTCCTCTTCAAGCTGATTGATTAAAACTGGCTTCTCTAGGCTTCTGACTGATTTGCTCTACATAAAACTGCCTCTGAACTCCATGAACTGAACTTTCAGGAACTCAATGCTACTGCACTGCCTCTGAACTGACTCCCCACTGACTCTCAACTGACTGACTGACTGATTGGCTCTACCTGAACTGCTCTTAAACAGCTACTCCTTCCTGTCTGTTCTAATGAGAGTTGGGTGTATCCTATCTCTGATTTATTCCATCAAATCTTTCTCTGATACATCATATTGTCTATCCTCAATTAGAAATCGCTTTCAAATATGGCTGCTTCCTTCTACAAACTAACCTTATCTTCATTATTTGGGATTAAAGATGTATAAAAGGGTAGTCTAATACAGCCCCCAAATTAAAAGTGTGTGGTGTGAGAAAGCACCAGATTGATTTCCAAAGTGGTTGTACAAGTTTGCACTCCCACCTGCAGTGGAGGAGTGTTCCCCTTTCTCTACATCCTTGCCAGCATGTGGTGTCACTTGAGTTTCTGATCTTAGCCATTTTGACAGGTGTAAGATGGAATCTCAGAGTCATTTTGATTTGCATTTCCCTGATGACTAGTGATATTGAGCATTTTAAGTGTTTCTCAGCCATAAACCCAAACCATTTAACCAGATCATTTCCTCAACTATGGCAGCCTTATTCATAATAGCCAGAATTAAGAAACAATCTAGATGTCCCTCAACCAAAGAATGGATAAAGAAACTGTGGTACGTTTACACAATAGGATACTGCTCAGCTATCAAAGACAAGAAAATCTTGAAATATGTAGGCAAATGGATGGAACTAGAAATGATCATTCTGAGTGAGGTAATTCAGATCCAGAAAGACACATATGGTATGTACTCACTTATAAGTTGATATTAGACCAACATAGATGTCCTCTGAGGGACTCCACACAGCAGGGTATCGGGATAGTCACTGAGACTCACAGTGAGACTCTGGGCTAAGGGCTTCAAGTTGTATGGAGGAATTGGGGAATGGAAGGATGGAGGGGCAGTTTTCAGCAACTCCATAAGGAGACCATCTAGACTGGCAGGTCTGGTCCAGGGTGTCATGCAAATAGGATTCACCAACCAAGGGCATTGGAAGCAGAGGACTTAGATTCTCTGTTCATATGTAGCCAATGGAAAGCTCATTCTCCACATGGAGATGGGGGATGGGGGAACTGCACCTGAGAGTAACTCTGGGCAGGATTTGATCACTGCTCATTTGTGGAGAAGCCCTGTGGGAATGCAGACTAAGGGCATGCAGGCTATTCAGGTGAGACTTGATAGGCTGGACCTGTCAGAAGTCCAGGGGAGGGGAATAGAGCAGAAAAGTGAGGGACGGTGGGAACAGGAAGATAAAAGCGATGTGATTATAATCCAGATATAACATGAATTAACGATGATGATATACAAATTTTTAAAAGATGTGTGGTGTATGTGTAGGCTTAGATTTTCAAAAGCCCATTTTATTTAGGCTTCCTAATCATTTCTACATCCTTCCAACCCATCAATCAGAGGTAGGAGAGACAGAAGGTTAGTAGGAAAGAGGGTGTGGACTTCTTTAGACATATTACCTTGAGGTGATTACAGTCTTCATCATCAGATACCCTCAGACCAGCAAATAGCAAACAGCAAACAGTGAACAACAGCAGGACTCAGTAGAAACAGCAAGACTCCACTGATTCAGTAGAAGTCAGAGGAAGCAGCAAGGCTCCACGGAAGTCAGCAAGAGCTGCAAGATTCAGCCAGAGTGCCACAAGAAGTTCTTTGGAACATTTTTCTCTGGGAAGTGAAGTGTAGAAAAGTGAAGACCAGGGAAGTGATAGGAAACATGGCAAAGCATAGAGATGCAAAAGTGTTCTCTCAGTGTCTGAAAGCTCTATGTATCTCTTTTTGGAGTCTACAGAAAGATGTTTTCCAGTTAGCAAAAACCAAGTTCCTCCCACTAGACAGCTTCTAGCAAAATATCATGCATCCTCTCATGAGTCTGTTTTCAAAAGTGGAAAAACACTCCAACATCTCACACTTGGGCCCCAAACAAATAAAAATATTACAGGACACCACTGAGTTTACCCAGCTCTAGCCAATGGACAGGACAGTCTCCACATTTGAGTGGAGAGTGGGATATGACTTTCTCATGTACTCTGGTGCCTCACATTTGACCATGTCCTCTGGAGGGGGAGACCTAGTGGCACTCAGAGGAATGACATCAGGTCACTGAGAAGAGACTTGATACCCTATGAGCATATACAGGGGGAGGTAATCCCTCTCAGGAACAGTCATAGGGGAGGGGAATAAGGGGAAAATGGGAGGGAGGGGAGAATGGGAGGATACAAGGGATGGGATAGCCATAGAAATGTAACAAGAATAAATTAATAAAATAAATAAAAAAATAAAAAAAAGAAAGAAACTAGAAACTTCCACTTCAGTTGTGTCTGCAATCCAGCCAGGTCACATAGACCCAGGTCTGATCCTTTGCCAGAGCAGCTATGTTGCTGGATAAAAATTACTCTGCAGTTCACTGACACTTTCACTATAAATATCTATTTTTTCAGTTTTAATATTTAATAGTATTTATTTACATTGCAAGTAATATCTGCATTCACTTGATATTGTGCATTTATATTATGAAATACATGATAATTAACTGATTGGAATTAAGTGTTCTTTATCTTTTCTGATTAGTTTTAGTTCAAAAATCTATTTTGTCAGTATTAAGATACCAATGATTAACTGCTTCCTGGTCCCACCTGATGGAGGTTTTGTTTTGTTTTGTTCCAATCATTTCACTTTAAAGAGGTACATATTTTTAAAGCTAATGTGAGTTTCTTATAGACAACATAAGTTAGTTTTTGTCTCTTAATTAATTCAGCCAGCTTATTATTTTTTATTGGAATGTTAATGACATTAATATTTAAAGTTACTATTTAAAATGTGTGTGGTGGTTCAGTTGTCTTTACTGATTAATTTTGTGGCAGTTTCAATAGGAAAGAACGTCACAGGCTCATACATTTGAATGCTTAGTCATCAGGGAGTGGCAATACTTGAGAAGGATTAGGGGTTATGGCCTTGTTGGAAGTATCACTGGGTGTGGGCTTTGAGGATTCAAAGGTCCCAGACAAACCTAATTTCTTCTCTTTCTGCCTCCTGTAGATCCAAATATAGAACTTCAGTTCTTCAGCACCATATCTACCTGAGTCCTACTATGCTCCCCATCATGAGGATAAGGTACTAAACCTCTGTAACTGTAAGTGAACCCCAATTAAATGATTTACCTTATTAGAGGTTCCTTGGTCATGGTGTCCCTTCACAGCAGTAGAATAGTGACTAAGACAATGTTTTAAATTGTCCTCTATTTCATCAATTACATTTTCTTTTTAGACCACTTGGCTATGCTTGTTCCTCTTATTGGTCTAACGTACTGCCTCCAGTATTCTCTTTTGTGTTGTTTGCTGGATATTAATGTTTTTTAGGCTGTCCATTTGATGGAAAGGGTTTTTCCTCTTCAGCTCTGGCAGGTTGTTTTTTTGGAGTACAGTAGTCTAGGCTGTCATTTCTAGTTTATTAGAACATGAATGCATTTCTCTAAGCTATTTGGACGTTCCAAATTTCTATTGTAATACCCACTGTTGTTCTGACAGATTTTATGTACCACTTGTTTTTTTCCCCTGAAGCTGTCAATATTCTTTATTTTGCATATGTAATATTTTAACTCTGGTACATCATGGTGAGTTTCTCATCTGACCTTGTTCATTTTTTTTTCTGTTTATTTCTTGTGCCATATAGGTATGTTTTTTCATGGCTTAGTGAAGTTTTCCTTTATGGGATATTTGAAAAATCTGCCTATGTTATTGACCCGGGATTCTTCTCCCTGAGTCATTCCTATAAATTCAGAGTTTTTCATGTTGTCTCACATTTCCAGTCTCCTTCTTTCCTGTTCTTTTTTACATTCTTCTCATATTCTATGCTTATTTTTTCTAGTTCTTCTACTTTAAATTTAAGTCCTGATAGTTTATCTACGTGAGCCATTCAATGTGTAAAGCTTTCTCTTGTGTTTTCTTTTTGGGTTGTTGAGTATTTCAGTTCCATCTTTATCTGAATTTGGCTTTTCTTCACTACATCTGAAGCTTCCTTGAATTCAGTTTTCAAATCCTCAATTTTCTTAGAAATTTCACTCAGCCTTATGTTTGTGGTTTCTTTTACATCACTTTGGTGTTTATACCTTTAAAATAATTACTTTTAAGTTCATATTTTAAAGTCCATAGAGTTTTGTTTTTTCTTTACCTCCTTGAATACTTTTCTAAAGTTTTATTTTTTGAGGTTTATTACTGTACTTTCAAAATGTGTTTCCTGGGGTATAACTAGGTCATTCTTATTGGACAACATTTCCATATGACTATTATATTTTGAGGGTACATATTATACTGATCTTTTATATTTGTTTTTTGTAAAGAGATTTGGGTATGTGGTTATATTTTGATGGTTCTGTGTCTGAAATTAATATAGAAGGCTGGAATGGAGTACCAGATATGTATCAAGAATAGCTCTGAAAGTTGAATATGCTGTGTGTGCTTACGTCAGGTAAATGTAGGGAGCTACTCTCGTGAACATTACATGTCTGATCTGAGCCTGAAGTCTGAGTGCCATTGGGTGGGGAAAACAAGGCTGGGCTGGGGATGAGATGTGGAAGCCAGGCTAGAAATGGGTCTTGGGGATGGTGGGTTGAGGAGAGATCATTTGACTCACCAGGCTAGGTCCAATCAGAAGATGTAAGAGGTCAGGTTAGAGAGAAAGGCTGGATTCTAGAGGCAATAGGTGAAGTCAAGTGGTAAGCAGAGCTCTGTGCTGATCCATTCTATGTGTCTCTGTAGGTTGTGACCATTGCAGCTCCTGGACATGGGAGCAGTGAACAAAGACTATTCTAGGATATTCGGTGTGGGACCTGGGATGCATCTAAGCATAAGGCATGGTGCAAAGAAGGGAGCATCAGGAAGATTCACCCTGCAAGGCCCTGACACAAGATCAAAGTTGTAAAGCCTGGCATGGTGGTACACACCTTTAGTCTCTGCACTTGAGAGACAGAGGAAGGCAGATTGCTGTGAGTTTGAGACTAGACTGATCTACAAAGTGAGTCCAGGACAGCCATGGCTACATAGAAACCTTCTCTCAAAAAACAAACAAACAAAAACCAAAACAAAATAAAAAACAAACAACAAACAAACAAAAAACAAACAAACAAAAAACAAGATCAAAATTGTTTTATTAGGTAAAATAAAAGAGAAAATATGTATTCAAGTGCTTGGTGTGATGGCACATGCCTTTAACCTTAGCACTCAGGAAGCAGAGGCAAGTGAATCGCTGTGAGTACAAAACTAGCTTGGTCTACAAAGCGAGTCTAGGACAGTCAAGGCTACACAGAGAAACCCTGTCTCCAAAGAAAAAAAAGAGAACCCCCAAATCAAAACAAAATATATACTCAAAACAAAAAGTCTACCAAATAAAACTTCATTATATTCTGAACTAGAATGGAAGCATCAAGCATTAGGTGGTGTATGGGGTTAAGCAAACATGAACACTCCTTAGCTTGGCTATAACCCTTTCAGGAAAACACAGAAGCCTCAGAAGTGTTCTTGATGTCTGTGGTTCTTAGATGAAAAGTGTAACACAGAATTCAGGAAAGCAGACAAAAAGAATATAAAAGAAGAAGAAGAAGAAGAAGAAGAAGAAGAAGAAGAAGAAGAAGAAGAAGAAGAAGAAGAAGAAGAA
>OU015745.1:105727384-105746816 GCA_907169655.1 Acomys percivali | reverse complement strand
AGCCCAGAGTAACTGTTTTAATAAAAGTTTTTCTCTATATATGAATGCTTATTGTATGTATTTCATTAATGATCTGACTGATTTATGTAATCCTTAGAATCTAACTGTAATTTATACATAAGCTACAAAAGGATCACAGTGAAGTACACGTTAAAGAACCGTTATCAACAGGACTTTTATGTATGTCCCTATCTGCTTGCAGGTGGACTTAAATAATCTACATTTGATTTAGGTTGTGTAGAGCACAAAGTTCCCAGTACTTGGTACAATGAAACATGAGTGACTGAGTTTATTATATTTTATTTTGAGGTCATTCTTTCTCAGTATAGAAAAATCTTTTATATGCTATTGAGGGTGTTACTGGTTTCTCTCCACAACCTGACCTTAAGATCCTATTGATGAAGAAAACATCATACTTACGCCATTAAACTTGGAGAAATTGAGCTGGTGACCAAGTTAAAACTTTACTCCTGATGACTAGCATTAATAGAACTATAAGGAAATATGCATACTGTCATAGGAGAAAAGTAGGCATCAATCTCTCCTAGCTACAAACCTATCAATCCACACTAGCACCTGTTTGCATGATGAGCTTACTATTTCAGTATATATATATATATATATATATATATATATATTCACATTACATCCTTCTTATAATCCCCTCACTCTTATTTTCCTAAACCCTCTCTCCCTCACTCTTCTACCCTATTCCTGTCCCATAGCCCTCTGAGAGGTGAGGTTCTCCTCCCATACTGTCTGACTGTCTGACCATAATCTATCAGGTCTCATCTGAATAGCCTGCATCCCCTTCCTGTATGTTCCACAGGGCTTCTCTGCCAAAAGCCAGTGTTCAAATCTCAGGCACCAGAGAAGGAAAATTGGCCTTCTTCAATAGAGAGAAACTAGATATATACTATATATATTCCAGGGTAGATGTAATGATCAGTGTAAATGTTTTTATTTTCTTAGCTGAGGGGATGAGATTGCAAATACATGGCTTGGGCTGAGCCCAGAACATTTCTTTCTAATTATCCCTATTTCTAGGCCTGGAAGATTCTAGCCTTTATACAATCTAAGCTTCCACAAACCCCAACTTCAGTTTCCAGCCTCCATCTACTAACCCAGGCCTACAATGTTTTCTGCCTTTGTGACTTACTGCTGAACAAGCTCACCCTTTCAAGATGTTTCTGAACTCTGGCTGGCTGTTTCAATTCAGTTGTTCTGATTCAAAACTCCAAGCCGACTGATTCAAATTGGCATCTCGTTGAACTGCTCTGTTGGAAAAACTGCCTCTGAATTCCACTAATTGAACTACACTGACTGCATTTACTATACTTTCTACAGAAATGGAACTGAACAGAATTCAACTGCATACAACTGAACTGCACAGAAGTGACTCTTTGTACTGTCCTTGGGATCTCTACTGTACTTTCTCCAGAAACTCTCTCTTCTTTTCCTGAACTTCCCTTAGGTAGGTTCTCTTTCCTGTCTGTTCTCCTGAGAGTCGGGCATATCCCATCTCTGACTCATTTTGTCAAGCTTTCTCTGATTTGTCACATAGTTTGCCCCTCAATCAGACGTCATTGTTTTGGATTAAAGGTGTATATACTAAAAAAGTGTCTGTATTTCAGCCAAAGTGATTAAATGGCTCTGCTAAGGGTGTGTCTGTATTCCAGCCAGATCACACAGACCTAAGTATTTGGATCTGACCCATTCCCAGAGTAGTCATATAGCTTGATTAAAGTTCCTTTACATATCAGGAATAATTGATGAACACAATATGGTGTCCATAATTTTACGTATTTTATGTATATTTTTGTTTAAGTAGTTTTCTAATTGTATTATTAAGAGACAGAATGAATGTGAAGTAGGGTGCCTGGGGAGTGTCAACGGAAGCATGGAGAATCTAGGAAGGGTTAGTGCAGGACAGAATCTGATCAACATGTGTTGTGCTAAAAAATTACATGAAATCTTCCAAAATGTAACTTATTGTCAGATATTGTTATTACATCTCTGCTGGATAAACCTGGTGATGGCACGTGAAAATAGCTTAACAGCTTACTGTCTACTCAGAATTTTATATGTTTCACAGGTGTTCACTACTAATTAACAAAAATACTGATTAATGCATGATAGAAGTGCCATTGCTGAGTTTGCATGGAGGAATCTTAAAAGGGGCAGAGGGGGAGGTAGAAGTAAGTAAACTCGGTCCCAAAGCTATGTGTGGGAACTGAAGAAGACTTAGTCTGGATTAGATTGTGTTACTCTCTGTATGTGTCACAGTAAAATAAAGTACACATATATTAAGTATCCAGTGAAAATTCTATAATTGTACAACATAGTCACCACCTAAAATAAGGTAGAAAACACTCACATCATACCAAAAGTATGCTTGTGCATGTTCCTCTCAAGACATCTCAGAGAATTCGGATTTTCTTATAACAATATTACCAGACAAGGTTCCTGCTTTTGTAGTTCTTACAAACATATTCAAATATTTCGTAATGTTCATTGTCTGAGCTCTTCTTCTTTAGAAGAATAGTTTGATAGTCAAACATGTTTACTACGTTTGACATTCATTAATTTTTATTGCTGAGTAGTGGCCACTGTTTGCACAATTGTTTTAACCATTCTGCTTTACTAAACGTGTATGTTATATCCATGTTTTTATTATTACATAGCAGGTGGCTGTGGCATTTTAAAAATAATAATACACACTCTTTATTTTCTCTTCTATTGAGTAAGTACCTAGGATATGGGATAAGTTAAGAGACTGTCAGTCATTTAAAAAAAAAAGTGTAGCACTTTGTATTTTCATCTGTTTTGCATCATTTTCAGTCTGTGCTTGTTGCTCAAATAATCCTTTCTCTCACATATTGTTTAAAGCACTTTGAAAAATGCTGAATTCACTAAAACTCCTGTAGGCAAGGAGAACATAGGCAGTGCTTAGTTCTCACTCACAAAGTGTGTGACGTAATAGAAATAGAGGGTAAAGCCACCTCTGTTTCCGTAGCCTCCCAATGAGATCACAGTGCGAGCTGATTCAAAACTAAACGAGGTTGGAGTTGTTACCGGAGCCCTTCATGAGTAGGTGTATATGAGGGGTAGAAAGGCATGAAATGATACATTTCTTCAATGTGGGTGAGTATGACAGTAATAACAATTTTTATTCACAGAAGAGATGTTCTCTGAAGATTCTCCCATGAGCTAGGAGTATGTGCAGCCAAGATACCAGGGATTCTACTATTAAAAAATAAGCCAGAGAAACAAACCAAGAATAGTCTATGCTGCTGTTAAAACAAAAACTAAAACTAAAACACTTGTCTCGCTGGAATTGGCATACTACTTGAGGAAGACATGTATGATAAATATCACCCTAGGTGTAAAGCTTGAGCATATTCAAAACTTGTCCTCTCTCATAAAATCCCATTTCTTTTTGTTTCTCCTTGATAGAAAACTTTTATTGCAAATTTGGCTAGGTGGGAGAGATATAGCTATTGCCACCATAGTTGATAACTGAAACAGTTAAGGTTTTCTATTAGGTTGAAAACATTCTTTGTTATGTCCTCTAGTTAACTGAAAAATATGGGTAAATTAAAATATATATTATCATATAAAAGATATATTATTTTTAGATATAATAATTAGATATACTTTACATATCTTATCTATCTTTCCAGTTAAATTAATTATTCTAAAAAGTTAATCTAGTGCATTTTAAGAAAAAAAAACATTTACAGAGTAGGTAAATATCCATTGTAAGATAATTATTTCAAACATTTTTCATTCTAGGATATACATAAGAAGTAGATGTGGTCATATTGGTAATGTTTTCTTCTCTCAGAGTCCACTTATAAGTTATTTATTTGAATATGTTTTAAGACAAATCATATATGAGGTGGTATGAGGTTAAACCTTGGCCTGGTATATATATTGGAAAAAAACCATCCTGCAATACTGTAATATTGGGAGGCATTGAAGACATTTTCAGTCTTCAATTTTGAATCCAGGAATATATTTGCCATTCCCTGACAGCCTGTGTCACATTTTTATAGATCTCTCTTTTTTTTTTTTAATTTATTTTATAAATTTATTCTTGTTACATCTCTATGGTTATCCTATCCATTGTATCCTCCAATTCTCCCCTCCCTCCCATTTTCCTCTTATTCCCCTCCCCTATGACTGTTCCTGAGAGGGATTACCTCCCCCTGTATATGCTCATAGGGTATCAAGTCTCTTCTCAGTGACCTGCTGTTCTTCCTCTGAGTGCCACTAGGTCTCCCCCGCCAGGGGACGTAGTCAAATGTCAGGCACCAGAGTACATGAGAAAGTCATATCCCACTCTCCACTCAAGTGTGGAGACTGTCCTGTCCATGAGCTAGATCTGGGTAGGGGTTTAAATTTTACTGCCTGTATTGTCCTTGGCTAGTGCCTTAGTTTGAGCGGGACCCCTTGGCCCAAATCTGCCTATCATAATGTTCTACTTGTAGGTTTCTAGGACCCTCTGGATCCTTCTACATTGCTATTCTCACATGGTTCTCTCATCTAGAGTCCCAATCGGATGTCCTCCCCTCTCTCCCAGTTTCCTGGTAAGGGAAGGCTTTCGTGGGACATGCCCATTGATTTCTTTATTTATTTCTTCCCTGACTCATGTGTCATTTAGCAGAGAGTTGTTTAGTTTCCACTTCAGACTTTTATTTTATTTTGATGATGAGAGTGATATTAAGGTTTAGTTTAGCTAACTCATAAGGACATAAAGATTGTATTTGATAATATGAATTCAAATGAACCTATGAAAATTATAATACTGTGCCAACCAAAATAATATGCTGTACTCACATAATGCACCAAAACTTTAAAAGTACATAAGAAACTTGAGAAAGAAGAGCCTTAATAAACATTTCAGTTGGAATAGTGAAGAAAGCTGTAAACCCACATGGTCTGTTTCGTCAGTCTAGGGTTGGATGCTTTTCCCTGGCTTGCTTTCATTCTCTCTCTATCTCTCTGCCTGTGTATCTTTCTGTCTCCCTGTCTCTGTATCTCTCTGTCAGTCTGTCTGTCTATCTCTCTCTGACACACACACACACACACACACACACACACACACACACACACACACCAGAGATCCACAACCTATTTTTGTCTTTTTTCCAAGACTTATGCCATTGTAAGACAGAGGGATAACTATACCATAATTGTAATTATACAAAAGTAGTAACAATAGAAATACACACAGAGAATACTAAAAACAGATTTAGAAGCAACTTGATAAATAATAATCTTGAATTTTTGAACAATTATATTTCATCCATTATTTGTCATGGGAAATAAGGATTATAGACTAAGTCATTCTATATTTTTCACTCAGAATGAAGTTTCATGTATCAGAAATAAAATACTTATATATTATTTAATATTACTTTTGTCAAAGAATCAAGCAACAGAAATATATGAACAGAAAGTATCAGCCATCACAAATGGCAGCAGATACAATTCAGTTCCATAGCTCTGTGAAGAAAATCTCTACAGTTCAGTTGGTGAATTTGTATCAACGAACTGTTAAAAGACAAATAAGCATAAAATATAATTAAACTCTTTAAAACATAATCTTACTTTATGAACTAAGAAAGTACAGTACTGATTCATCGATTCAGAGAGATATTTATGATAACTATGGTTCTTTAGTAGAAAAGTAAGTTATAAAAATATGTGAAAAGATAAGTGTATCATGTATTGAACAATACAATGTAGATACTAACAATAGCATATACTACATACAAATCCCTCTGACACACACACACACACACACACACACACACACACACAGCAATAAGCAAAAGTGTTTTTATGAAGACAAGGGTATCTTCTAAATGTACTGCCCAGATAATAAAGCATGTGACTTAAGAAAATTGAACATGCCACATTAGTGACTATGGTTGTCTGTCAGGGATCTAAGAACATCAAATAAAGTATCAAAAGGTATGTGACTATAGAAAGATAAATGTCTTTTCTCACACTCTGGAGCTATAAACCAAAGATTAAAGTGCTGGTAAGGTTAATGTGATTAGTGGTATCTATCTGACTAGTATGTGATATCTCTTTGTATCTTACCTGGCTTTCTTTGAATTTATACTTTTACTTCTTATTGTAAGAATGCTGGAAATATTGAATTAACACCTCTGTCATGATCTCATTTAGCCTTCATTCTACCTTAAAACCTTTCTCTATACCCAGGTACTTTAGTTCATCACAATCTGATTGAAAAGATATAGTTCACCTCACAATGTTATTAAAACTTGAAAATTTATTTAAGAAAATTGAGAAGGATATCTTTAGTCATTAAAGAAATTATTTGCAATGTTTTTCTCTTTAGAATTGTAAGATTAACTTTGTGAAAAAAAGATTATTATAAAATATTTCAAAGTCTTTTCTTCACAGTAAAGGAAGTCTCAAACATAAAATTACATTTTAATTGTTATGTTTATTTTCCAAATGCATATATGTGAACATAGCTCATCATTTTTCCTGTCCAAATAAGGAAATATACATTATTGAAAATATATTATTTGAATTTGAAAAATTGTTCCAAGGAGCTGTAATGCTACTCTGACTTATTTCTGTATCTATTCTTAAGGACTAGACATTGTTACTATGTTATGATACTAGAAATAAGTATCAATACTTATTTTTCTAATTTAAATAAATAATATCTTCACACTAACATTAACTTAGGTGAACAAGAAAAAACCAATAAAGTAGCTGTGTACTCTTTCAGCACTCTTCATAACTCTTAAAGTTTTATTGACCATGTTTATCAGAATTAACCTCTTGACAGGAAATTCTGTATGCCTTGACCTTTTGTCACATCCTATGTTAAAAACCAGGTATTACGGACTATTTTCTTTCAATACTGGTAATTTAGTTTTACATGAAGGACTTCGTGATAGTGTGGAAAATTAGAGATAGATATTTGGTTGACTGGTGGTAGTGCATACCTTCAAACCCAGCCCTTGGAGGCAGAGGTAGATGAATCTCTGAGTTCAAGGCTAGCTTTGTCTATAGCATGAGAATTCTCTCTAAGATTTGCCATTGTTCAAATTGAAATCATCTCTCTTCACATCTTTGAAAAATGTGAAATTAGTGAGAGCATACTGAGAGGAGACATTGTCTTTTGTGAATAAGTTGAAGTTACTCGAAGCCTAGAAGTTCTTTTTCAAATGCTCTTATGCTAAAATGCAAAGCAGTTTCATAATCAAATGGTGCATAATACAGTCATTCAATTAGCTTAGCCTCCCTCTTTTAAAGGAGAACTACTACTAATGGGTTTAATTGCCTCTGAGAGTTAGGGACAATTTTTATTCCCCCCCATCCCAAATGTTTTATGTTTCATTTGAGCAATAATAGATCTTTGATAATGCCTTTAGACTTCAATTAGAGAGTCAAAGTATGAATTTAATGCTCAACTAGCCCAACAAAGTGAAAATTGCAAATATTTTGAAGGAGGAATTCTCACAATATTAGATGTTACTGTTAAAGTGCTGTTGGTATAAAATGAGCTAGGATTATTCCATTTCCATTAACAACCAGAAAGTCAGAAAGACCACATATTGGCATCGACAAAGAACAGATTTGTATGTACCAGAGATGAGATTTTCACTGAAAAAAAATGCATATTATTGTTCTCAGTGCATACAGACTACTGCTAGAGAATGTGCCACTTTGAAAAATTCTGGAATACACACATTTTGCGTGTATAAATTTTGAAATGACTTTTTGCATGACAAAATAAGAACTGAGAATCAAATTCATGGTTTTACAAATGTTAAGCATGTAATCTACCTCTAAATTCCAACCTCATCCCTCCATTTGTCCTCTTATTTAAACTTAATTTAAATCACATTTCTATAAGACACTGAAGTGTTGGCTTCTGGGGTAGTGTTATGAAATTAATTTAAGAAACATGAGTCTCTAAGAGAATGTATCTCAAATAACACCTATTAAACATATTGCCAGAAGTAAAGACGAAAGTGTATGGAGGATACGTATATATGATAAATATGTACATATTCACTGAGCTATGCTTTCTAATCAGTATTAAATGTCTAATCCAGGTAGCTTAGGTTTAGAGAGTACAAATAATTATAGGTGAAGTGTAAGAAGATATTTTAAACATATGAATCAATATTTTTGAAAGTGTAATGTCAATGGGTCTCAATGTCCAAAGTAGGACAATGCTTTTATTCAAAGTCAGCTACCTTTTGCACAGAGTATCCTTCTAGTAGGTCAGTGAGGAAGACATCCAATGTATCTGTCATCAAAATTCTTCTTGTATCTGCTCTATGGGTCAAGAACCTATTATGAAAGCCACATCTTCTGATGTTAATCCAAAACGCTATTCTTTGTGTCCTGACTGCTTGGTACAACTGAAAACTAGGGTCCAAATAGCTTACAAATGAAGAGCTAGCAGGATAAAAAGACAGACAATTTTTTTTAATGATGAAAGGCTACTCTCTCTTCTGTTATTATTCAGTCTTTCCTTTTGATTCTTCTAATGAAGTTGTCAAACTGTCAAAGACCTGTAAATTCCATGGGGATTGCCCCCAAGGCTACTTTCTATAAGTCATTGATTCACTATCATCTTTTGTAATCTATCCAATATCTCTGTTAACATTTTAATACTACTGTCTCTATAACATGGAAAGGGAATTAGAAGGAACAGATCAATTGGATAGATAGAGTGCAGAAAACAAAACAAGGTTTGGATGCAGAGATAAAGGTACACACTAAAAAGGATCATGAAAAAGAAGAACATGGATATATTACTATTAAAGTAAAAAGTATTCCTCACCAGCTGATATTATGAATGCTTGGTTCCCAGGTTGTGGCACTATTTTAAAGAATGAGTGGTGTTTAGGGAATTAGGGTATTTAGATGATAGAAGTAGGCCACTATGAGGAAAACATGGGTTTTGATGGTTTGCACCTGCTCCTGGTTGGTAGCTAATTCTCAATGTTTCTCTATCTTTATGCAAACAAGCCACCAACTCACTTTCCTGCTGCTGGGGCACCTGTTCATATCTTCCTTGGACATAAGGAAGGCAAATATCCAAAACTGAGGCCAATAAAATTTTCATCCATTAAGTTGTTCCTGACAGGTATTATATCCCAGTGATGAGAAAATTAACTAACAAAATGGTTCATAAGGGGTATAAAATAGAAAACAACATTTGTGATTTCAATTTCCATTTGAGTCCACCATAGAGTATCAAAATGAAAGGCATAATGCCCTGAAATCATCAGACCAAATGTGCCAGCAACTGGACCTATCTGAGACTTTGGAGTTAGAACTTTATCCAGTACCCTTTTAGGTATATAAAAATCCTCCTCCTACATTTGATTTAAACTATTTTCTTCTGAATAATGTTCTTCCATTTTTAAAATATCCAACCATAATGAAAAGAAGCAAAACAGGCATTTTCAAGTTCTCACCATGTCCCAGTGTTCACCAGGATGGCTTGGTATACAGATTATTTGACTATTCACTTAAAAGGACGTTGTAACCTGTTTCCAGTCAGGTCTATACTTCATTAGTACTATATTGTTAATACATCTGAAACCGCATTTGGATATGTACTTCTAAGGCTCAGCTTCTGAACTCATAAAACAATATTCTATTTATTTTATTTTAGGTGTATGACTATTGCACTGTGTTCATATAATTTCCTGCAGACGCCAAAAGAAGAGATCAGATCCCATGGAACTGGAGTTACAGAGAGTTGTGAGCTGCCATGTTGGTGTTGGCAGCTGAACCTGGGTCCTCTACAGGAGCAGCAAGTGCTCCGTGTCGCTGTCTCTCCAGCCCCTTGTGGATTGTTATCCTCCTCAGTGGACTTCTATTATGTGATATGATATAAACCCTTTAGTCTAAAATTCAATCACCTATTCATGTGATCTCCTTACCAATATGTATCTGCAGATATTTACGATTCTTCAAAAGCAGTATTTTGCTTTTCTTCAACTTTATCTTTGAACTGAGTCCTTCGGCTCATTATCTCATGAGATTAGTCTACGTTTCCTGTCTTATCTGGGTGCTTGTCTTTTCTTGTCCCATTCAAGTTCCAGTAGCTCTTTCTGGACACAATTCATGTCTCACTTTCTCTTAGACACAATCTTATTTTATTTGTAGTAGTTATTTTTGATGTTCTTACTGTCCATTCTCAATGACAAACTATGGAAGGCTTGAATACCAGTGTTGAGTTTGCTTTAGATGTCCTCTTTTTCATAAAGAAAAGAAAGATTGAATTTTTTTCTTTAAAAATAAACAGGTAGTTTTTATTTATTTATTTTTAATTAATTTATTCTTGTTACATCTCAATGGTTATCCCATCCCTTGTATCCTCCCATTCTTCCCTCCCTCCCAGTTTCCCCTTATTCCTCTCCCCTATGACTGTTCCTCAAAGGGATTACCTCCCCCTGTATATGCTCATAGGGTATCAAGTCTCTTCTTGGTAACCTGCTGTCCTTCCTCTGAGTGCCACAGGTCTCCCCCTCCAGGGGACATGGTCAAATGTGAGGCACCTTTAAAAATATTATTCCTGTCATTTTACAAGGTCTGTAGTGGTCTGATGTAAGCTTAGTTTATTAAGGCACAAAACTTAAATCTCATATTCAAATAATTGCATATTAAGTGCATTAAATACTAAAGAGATAAGAAGTTATAAACCTATATGAGTCACTATAAATAAGTTAATACTTATACTATATATTTTTATATTATTTATATCATGATACACATATTCATACTGTAAGTAGTTGATAAAAATTAAAGATTCACTCCTGACATTCCTTCACTAATTTAGTATTTAATTACAAAATGGAAAATGAATTATATTCATGGTCGGATTGAAATACTCTATATAAAATTCATTCCAAAATAATTTTCTTAAGATAAAATTAAAAACTTGACCAATAATTAAGAAAAATCACCATGCTAACAGAATAGAAACTACATCCTTATGAAAATGATCAGATAACAAAAATGAAATATGACTTGTTGCCACATCTTTAAAAACCAAGAAAAACTCAGCTTCACTTTCTAATATATGAACGTTTCCAGCAAACCATTAAAGTAATTGCATTTAATTTTTTTCAGCATTAGAGAACTCTTACATAGAAAGATGTTTTACAAATACAGGGGTGGAAAGAATCATCCTCACATCTGGCCTTAAGCTTTTTTTTATAGTCAATGCAAAAGAAAATAGATTGGCACTAATAAAAGGGTAAGAAAAGTACAGCAAACCAATTTCCCCATTCCTAATAGAATCTTAATAAAAGTTATCTCTCCTCCCTTAATCACAAATACAATCTGAAGCATAAACTAAGAACGAATTTGATCTCTAAGTGAGTTTTTGACATTCGAAAGTTACATAATTTGGCTCTTCAAGTAGGCACTGATGTCAGCGCTAAGCGGGAATATATGAATACCTATAAATATTGCATGCACAAGAGAGGTTGCACTTAGTTGCATGATTAATTGTTCTGTTGTTAGTCATCTATTGTATCTTTTTTTTTTTTGCATGGAAAAAGCAATTAGAAACACATTTCCGACTATCCCAGACAGACTTTAGATGCTTCACAGCGGAAAATTAAAATTTTAGGCATTGCAGATTGTGTAACAAATGTATTTTCAGTGACCACATTATTAGAGTACCTGAAGGATGCTCACAGACTCGTGAGACCACAAACTGACTTACCCTCCCTTGTTTCAATAATCTATTTTTATAAGACATTGAAATTATTTTTTTTGATAGTGGATTTGTATACGTGTGTGTGTGTGTGTGTCTGTGTGTGTGTGTGTGTGTGTGTGTGTGTGTGTGTGTGTGAGAGAGAGAGAGAGAGAGAGAGAGAGACAGAGAGAGAGACAGAGAGAGACAGAGAGACAGAGAGAGAGACAGAGAGAGACAGAGAGAGAGACAGAGACATAGACATAGACAACTCCACTCTGGAAAACTTAGTACAAATGCACCAAAAATTTTTACTATACAACTGAACCATAATAAGCCTATATGCATTCAGGTCAGGAATGTAAAACAATCGCCTGGAAATGAATTTTTACCATTAAGTTCCCAGAGTCTTTTCATAACCTTTGGGTAAAATTGATTTTTTAATATGAAAAAAAAATCTTTTCAGTATATCTTTTACTCTAAAATTTCATTACATGTAGTACAAACTAGATATTACCAATAAGGTAAGTTACTGTGGACTAAATAATATCACAGGTTTCTGTCTGAAAGGCAGCAATGATTCATATTATTATTATATTTTACTTTAAAAACTTTGGTTTAAAGTGTGTTGATGATATGCAGATAACTTCTTGTTCTTAAGATGCAAAACCCATTCCATCTGATCAATCAACTAGTGATAGATCCTCAGAGCAGGGAAGAAAGTCATTGTGTGCATGTGTGCATCCATGGTTGAATCATCAATTTTTGTTGGATTTCTCCAAGTCCATGGTCACATGGAAGGCTCAGTTAAATAAAACAAAGAGGCATGGGTAGAAAGGGTATTTGGCATGAGGAATTGAGGGGAAGAGGAGTAAGGGAGAGGTGAGCGAGGGTAGAGCATAAGAGTGAGTAGAATGCTTTGTGTACATGGATCAAAGTGTCAACGAACAAATAAATTATTAGTAGAAAGAAGAGAAGAACAAACAAATTTTGTCCTAGTCATTCTTGCTCCTTCCTGCAGAGAACAAAGCATCCTGTTCCCACAAAATATTCTTTTTGTTTCTCCATTACTACACGGAACAAGCTCACTATAGTTGAATACTAAAAACAAAGTTGGACTATTGTTTGAGAATTGTCTTTTAGTACATCTCTCAAAGAAACTTTTTAAGAATATATATATTAACTTTTAAAATTCGAGGCCGCATTCCAAATCCTAAATTAATATAATTTCCTACTGGCATGACCATAATTTCAAGACAGGTCAAAACTGAGATATGAAGCATACTTCTTCACTTTGGAGTCTCAGTCTCTAACTCCCAACCGTTAGAACGAAGCTTAGATCGGGAGAGTAGTGTAAGTTGTAGATAAATATCCCAAATTGCTGTCGATAAAATTCAGAACTGAACGTTATTACATGTAGTGATGAAATATACTTTTCCTTCGGATCTTAAATCTCTTCCTTTTAAAGGCTATGCCTGTGATAATAAGAGTAATTTTGGAGAAAGAAACGTGATAGTCATAAGAAAGAGCATAAAGAGAAAATATTCATACATAAAACACAATAACGTCGCTTTCAAAAACACATTTGATGTCATTTCTCTCTGTTAAATCAACACTTAGCTGTGGTTGGTGTAGCATTCTTGTTCAGATATATAAGGCCTACAAAAGTCCTAAATTGAATCTTTTTCTGTTTTAAAAATTATGTAGCATATTTTTAACATATAACAAAAGGTTAAGCAAACTGTATGTCCAATAAGAAATGCTGCAATTCGAGTAAAATTCAAGAGTGCTCAAAGCATGTTTTCCTCAAAAGTAAATTTCACACTACCATGGAAAATGTGAGCCCTGTAAGTAATGGTGAACACATTTCAGTGGATATTACTGTGAATTTTCTGAGTGATCTACAAATAGTCTCTCAATGTATATAGACTGCATAGAAAAACCTAAGAAAGAACACACGCTACATATTCTGAGTAGATTTTCAACTCATGATTTTTAATTACAGGAGTATATATTCAATACAACTTCTTCTACAGGAAAAAAAAAAAAGATGCTGAATTCAGAGGTTGCAGCCAGATTTCCCCAGGAGAACAGTTGAATGAGATTGACCTCATTAAGTAAAATTAAACCCAACCCCTCCCAACCAAACCAAACAGAAATTTTTCATGTCAGATAAAGGTTTGAGGAAGCCCGAGATGGCTGAGGTATCATTTATATGTCAGATGACTTCAAAGCATTAATTTCTCACGAATATGAGAAAACACACGTGGGAGTAGACACATTCATTGTTTCCATGGCCACGCAGCTAATTTACAGTGTGATTCTGTAAGCCAATTGTACAGCTGCTTAAGACAGACAGAACTATTCACTACTGTCAGTACTGACAGCCATGGCAGTCTATTTTCAGTATAGCAACAACTGATTATCATGATATTCCTGTACTTTAATTGTTAAAAATTTTAATTAAATTTAAAGAGTCGTGATGGGTTTTTGATAGTTGATGTCACATGTTTGCAGTACACACTTACCTGTCATGAGTCATTTGTTTTCTATAATATTGTATTGAAACAGTGTGAACAGAGTCTAATTCGGCTCTCAAATGTATACAGCTATAAACAGTCCCCTCCTGTCTCAGTTCACTCTGCTGAATAATTTACTTGCATTATTCACAAACAACTTCCTTTCTGATTGTAAAGGAAAGTGGAGCGCTGGGCCATTCAATCTCAGAAAAGGATTTTATCCTCAGCAACTTCCAGTCTCTTCAATGTGATTTTTCTGAGTGGATTTGGTTTTGGTCAGTGATGTTTTGAGTATACAAACCAAACTGCATGATAAATATTACTATCCTACAGAGGCTCTCAAAGGGCATCATAGGAAGTACGGTGAGATGCAAGATGCCTGGTTCCTAGATAAGGGAATGGATTTATGCAAAGGCAAAGCTTTATCGTATTCCTTAAACTTCTTTAGCTCAGGACCGTTTTCAGAAATCAGAAATCCAGAATTTTTTGAGTGAACCTTGGTACAGAAATGAGTAAAATTTGCCATGTAATCAGATGTATTATCAATAAAGTTATGATGAATAATTAATGACATTTATATTGAAATATTTGATTTTTTACAAAGTTTATATACATATACCTTTGTCAGTTATAAAAGATGAGAACAAGTTTCCATACTAACGAGACAGATGGTTTGTTTGGGTTTTGCACAAAGAAGTAAACTCGCCTGAAGATTTTTCACTGTAGGATGCTATAGGATGTGGAACATCCACCAGGGGGTTCTGAGTTGATTGACATTTTGATTTTATAATCCTCAGGGCTGACATTTGTAGTTTATAAGGCTACATAGTCAAATCAGCCAAAGTATATACAGGGCTATGTCATCAACTATGGAAAATTCTGTCCAATCCCAAGGGAAAAAAATCTAATAAATGTTATAGATCTCACATGTTTTAATATTAAACATGAGTTTACTTTCTTTTTTGCAATCTGGCCATTATGCTTTTTATTTTATTTTATTGTAGGCACATGCATATTTCTATGGGTGAACTGGAGAATGGTGCTTTGTGATACACATGCAGAGATGAGAGGGCAAACTTTTTATGTTCAGACATGGTTTTCATGTTAGCCGAACTCTCGGCTTCTGATAATTTTCCTGTTTCTGCCTCTCATCTCCCGGTAGGAGCACAGGGATTAGATGTTGTGAGTCTGGTTTCTATGTGATTCTGGGTGTTCAAACTGAGATTCTCACATGTGCACGTGTACTTGTGCGTTTACTAATTTAGTCTTATCTCCAGCCCAATTATAATTATTATAATTTTAGATGTTTTGTTTTTTAATTATGTGCTAGTGTGTGAGACTGTGTATGTGTGCATGTATTCAGTTGCTTGCAGAGACCAAAAAAAATACTTTCTGTTCTCTGGAACTGGAGTTAAAGTTAATTGTGAGGTACCTGGTGTGGGTTCTGGAACCAAACTGTGTTTCCCTGAGAGAAAAATATGCACTATTAACTGCTGAGCCACCTCTCCAACACCACACATAATATTTTTCCAGACTAGGTAATGTGTGCACAATGAAAACACAGTAGACTCTAATCTGGGACTGTTTCAGGCCTCATTTGTTTGTGTTGTGTGGTGTGACTGGATGTGCAGTTAGCATACAGGAAGAGTAATGTATGCTCAGCTTCCAGGCTGTAACAAAGTGATGAGTGACACAGCATATGTGAGCGTGGTCAGAAGCACACTGGATTTACTATACAATCAATTTTGTGTTTAGTTTGCTTTTGCATGTCCAGAAATCTTTTTTTTGTCTGTTCCTAAATTTTTGATGATCTCTGTGTTTCTTGTGGGATGGAGTCACAACACATAGCTTAGGAAACAGCTCTGGATGCACCTAGAATTAATCATTCTGGTAAGGACAATGGAATTACTTAAAATCCATTTGGAATCAGAAAATTAAAAAAGAAAAGGGTCTCTCTCCCTCCCTCCCTCCCTCCCACCCTCCCTCCCTCCCTCTCTGTGTGTGTGTGTGTGTCTTTCTGTCTCTCTGTCTCTCTCTGCTTGTCTCTCTCTCTCTCTCTCTCTCTCTCTCTCTCTCTCTCTATATATATATATATATATATATGTGTGTGTGTGTGTGTGTGTGTGTGTGTGTGTGTGTGTGTGTATGTGTGTGTGTGTATACATACATATATATACATATACCCAATTATTTATTTAGATTGCTCTGACAGCTGATATTTTTAATTTTTTATTATCTATTTATTTATGTTTTTTCAAGGCAGAGTTTCTCTGTGTAACATGCCTTGCTGTCCTGGAACTCACTTTGTAGACCATGTTGACCTAGAACTCACAGAGATCCACCTGCCTCTTGCCTCCTCAGTGCTGGGATTTCAGCTTTGTGTCACCATACCCTGTTCCATTTGGCAGTTTTAAACTCTAGCTTTTTCGAGTTAATTTTGTCTTCTTTCTCTCCCTTCTCTCCCTCCCCCTCCCCCTCCCCCTCCTTCTCTTCTTTTCTTCCTTCTTTCCTTTCCCATCCTTCCTTTTCTCCTGTTTGTCTCATTTCAAGGATGCTCCTGTGCAAACCTTTGCTTGGTGGTTGGTGCATGTGAAAACCTAGGATTATCAGCTCTCTTCCTTTGGCATCTATGATAGTTACTTACTCACTAAATTATATTCTGTAATGATTTCGTTCTCACTAGAAATGATTTATATGTAAAGTACATCTCAAACAGAAAAATATTTAAAAGTACAATTAGGAATAATACTAATATTCACTTTGTAGTTTAGTAATATAGTACTTGATGGGCATTAATGAATCATTGCATTTGATTTAGAAAATGAAAAAAGGTTAAGAAACATTGCATATTGTTGTGTGAAGTGTGATTTCTCTTTATTCTACCTTAGTATTTTTAATCTCAAAGATATTATAAATGTTTTAGTATATAAATATTATGATTGTTTAATATGTATGAAAATATTACATGTACTACAAACCACCTATATATAAAGAAATAAATGGTTAAAGGTATGAAGATGGACAAAATGTGAAACTTTGGCTAAAAATCTAAAATTATCTCAATATACCATTATGATAATGCAAACAAAACATTAAAATCAAACATATTTATATTAAATTTTTAAAATTTACAATTTAAAAGTCAAATTAGATCAAAACATAGCTGAGAAATAACAGTGGTTTAAATATGTTTCTATAGATGAATATTTAGAAAGACACAGAGTTGCCAGGAGATTGTGGCACACATCTTTACTCCCAGCACTCAGATGGCAGAGGCAGGAGGGTCTCTGTGAGTTTTCGGCAAGCCGGGCCTTTTGAGTGAATCCAGGCAGCCAGGGCTACACAGAGAAACCTTGTCTTGGGGGAATAAAAAGATACTGAGTTAAAATCAACCAGAAGTTTAATGTAATTTGTCAGACTCTTTTTAATAATATTTTAACAAAGTGAGATCAGAGAATAAGGAAAATGTCATATGCAAGCAAAAAATTATATTTCAAAAATCAATGTGAGATACAGTTTCTGAGATTCAGCCATATAATCCATGCATGCCTATAAAACATGTATTGGTCCACTAAGGGTAATTACCATCTACTTTTCCTCTATTATTGTCATTTCTACATGTTTGAGACTTTCAAACTATTCACCATTTTCAAATGTAAAATTAATTGAAGTAAGTTCATATTTGTTACATAGTATTTTTTAACACTAAGGAAACTTTCTTATGTCTAAATATGGTTTGGTTCTGATAATTTATCTAACAGTCCCACACTACTCTGTTATCTACACTACTTAGCATCTAGAAGTTTCTATTTGACTATCTATATGTATATAGGAAACATAATAGCTTCCATAAATGACCTAGAACATGCCACATTTTTCTTTCTACAAGTAGATTGTTGTACATAATGCAATTATATCTTCTATCATCCATGTTATAGCAGGGACAAGACTTTATTGTTTTTATGACTAATTTAACACTACATATGTATTGATATATGTGCATCTGTATGTATATTCACATTTCAGTCTATGTTATTTCTTGACTACTGTAAATAGTGCTGAAGTATACATAGACTTATAGTTATTACTTTAACAAATGGTATATTCTCTTTGACTATATCCGTGGAGGTAAGGATGCACGTTTATACACGAGATTCACTTTCATTTGCATTACTCTCCATGATGTAATGCTAATTTACGTTTCGATTAGTTAACTCTATTATTGCCATTTCTCCCGACCCACAATGGCACTACTAATTTTTGTCTTTTTAAGAGTAGACATTCTAATGAGAATAAGATAATACACTCTTTTTTTAATTTTTTATTAATTTATTCTTGTTACATCTCAATGGTTATCCCATCCCTTGTATCCTCCCATTCTGCCTTCCCTCCCATTTTCCCCTTACTCCCCTCCCCTATGACTGTGACTGAGGGGGACTTCCTTCCCCTTTATATGCTCATAGGGTATCAAGTCTCTTCTTGGTAAGCTGCTATCGCACACCAGTAGGATTTGCTGAAGATAATACACTCTTATTTTTTTTTTTGTAAATGAAGAAAAAATAATAAATGTATAAATAAAAACTCATCACTTCCTTCCTTAAAATCACCCATGGCCTCCAGTTACATCTGTGATAAAATGTTAACCCTTCACACTACCATCATGCCCACACACGTTGTCTCCTTCCTATTGATCAGCAGCTCTGCATCTTCACTGTGTATAATCATACTCAACTTCCTTCCTTCCTGTAACATCGATGATTCACATTTATTTCAGTGCCTCTGCTCTTGTTTCTGCCTAGGGTCCTTTCTCTCAGCTTTTTTTCCTTATAATTTATTCAGATTACATCCCAATTGTGATCCCCTCACTTGTACCTTCCCATTCCCCACCCCTCTTTTTACCCTATTCCCTTGCCCTAGACCTGTGACAGATGGGGACCTCCTCTCCCACCATCTGATCACAGCCTGTCAGGTTTCATCCAGATAGCCTGCTTTCCCTTCCTCTGAGTGCCACCAGGCCTCCCTACCAAGGGGAAGTGGTCAAATAGGGGGCACCATAGTTCATGTCAGAGTCAGTCCCTGCTCTCACACAACTGTGGAAAATGTGCTGTCCATTGGCTAGATCTGAACGGGGGGGTCTAAGTTTACTGTATGTATTGTCCTTGGTTGGTACTTAGTTTGTGTAGATCAC
>OU015745.1:105705751-105726384 GCA_907169655.1 Acomys percivali | reverse complement strand
TTTTTGCAGCAGAATGGAATCATTATAGAGAGCTACAACTGGCCAAAATGCAGAGAACAAATGATTACAGAATGGCTAAACCCAAATGATACTTCAACACCATAATCCTTAGAACTAAGGATATGTGAATATTACAGAGTAGAGGGCAATATGATCATATGGGCTAGAGGACCAGAACATCTTTTGTGGCATAGTGTCTTCTGTATTTTCTGGGGAGATGCATAAATGAAATATTGTGCTCTAAATAAGACCAACACAATGAAAAAAAAGCAGTTGACATCATAATGTAGATGAAAATCTCACATGATCTCTCCCTGCTAGCTGGAGAGAAGGCAATTAATGCTTCCTGAGAAAGGGAGATGCAGTCTTCCTCAGGATAACTTATCCTATCCCGAGTGATCAATCCTTATTACATGTATATATGAACAAGACAAAATGGACTCAGCAGGCTATATCTTTAATACTATTGGTATGTATCAAGAAAAACTAAAGAAGAAGAGGTTATGAATTTGAAAGGGAGTCAAGAAAGTACAAGAAGGTTGGGTGGTAGAGAAGGAGAGTTGGGAATCATGCAAATATAATATTCATATGTGAAATTCTCAGAATATTTATGATTTAAAATATTTCATCTCTTTTCCCACAAACATAAAAATAAAGTTATCTGAGTCTTACCAAATTATTTATGTAATTTTAATGCTGAAACACCTGAAAAGCTCTTGTTCATGAGAACACATTATAGCTTTTAGTAGAAAATGGGCTTCTCAAATTTCAACTCTAAGACCTCTAATAAGTTTCTATTTTATTAGGTTATCTGAGACCCTTTAGGTGACAAAATAAAGTTGATATATGAGAAAAAATAGAGATGAAGTTGTAATGTGACACCAGTTTGGTTAATGAGAATGAATTAAACTTGTAAGGCAATTAAAATTAGCATAATCACAGAAATGCAACATGGCAAAGTAATAACAGAATTTAATTTACAACACAGTATATGCACAGCAGAGGGAAGAAATAAAAATATATGGGATTAAGATTTGTGCAGTATTGTGCTTTAATAAGACATAAATGAATATAATATACACATTTTATTTAATTTTATTTTTATAAGTAATCTCCAGCCTTTTAAAAAATATACATTTATCTGTTATTTTAAATGTATACAAAATATAAGAGCAATGACACTTTGTTACAAGGTAAGATTTGGCAGTCATTATATTCTGTAAAATTATCCTACTATTGATAAAATCATTATATGGGCTCTCTTGTGGTTATGATATATAAAAACTCACATATACATAGAGAATAAATAAAGAACACAAGAGCTAAGACTGAAAATATGTAATGTATATGCATCTGTCTGTATGACTGAGTATGTGTGTTTGTGTGTGTGTGTGTGTGTGTGTGTGTGTGTGTGTGTGTGTGTGAATATAGGATAAGAGTTTCACTAAATTTTAGTAAATATATCTGCATTTGGTGAAAGAGAATGTTAGTTATAGGATGTTCATTTGTTTCACTGACACAACCACTTAACATAGGTACCATATAGTACTATTGCATATGCTTTAAGCATGCAGATTAAAACTTACCTAAAAGAAGTGTGTATATCCCACTTATGCATATAATTTTGTCTTTATATTCCTCCACATAAATCAGTCCCTACACAACTAAAATGGTTTAAGTGATGTGTTTTTGCATAATTGTGAAATGTATGAGAATTGGACGTTCACAGAAAGCCTCAGAGCGAAGGCGGGCTGCAGGAGAATCAACAGTGTCTTCTAAAGGATTTTTAATCTACCTACCCACTTCCACAAGCTGCTTAATATTAGGTCAACATTCAATGGCCAGTAACGCAATTCATAATACTTACACAACGGATCCTTTGAAGAAGCCCACAGGGAATGGAATTGGAGATAGAAGAGTGGTGCCTTTATGGTGGTAGACCCATATGGTGAACTTGGGTTTGACAACCTCTACTACTTGCAACCTAACAGATTTCTTCTATCAGGCTCTTCAACTATAGCATTTGCAGTGTCTTTTCTATAAATGCGTAAAAATCATTTCTGAGTTCTAAAAGCTGCTCTAGAAATTAAGCCAAACCAAGCAAAGAGTGTGATAACCTGTATTTATACTATTTAGTAAGAAGTAGAAGTCACGACTAGGTACTTGATGTTAGGGTCAGAAGTGCAAGACTTCCATGTAAAACTTTAATAATGAAGACAAGCTACTTTTATTGAAAAACCTGATGGATATCTTAGAGGAAAATAAAACTAGCATCTCTCTCCTTTCACTCTGCAGCTGTCTCCTTTTACCGGAAAGTTTCAGTCTGGTTCCTATTCACCTCTGAATAAACATGTTAATGATTTATAGAATGTATATAACTGGTCAGGCGAGGTTGATTTTCCCTAAATTCTCCTTATTTATCTACTCAATTTTCAAGAATGAGGTTATTAAGATGAAATTAGATAGATTTTGGTGGTTTTGTAGTTTCTTCATTCCAGATCTCATTGAAAAGTATATGAAAGTGTCATCATAGCTTTCAGCCTGCTGTCACTTTGGTCACTGGTAAGAGGGAAGGAAGCCTTTCAGACAGATCACCTCAGGATGACCCACCTTTAAATGGAAGCAGTCATCCTGTGACAATAGCTGATAATGTTCTTCAAGCAGAATCTCAACTCTCAACCCATGGAAACTACATTCAATGACAATAGTGACAGCCTTTCTGTTATAAGAATATCACATCAAAAAATTCTTACTTCCTTAAAAGAATTAGGAAAGAACTTTATAAAAGAGAATAAACTTACTTAAGAAAACAGAAGAAATTCCTCTAGTTTTTGTCATCTCTGCACACTTAAAATTGCAGAATTTTACAGAAAAAGTAAACAAAAGTCAAGAAACATAATATGTTAGTATGAATTATCATCACCATGGCCAATCTATCGTGGGATGCTAGCTCCTATTCTAGCTGAAAGCAGAGCTTCATCCTTTCCTCTATCCCAACAGATTTCAGGAGAAATTTAATTCTTTGAGGTCCATTGTTTCAAAATCCTGATAAAAGAAATGGTCATTTGTGTCTCTTCCTGTCTGGGTGGCTTGATGTGGAGTAACTCTGCAGAAAAAGAACTAAGATAATGATCAGCCCTACCAGACTGACCGTGGCTACTTAACTATGGCTGCCATTCATCCCCTACTGAAGGCATGCTCATGTTTGTAAACCTCAAGACGGACTCGACGCTTCATGTCCTCTTCGCAATAACAATAGCTTGGTTAAATTCTATCCATACCTGTCTACCATCAATTTTCTGATTAAGTACTGGTGAGAGACCAGTTGAGAACTCCCCCTAATATAGCCTTTCATCTATAAACATGGTGACAGGATTGGTTGTGTATTAGTTTAGTTCTGTTTTGGTTTTTTTTGTTGTTGTTGTTGTTTTTGTTTTTGTTTTGTTTTTTGAGACAGGGTTTTATATATCCCAGACTGATTTTGCACCACTAAATAGCTGAGTGGTATCTTGAACTTTTAGTTTTCCCATAACTACCTACATCAGAGAACTGAAGAAAGGTTATGCACAGTGATGGGAGTGAGAGAAGGGCTTTGTGAAAGTAGACAATCACTCTACACATCTTTGGTCCAAGCCAATGGTTAGAATGAAATGCTTCCTAATCTAGGTCTAAAGCCTCCATCTCTCACTGTGCCAGGGAAAATGCTAGCACACTTTGCCTGTTTAAAAGCATGACTGACCAATCAATCAAAGCACTGAGGCTATTTACTCAAGTATCAGCCACAGCTTCAGGTACACTATTGATCACAGATTATTTGGTGTTAATATACTCCTTTCACAGTGCCAGTCACTTTGATTGCAGGAAGAACCTTACACAAACTTTTGATGATATGATTGATGGATATCCTGGATAATTTACATTTGTTTGTGGATAATTCTATTATCAGGATATAAAGTAGCTAATAAACATTGTCAGTTTTCATAATATTTAACAAAATGTTATCTCCTGAAACTGTTTACGTAATCTGTAAAGTGTGGATCAATAAAACAACAGTAGAACTTCCTCTTCCTATTTATAAAGCTTGAATTGAAAACTACAATATTTAAATATACTAAGATGAATATAACATAAGTTTATTTCATCCATGTGAATTCTTACTGAAATCCAAACAAAGTGTTTCTCATCTAATTCCAATCAGTTCATTCTTTGTCTACAGAATCTGGCTTGAGTTGCCAACTGGCTGACTGGTGGAAGATCAGTGTTGGGTCTGTACCAAGTGTTGTAGGCAGCATGCTTATCTAGTGGAATTTTCTACCAGTGAACAGTAGACCTTCACAGAAAATAATGCAGGTATGAGCTGCAACCTCATGGGTTGCAAGAATTACAAACTTACTTGTAATATGTATTTAGTTCATACCTATCACACATTCTTTTTAAGATCATATTAATCAAAATTGGTTCTAAAAAAAGAAAACAGAATCAGATAAATGAAAGAAAATGGAAATTAATTAAAAATAATATAGAGAAGAAAGCAAGAGAATGAGGAAGAAACAACAAAAGAAAAAGCAGGGAAATGAAGAACAACAAAAAATTGATACCCTAGATAGACTCAGGGATTCCCAGTGGATTTGCAGATAACTAGACTCTGAAGCTTGTAGTCATCCAAGACCAGTCTGTGAATGCATTTATTATGCTGTTGTAGAATGTGTACAGCTTAGGAACAATTTCATTCTATGGAAATTGAGTTCAATACAACACTTCAGAACCCAGGGAGGAGTTTTAACCATCACTTCTTTAACTATGCTTAACAGCCATGGTAGTAACCAGCTTTTTGTCACAAGAGTCCAGCGCCAGTTTTTTTCCTTACAATGGAAAGAAAGTTTGATTCTTAGCACATGCAATCTGCTTAGGTGACTGTTCTGACATTACTTTTATTTCTTTCAGGAGTATCTGACATAAAACTTAGAATGGGATGGGATGGGATGGGATGGGTAGCACACACCTTTATCCCAATACTCGGGTGTCAGGGGAAGGCAGATCTCTGTGATTTCAAGCCTGGTCAACAAAGTGAGTTCCAAGAAAACCATGCTATTACACAGAGAAAACCTGTCTCAAGCATGAGCCTCCCCATCCCTCTGCAAAAAACTTAGAACAGATGAAATTTCATCTAACCTTCCCTAGCACTGTCATAAAATGTAATCCAACTAAGACCCCATACCAGAACACTCAGAGCTAATGTCTGTGTGATGGTCACCTTCTGTTTTCTTGGTGGAGTTCATCACCAGGAAAAGGGAAAAAGATATATGGCATATCATACTTTTAAAAGATAACAATAACCTACCTACTACAAAAGAAAGAAAACAGTAGACTGTTTTGGCGCTCTCAGGAGGACCTTTAGGTGTGCTTGAATGTCTACAGCACTGAACAAAGTCCAGTCCACATGCTTGTCTGTAACACATGGCTCCATGCCATCTGGAGGTTATAAAGAGTTCATGGGTGAATTTAAAAAACTTTTCTCTGTTTCATAGACTGTATTACTCCTTGGGGTGAACCATCACCATCTCTTTGTGACTGAATCAAGCTTGCTAGGCCAGCTCAGCAGTCATATTCAGAGGAACCTCTTCTTTCTTTGCCTTTGGACAGTTGGTTAATCAGGCTCCTCCCTGTGGAGCCATTCATCACACACTCTTTGATTGCACATTTCACTGTAGGGCAATTATTTTCCTTGTCTTCTTTCTGAGGAAAAATTTTGGTCATACTGATCGCTTCCCTCTTGAATATCACCTAGAAGGGTGAACAATAAGTATGAGTTTTCCCTAATTTGGATGAATATAATTAAATATATTCCTGCTGGTGCAGAATGAACCAAAACAGAAATTCCACAACGTGAAGCAATGACTGGGTTTAATTTTTTTGGCCATGATACTATAGATTATTCTGAATGAAAAGTTACAAAGCACATGCTTATATATTTAAATTTACCCTATAGGAAGAAAGGCATAGAAGATAATATCCGGCTTAAAATATTCTGTGACTCTGACAAAGGTGTCACTGTATCATCACATATTTTGAAATGAAGGAGTATAAGTGTTTATTTTAACCTGTAAGATAGAAAGCATTAAAGGATAAGCTGGAATGATTAGCAATTTACCTGGTCACTTCAATGAGTTTTGGATTTTTTTTTGCTACTAAACCAACTAGATAAAACTATTGTCTGTATAGCTATAGTTTGATAAAAAAATTATATTGTTATAATTTTGGTCCATGATGTAAAACTATATCACATACTGACTGAGTACTATGCTGACAAATTCTATCTACTACTTTAATTTTTAATGTCTTGTTCCACATCTTCATTTATTTAGATTCCCTTGCTGCTTAACATTTTATTTTTATTCATAATTTGTAAGGAAAAACATTGTTATAATAACCCCTGTAGTTAAATCCTTGAAAGGTTCTTTGCCACCCACTATCCATTTGGCTACCCTCTCAGAAGAATTATGTACGTGTGCCCCAACGTTTTCATGCACCTTTGTTAAGTGGTTTGGTTACAACAGATTAAGAATTCCTTAAGATCAAATGTGAGGCACTAGAGTACGTGAGAAAGTCATATCGACTCTCCACTCAACTGTGGAGACTGTTCTGACCATTGGCTAGATCTGGGTAGGGGTTTAAACTTTACCGCCTGTATTGTCCTTGGCTGGTGCCTTAGTTTGAGCGGGACCCCTGGGCCAAAATCTGCCTATCATAATGTTCTGCTTGTAGGTTTCTAGGACTCTCTGGTGCCTCACATTTGACCATGTCCCCTGGAGGGGGTGACCTGGTGACACTCAGAGGAAGGAAAGCAGGTCACCGAGAAGAGACTTGATACCCTATGAGCATATACAGGGGGAGGTAATCCCCCTCAGGAACAGTCATAGGGGAGGGGAATAAGGGGAAAATGGGAGGGAGGGAAGAATGGGAGGATACAAGGGATGGGATAACCATAGAGATGTAACAAGAATAAATTAATAAAAAAAAAGGATCATATTTTTTAAAAAAAGAATTCCTTAAGGGAGATGCTAATTCCTTTCTGTACTTTAACTTTGCAAAGTCCTTCATCTTAAAAATGATTGCATGCCACCCTAAACTTCCTCATATATCTTGAAAGGTATGGGAAAGTATGGAAATAAAGCACAGGCAGCAACTCTCAGGTCCCTGCTTCTGCCCTACCCAAGTGCACAGGGAGGGTATGCAGAGACTCATCGGTAAAGCATGGATGATGGATGAACAGTGACGCAGGACCTCTCTCGCCAGCGCTCGGTGCAAGAGTTAATTTCCCTCTTCCCTCTCTTATGTTCTGAGCTGTTCATGTCTAGGTATGCATGGAGGTGAAGTGAAATCCCTCGGGGTAGAGGGACTGGGGATGCTGAAGCTAATAGCTTAACACTGGTGCAATCTTTCCTGTGAGGAGCTGCCTGGCTCTCCACTTATCACACCCTGACAGTGAGCAGACTTCCCACAGCTCTCTCAATCAGCAACATCTTTTCAAAAATAATATTGTTTCAGCAGTTAAGTTTTTAAAATGCTTAACTTTTTCTCTCAGCTTGAACTTTTTGCCCTTTTTCTTGCATCATATCTTTTAACACAAATTTCCTGTCAAGTTACAGTTTACATTATATCCACTTTTAACAAGTGTCTAGGCCTGTGACTAATCCAGAGATAATTACAGTGCCAATCCTATTGACAAAATCGAAACACCGAAATGGAAAAAGCCTACATTTCTACTCTCTTTTCCTAATAATATTAACCTGTCACTCCAGTGCTATATCAAAATTCCCTGGCTTCCTTCCTTAAATCAAATTGCCCAAAGCCCTTTAAAAAAATCACATTTTCATAAGCAACTTAGTCAGGCTACATCTACATGCCTCAGGAGTGAGATTACCACACTGCTCTATCCCAAACTTCTCTTTTATGATATTAAAAACTTTGGAAAATAGCTTATGTAGCTCACATTCCCAAGATTTAGAGCTCTTTCTAATTAGCTTCTCATGGTCTAGTTAACATGGAAACCAGTCAGCTTCTATTTCAAAGGCACCATGATGGAAATATATTTCCCTCTCAACTATGAACCCTCACACTTGTATCTGCATAGTTTTTCCATGTGAAACTTCAGCATCGAAAAAAGAGTGCATATGAGTGCTATAAACATGAAATTTCAGAAGATGGAGAAAAAATATCATGAAACAATTTACACCTTGCTATCTAATTTGAATTTTAATAGGCAAACTTCTATAATAGTCACATGCTGAAAGGAAATAGTGAGTAAAAAAAAGTCACAGAAGACATTACCAGATAATTATCATAACATTTAAAATGCATATTCCATTGTTCACATACAGTGCTTTAAAAGTAATCAGAGGTTCATAGAAAACTCTGAAGTTGGAACAGAAACTCTTTATCAAAGGTGAGATACAAGTCCAAGATTGTGGATAAAAGCTTTTCCTTGACATTATATATGAAAAAATCTCCTAATGATAAGAATAAATGATACACAACTGTGTACCCAATGATATACCAAATCAAATGCAGTAATGAAATGTTTTATACAATGTAGTATCATGTAGGTAGTTTCCTCTAAGTTATTAAAAGGGTACCCTAAGACAGAGGGAAAATGGCATCAGAAGAGAGACAAGATGGGGAAGGTCACTGCATCCTCATCAAAGGAAAAATACATGAAGATAATGTCTCAATTCTGAACATCTATGCCTCAGAGAAGGAGGACCCACATTTGTAAATACTAAATACTTAAATACTAAATACGTAAGTAATAAAGCTTAAATCATATGTCCAGTCCTACACATTAATAGTGGGAGACTTCAATACCCCTTCCTCCCCAAAAACAGATCATAAAGACAAAAACTAAATGGAGAAACAAGAAAACTAATAGACATCATGAAACAAATGGACCTAACATATCTACAGAACATTGCAGCCAAACAGAAAATAATACATGTTCTTTTCAGCATCTCATAGAACCTTATCCAAAATTGACCACATACTTAGTCACAAAGCAAATCTCAGCAGATACAAGAAAAACAAAATAATTTCTTGCATCTTATCAGACCACCATGGATTAAAGCTGGAACTCGACAAGAAAGGAAACAACCAAAAGCCTACAAGCTCATGGAAGCTGAACAGCTCCCTACTCAATGACATCTGGGTAAGGGATAAAAAACGTATGGGACACAATGAAAGCAGTGTTAAGAGGGAAGTCCATAGCACTAAGTGCCTTTATAAAGAAATTGGAGAGATCCCATACTCGTAACTTAACTGCTCATCTGAAAGCTCTAGAACAAAAAACAGCAGACATACCCAAGAGGAGTAGACAGCTGAAAACATCAAACTGCATGTACATTTATAATTTATGACTGTAGTATGCTTGTGAGAAATTATATGTTTTCAGAACAAAAGAACTGGACACTGACATTGGATCAGACCTGAAAAGATTCATTCCTCTCAGCGTGCTAGACACTGATGTTCCAGCACCAAGTGCTTCAGTTGCTGTTCCTCACAGAAAAAGACAGCTCCTACGACACCTTCCATGAAAGCTTCCAATCCCCATTGGTCCAGCATTTCAGACAGTCGTCCCACACAGGATGCTAATTAAGCCTTGAATTATTCAACATTTAGAAACTGGACCACGAATGCTGTTCCATGCTTGTTTAACCATTTTCCCAATTATATTTGGGCCCCTACAAAGGTACTATTCATCCAAAACCAGCGGAAAGAAATTTTAAGAGAATTACGTAACATTTCTGTTAAGGGGGGTTGAGTAGGTTTTTGATTGCTTTCTTGGGCTATAGAGGATTATTTTCAATGGGAGTTGGTCACAAGTTATTATAGGTCTTATTTAGAGAGATGATAAGGTTGGACTCAGGGATGTTCCTCTTTTCCTTTATCTTGTATTCTTAGGTTTAGAGAGAGGGGCTGAAAAGAAAGAAGGAGGGATTTAACAATGTATAGGGAAGATAGAACAAAAAGTAGATTAGTGAATCTACTCCTCAACTCAATGTCTCAATTGTCACTCACAAGTTTATTTTTAATTCACCAGTATAGAATTTTGTGTATAGATGCAAAATAAGTTTAATTTTAGGTACAGTAATATAGAATTCAAATGTAATGTTATTCTTCACACACAATAGATATATTTTTATTCTAATAGGAGGTATTGTACCCATATAACTCAATTATAATGCAAGGTTTACATCCAATATGTTGAAAGTGCTATTGCAGGCTGTTTAGGATAAATAAGTTATAAAAATTAATTGTCAATGTTTCACATTGATAATGATGAGATATTGTTGATATCGACTTATATACAGATTTTTAATCTCAAGAATATACATCTTAGGTGCAACAGATAGATATGATTCTCTAGAAAGATAAGGTAAAATAGTTAGACAAAGTCTTCAACAACCTCAGAGACATACAGAATATAGCATTTTAAAATGTTTTTTTTTTATTTTAAAATTAACTGACAATGAGACCAGTTATCTCCTTGCAACACCCAGCCTACCTCAAATAGGATGATGAGCATCAAAGAACCTCCTTCAAATGCGGCAAACCAGCCACTGGACAAAATGTCCTAGTTTCTAACACAGACAGAAGTCTGCTTTAAAAAAGAGCAAGCTTAGAAACAGGCAGAGTCATTGGCCAAACTGCCAAGACTGAGTAAGCAAGTGTTCAATAGTTCCTACCTCAAAATATGTCTGTCCGATATATTGGGGCAGACACTGAAGATGATGCTCCAACTTAATAGAGAGTTTTGGGTGACTATTCAGGTAGCAAACTGTTTGTCACCTTCTCATTAAAAAGCTAGTAACTTGCACTCCTGGTATACTCAGGTAATCAATTTTATTCCTTCTCAAGTCTCTGATGAAGACCAGATAGTTTTTTTTCACAATTAAGCTTAGTTGTATAGCAGTTAAGATATTTTTACATCTAGATAGATGTTTCACATTGATAATGATGAGATATGGTTGATATCGATTTATATACAGAATTTTAGGTGCCCCAAGATAGGAAAGATATTTTCTTCAAGGCTTCGAAATACAAATAGGCAAAACACTAGAATGTAACATTTATATAGTTCCTTATTGTGTTATGGTTCTTCTTGCTATAGATAATTTTTTCTATATATGTGTAATAATATAGATATATATGTAAAAAATAAAAAATGTTTTAAAAAGAAGAGAGAGGAGGTGAAAGGGAAGTATACAACAAAACTATTTTGGCATTTTTTTATTACTAGGAGTGTCAGCAAATAATCTAAGATCTATGTGAGACCATTTGAATGTCTATTAAATTCTCCTGGCAGTTGGGTGAACCACTAACAGTAGACATCTAATCACACAGAAAGAACACAATGTCTAAACAAACTTAAAAGGAAATTAAAAGTCAATATTCTGTTTAAGATGAGCCAGGCACTAACATGCACTATATTGTTATGTTACATATACAATTATATGTACATATTTATATTTCAATGAAAAATATGTGCATTGTATACTTATGATACATATTATATATTTTAAGTCATATTATATATTTTTAATTATATTAATTATTAATATAATTTAATAGTAATGCTTTTCTTTAGAACATCTTGACTTAATATATTTTGTTTATAATTTTAAAGGAAAATTTTATCCACAGACTGTGTCTAAAATTTGAAAGGTGGTTCAGAGGAAATGATACACTACTACATTTCAGACTAGTGGGAAAATGTTCTACTTCATAAAGAAATTGAGTAACTAGGGTGATGGTTCATTGGATAAGACCATTGGCTATATAACCAAAACATTTTGGGTCTCTACAAGCCACATAAAAGTCAATCCTGACCATGAAATTCTATAGCCCGGCACTGTAGAGGCAGATTCTGGAAGGTGGCTGGCCAGCAGGATAGAAAAAATAAATGCTGAGCTTCGAGTTCAGAGGTCCCGTTTGAATAAAGGAAGATAGAGATAGATAAAAGACATTCACCATTTTCTTCTGACTGCTACATGAATGTGCAATCCACACAGTCACACACTGCAAAACACACAAAGAAAGAAAAACAGAAAGAGCACATGAAGGAAGGAAGAAAAGGAGCAAGGAAGGAATTAAGGAAGGCAGAAATGAAAGAAAAACTAAAAGCCACATAGGCAACAGAATTTGTTATTACTAATATATTTCTAACTACTAAAAAGTGGAATGAAAACCAGTAAAATATTGAAACAAAAACCTTTTGACTGGAAAAGTAATTGTGCAGCCTTTTCAGTAGGCTACTCCTGGGCATCTACAATGTATACTAACCTTTTACCTAGTAATTTTACTTCCAGTGATTCATTATAAAACATTTATATAGGATTTATATTTTCCCAACTTCTCCCTCTACCACTCCCATTCTTTCTCAAATTCAAGACCTCTTATTATATAATTATTATTGGTTTTTATGGTTTAAAACATTTTAAACATTTTATCCTTTAAAAATTATTATAATTTATTCATTTTGCATCCTTATTGTTATCTACTCACTTATGTATTCTCATTCCTAACCTCCCTCCCTCTTCTGCTCTATTCCCCTCCCCTAGGCCTATGATAGACAGGGTTCACCTCTCCCAGCATATGACCATATCCTATCAAGTCTCATCCAGATATCCTGCTTTCCCTTCCTCTGTGTGCCCCAGGACCTCCAAACCAAGTGGAAGTGATCAAATCAGGACATCAGAGTCCATGTAAGAGGCAATCCCTGCTCACCCCACAACCTTGGAGAATGAGCTATCCATTGGCTAGACCTGAACAGGGTGTCTAGGTTCATTGCATGCATTTTTCTTAGTTGGTGCAGGAATTTGTGAAGGCATCCCCTGGGTGCAGATCTGCAGGCATTCATGGTCTCCTTGTAGTGCTCCTAAACCCTCTGGGACTCTCCATCCACCCACTCTTCCATACCACTCTCAGCTCTCTGCTCAGAGTCCCTCTGTGTGTCCATCTTTCTAGTTCCTCAACTGGGTGGAGTCTCTCAGAAACATCTATGTTGGGCTAATATCCACTTATAAGTGAATATATATCATAAGTGTCTTTCTGGGGACCTCACGAAACTGAACAGCTTCTGTAAAGTGAAGGTCACTTTCAACAGAACAAAAGAATATCCTACAGGTTAGAAAAGAATGTTCATTGACCCTGCCTCTAACAGAAAGCTAATATCCAAAAGATATAAAGAACTCAAGAAATTAAACATCTCCAAACCATATTATCCAATGAAAAAATGAGGAACAGAGCTAAACAAAGGAACATTTAATGGATAAGAAACATTTTAAAAATGCTCAACATCCTTAGTTATCAAGGATATGCAAAGCAAAACAACTCTGAGATTCCATCTTACACCTACCATAACATATAGGATCAAAAAATATTATTGTTTTATATACACACACATACCTACACTGACTATTGAATATATAGATTAGTTATAGATAGATCATAGGTAGATAGGAAGATAGATAAATAGGTAGATAGATAGATGATAGATAGATAGATAGATAGACAGACAGACAGACAGACAGACAGACAGATAGATAGATAAAAGATGCATGGATGGGTGGATGGATAAAATATAGATAAATAGTCTCCTGAGTTCATTTATTGGATTACCTAACAAAAAATTAATCCATTTAGAAAACAATCTCTCTCTCTCTTTCTCTCTCTCTCTCTCCACTTGTTATTGTTAACTCTCTGAAGCTCTTCATCTAGAGGTAGGTGTCAATGACCTACACATTAGCATGCTGGCAGGCATTGCTCTATACAGTTCTTACTTAGGCGACCATATTGTTGATATTTCATCAAAACAGCACCTCCACCAATCCTAGGCATCACTGTCTTGCAACTGGCATTCTGATCCTCTGGTTTTCATAATCTTTGTACCCCAAATCTTCAATGGTCTCTGACCTTTAAGCATAGAGGTTACATTGTAGATGTAGCTTTGCTAAAATCTTATCAAATATACAATTCATTCCTTCCCCTCACTACCACATAACTTGTCATAACTTGTGTTTTAATATGAATTAGACACAAATCAAGTTGACACACAACCTCTTCCAGACTGATGGGATTACTTGATTTTCTTTATATTTGGGGATATTCTATCTGTTCTGATTTTCATGACTCAGATATAACCTGGAAGTAAATCTACTTTCACAGGTCTCTCATTTGGCTGTTTATTCTACAGATATTGGTGCTTTTCAGCCTTCAAAAATAGGGAGATCTGTAAGAGAAATATAGGAGATGGGGAAATAGAAGCACACAGAGGGTCCTAGAAACCTACAAGAAGAACATGGTGATGGGTGGATCGGGGCCCAGGGAGTCTGCTCAAACTATTGCACTAACCAAGGACAGTGCAATAGTAAACATCAAACCCCTACTCTGATCTACCCAATAGACAGAACATTCTCCAGTTATGTGGAGACTGGGGACTGACTCAGACATGAACTCTGATGCTCCATATTTGACCACCTCCCCTTGGTGGGGAGGCCTGGTGGCACTCAAAGGAAGAATAAGCAGGCTACCAAGATGAGACGTGATAGCCTATGACCATATAGTGGGGAGGAGGTCTCCCTTGGTCATAGACCTATGGGAGAGGAATAGGGTGAAAGCGGGAGGGAGGGAGGAATGGGAAAATACAAGTGATGGGATAATAATTGAGTTGTAATCTGGATAAATTAATAAAATTAAAATTAAAATTAAAAAATAAAAAAGTGATATGATTCTCTTCTACAGCCCATGGAGGAAGGATGACCCTGACATACTTTGATAAACACAATTTTAACCTCAGAACTGTATATTAATAAATTCTTGTTGTTTTAGGTAAAAAAAAAAAAACCAAAAAAATAAAAACCAAGGGAGATCAAGTCCTTATAGTATAGCTCTTTATGTTTATTAATTTGGGCTCTCCCTCTTTGGAGAACTCAGGATGATGCAGTAGGTATGACATTTTGTTTAATCTTTATTACTTACTTGAAGACATTGCAGAGCACAACTAAATCTTTAGGTGAAGGGAGGCAGTGACAATATTCCAAATTTCTGTGCATGTCAAACCTCCCATTTGTCTACTTGTCCATATTCTATATAAAAGAGGAAAATACATTCTACATAATTGCATAATAATACCATAATTAAAAACAAAATAATCTGGTTCCCTTTAGCATGATGTTTGTTTGCCTCTGTGCCTTGGGTATAAGGATTATATTGTAGATATAACAAACAGGACTGCCCACTCCATTGTCAATTATTCCCTGCATCATGACTAGTTGTGGAACCTGGATATCCTGTGACTACTGAAATAAAAATATTCTGTGATGTGCAATAAGATTTGCACATACCTGTAGGTACAATGATAACTATTTAGAATATATTTCCAAAGGCAGAAATGTTTATATACTAGAAATCTGAAGAACATGAAACAGCCTACAGGCAGTTTGAAGGCTAAATTTCCTTTCCAGAGAGTTTATTTGGTCAGGCAGTTTGACTGATCTTTATCCAATTCCTTGAAGTCATATCTGTGTCTGTTTCAAATAAATATAAGATGATAAATACAGTACAGTACAGTACTGAAAGAATTGCAGTTAAAATGGGAAATATGAATAAAATATACACTTTATGTAATAATATTTTCAATATTGCTTCACCAAGTACAAAACGTGAATTATACCAATGTAGATATCAAATAACACCTTGTTTCTATATATTGTTTTTATATTTTTTAGATTTTTCTGAATTTCTTAAGGTTGGATTTCAGTTAATGACTTTAGAATTGTTTTTGTTTTTTAAAATACACTTGTTTCACCTAACATTTTTGATCTGTAGAAAAGTTGAGAAGATGCTGGAAAAGACTCAAAAATAGGATGAAGAGTCTTTTCCCAACAGTACCTATGAGAAAAGGTTACTAAATTATTATTGACTTCAGTGACAGAAATAAGCATGAATGACATTTGGAAATGATTCAACCACAGTTGGAGAATGAGTTAAAAAGAAAGTCATAGCCATTAAAATTAACAGACACACTCCAGTAATTATCTGTTTTAACTGCCTTTTCCATCTCTGGAAAAAATAAAAATAATTGGGAAAGTGTTTGAAGCCCCAGTCTACTGAGTTTGGCTCATGTCACTGTCTAATGTGATGAGGGGTCTGAACAAAAGACATTCACAAAGATTTGTATTTGGTTTGAATGTCTTGCTTGGCGCAGAGCAATGGTTATTATACACAGTGGAAAGAGATAAGACACAAAGATGACAGAGGTTTCACTAAAGATTCACATTATTTATCTGCATCAATATGACAAGATTCTGGGGGACTCAATGTAAAAACACTTTTGGTAGTTTGATAACCAGGGAGTTCCTTCTCTTGTATCACGTGGTGCCAAATACAAAAGCTTGCTCACTGTCACAATTTGTTCTATTTTAGTTGAAATCTTTTGCAGCAAAACATTTAGATATTCAAGATTTCAACATGCTATTATCCTTTCCTAATTTCCTCCCTCCCACTGATGCTGTGGTAAAATGCACTGACCAAAACAATTTTAAGTAAAAAAGGAATTTATTTCATTTTTAAGTACAGGTTCCATCACCATGGGAAATTTGAGTCAATTAATCAGAATAAATAAATAAATAAATAAATAAATAAAGCCAAGCAAAACAAAACAAAATACTCAACAGTAAATGCAGTGTTTATTCTCTAGCTACTGCTCTGCTGCAGTAACAAGCAGCACCTGGTCTCCAAGCGAGGTTACATAGCTCTGATCTGCATTCATGCAAATGTGGTGAGGTATTTGGAAAAATAGAGTTGGAACTCAGACTTTTCTTATTTTGTTACAGTGTATTTATTTTTATTTTGTGGAATTTCTTACACATTTTTTTGACTAAGTGTTCCTGTACCATTTCTTTACTTAGTTCTGTGGTTTCATGCATTGTTCATCTAGTTTCCTCATATAGAAGGATTAGAGGTTATAAACCCCCATTGTCCATTATTTTATTATTAAACATTTTTATTTATGCTTCAATTTAATAGATATCTTTACTGGATATAATATTTCAGGTTTGAAGTTTCATAGTTTGGAAAACATTTTTCTTTCTTTTTTATTAATTTATTCAGATTCTAACTCAATTGTTATCCCATCACTTGTTTCCTCCCGTTCCTCCCTCCCTCTGTCTCCCACCCTATACTCCTCCCCTAGGTGCATGACCTAGAGGGATCTCTTCCCCCACTTTATGGTCACAGGGCATCAAGTATCATCTTGGTAGCCTGCTTATTCTTTCTTTGAGTGCTACCAGGGCTCCCTAGAAAGAGGAGGTCATCAAATATGGGGCACCAGAGTTCATGTTAGAGTTAGTCCTTGCTTTCCATATAACTGTGGAGAATGTCCTGTCCATTGACTAGATCAGAGTAGGGATTCGATGTTTACTACTTGTATTGCCCTTGATTAGTGCAATAGTTTGAGCAGACACCCCTGGGCCCTGATCTACCCGTTACAATGTTCTTGAAGGTTTCTAAGATCCTCTGGATCCTTCTATTTCCCCATCTCCTATATTCTTCTTACCTAGAGTCCCATTAGGATGTCCTCACATCTATCCCACTCTCCTTGTAAGTAAAGGCTTTCTTGGGACATGCCTTTGGGCTAGTGACCAATTATACGTGAATATATACCATGTGAGTCTTTCTGCTTCTGGGTTAACTCACTCATTATGATCGTTTCTAGTTCCTTTCATTTGTACATAGATTTCGGGATTTCCTTGTTTTTAATAGCTGAGTAGTATTCCATAGTGTAAATGTACCACAGTTTCTTTATCCATTCTTCAGCTGAAGGACATTTAGCCTGTTTCCAGGTTCTGGCTATCATGAATAAGGCTGCTATGAACATGGTTGAGCATATGTCCTTGTTGTGTGGTGGAGCACTTTCTGGATATATTCCAAGGAGTGGAATAGCTGGGTCTTGAGGAAGCCCTATCTCCAGTTTTCTGAGAAAGCACCCAATTTCCTAATTGGGTTACTTGGTTTGGTAGGTGTTTCTGCTTCTTTTTTTCTACGGCTTCCAAATGTGTTGTTAAGTTGCTTATGTAGGATGCTTCTAATTTCTTTATAAAGGCACTTAGTGATATGAATTTTCCTCTCAGCACCGCTTTCAAAATGTCCCACATATTTGAGTATGTTGTTCCTTCATTTTCATTGAATTTCAGGAAGCCCTTTATTTCTTTCTTTATTTCTTCCCTTACCCAGATGTCCTTAAGTAGAGTGTTGTTTTGTTTCCATGTGTGTGTAGACTCTTTGTTATTTCTGTTATTGTTGAAGTCCAGCCTTAGACCATGGTGATCTGATAGAAAACAAGGTATTATTTCAATGTTCTTGTATCTGTTGAGGCTTGCTTTGTGACCTACTATGTGATCAGTTTTGGAGAAGGTTCCATGGGGTGCTGAGAAGAAAAGTATAATCCTTTCTGTTTCGGTGAAAAGTTCTGTAAATATCTGTTAGATCCACTTGATTCATGATGCTGGTTAATACTGTTATATCTCAGCTTAGTTTCTGTTTCACTGACCTATCCTTCAGTGAAAGTGAGGTGCTGAAGTCTCCCACTATTAATGTGTGGCAATCTATGAGTGGTTTAAGCTTTGTTGATAGTTCTTCTTCAAATGTGGGTGCCCTTGTATTTGGAGCATAGATATTCAGGATTATGATGTCATATTGGTTGAATTTACCCTTGATGAGTATGAAGTGTACTTCCTTGTTCCTTTTGATTACTTTTTGTTGAAAGTCAATATATTAGATATTAAAATTGCTACAAAGCTTACTTCTTGTGATCATTTGCTTGGAATATTTTTTTTTGAGCCTTTTACCCTGAGGTAATGTCTGTCCTTGTCGATGAGATGTGTTTCTTGAATGAAGAAGAATGTTGGGTCTTGTTTATGTATCCATTCTGTTAGTCTGGGTATTTTTATTGGGGAATGGAGACCATTGATGTTGAGAGATATTAATGACCAGTGACTGTTAAGTCCCTTCATATTTGATGTTTGTTACAGTCAAGATTTTGTGTGGTTGTGATTTTGCAATGGTGTAGTTCTCTATTTCCTGTATAGTTTTGGTTGTAATTTGTCCCTTTTGGCTGGAATTTTCCTTCTGTAACTTCTGTAAAGCTGGATTTGTGGATAGATACAGTTTGAATTTTTTTTTCTGTCATGGGATATTGTGTTTTCTCCATCAATCCTTATTGATAGTTTTGCTGCATATAGTACTCTGGCCTGGCATGCGTGTTCTCTTAGGTTTGCAGGACCTCTGTCCAGGCCCTTCTGGTTTTCATGGTCTCTGCTGAGAAGTCAGGTGTAATTCTGATAGGTTTGCGATTGTATGTTACTCTGTCTTTTTCCCTTTCTGCTTTTAATATTTTCCTTGTTCTGTATTTTTTGTGATTTTTATTATTATTATTTGGTGGGAAGATTTACTTTTTTTGTCTATTCTATTTGGTGTTCTGTAGGCCTCTTGTATGTTCATATGCATCTCCTTCTTTAGATTGGGGGCATTTTCTTCTTTGATTTTGTTGAAGATGTTTTCTGGGCCATTGAGTCGGACGTCTTCTCTTTCCTCAATGCCTATTATTATCAGGTTTCACCATTTCACGGTGTCCTTGATTTCTTGGATGTTCTGTGTCAATAACTTCTCAGATTTAGCATTTCTTTGATGGTTGTTTCAAGTTCTACGATTGTATCTTCAAGTCTTGAGATTTGTTCCTCCATTTCTTGGATTCTGTTAGAGAAGGTCACCTTTGTGTTGCTTGCTTTCTTCTCTAAGGCCTCTTGATCATGTTTTTTCTTCTGTGTGTTCCTTTATCATAGATTCCTTTTTCATCTTCAGATCTTGAAATGTTTTATTGATTTCCTTCCTCTATTTGTTTTCTGAAATTATTCCAGTGCCTCTCCATATGTCTCCAACCTGTTTGATTGCATCCTCCTGCTTTTGTTTACAGATTCTATTCATTTCTTCCATTATCATCTTCCTTACTAAGGACTTGAGGATGCTTTCTTGTATTTTAATTGTGTTTGGGTTCTCAGGATTGCTTTCTTTGGGATCTGGAGATGCCAAACTGTTTTTGTATTTGTTGTTTGCATTCTTACACTGTCATTTTGCTGTCTCGGGTGTTGGGAGGTAGCTTCTTGTGTCCTTCATTGGTCATTAAGAGTAGGTAGTTGGATCAGGGAGTTCTTCCCAGAAACAGGCAGGTGACCTGGTTTCCACTCCTGGAGACTTTGCTCTCTACCTTAGGCTCCAGACTGGGTCAGCAGAGGTAAGCTTCTACCTGGTTCCTTTCAAGGTTCTGCTGTGTTTCAGAGCAGCTGTATTGGGGAAGCAGACCATGTGCAGTGCTCTCCAACTGGTCAAGTTGCTCCAAGCTGCCTGTTTTTCCTGCAGCCCTCTACTCAAAGCCCTGCCCAGATCAGACCCACTGAGCAGTGGCTGCCTTTTAGACCAGAGTATAGACCCCTCAGGGGTGTCCAGCCTCTCCAGTGAGCATGGGCGATCCTGCCTGGGCTCTAGGAACTGACCCAGCTAGGTTCTATCTGCTGGAGACTGCA
>OU015745.1:105681622-105700751 GCA_907169655.1 Acomys percivali | reverse complement strand
TATATATATATATATATATATATATATATATATATATATATATATACTCACTCCAATTTTATCTCAGGACATTGAAAATTGTTGATATCAATGTTTTGTGAATGTTTTAAATATGTCCATTTTTCTTTGTGCTTTTTTTTTGAATATACACAGCATACTCTGCATACTCTGTTGTTGAACAGAGCTTATCTCTGCTTTTTGGTAACATGGCTTGGTATTCCCCATGCCACATAAATGAGACATAAATAAAGACACACCGTTTACATTGATGGATGATCATGAAGGACTTGGGGGGAAAGGATTGTCATAGTATTTAATTACAATGCCTGCCTTATTCAGATTATATCTTTAAATGCATTTCAAAAAGACCCAGTTTTATGCTTACGGATTTGATATAAAACCTAATTATTGATAGGAATTTTGATTGTTTGGGCATTCAAAATTACCATAAACATTCTGCATTTTCTAGGCCCAGTAGTATATCTAGTTCTTCAGACTTTATGGCTTATCCTGAAGCAATGGCATGGCCTTCCTCCATTAACCAGCACTCCTGTACTGATACCATTCTAGTATTATGGCCTACCTTTTTTTATAGTCACTGATTGACTGGATTAATATATTTTGTTACTCACTAATTTGTTCTGGCCGTGAGTACATTTCTTCTTTTCCTATTGTAAATAATGTTTCATAAAAAAGGCAGTGCAGATGTCTAGACTAGTTACTTGTTTTAATTCTTTCATATAAAACAGGAATGGGATTACTGTGTTATAATTGAGGCCAATATTTCTATCTTTAAGAAATTGTCACACTGTATTGATACTGTTGAGATTATGCTCCATTCAAATTCTGCTGAGTTCCATCTGTAATATGGACAAGAACTGCTTTCTAACAGACATGAGCTAGTTCATTTTGACTTTGGTCTGCACTACACAAAGGATGATAGATGTTGGGAAATTTTTCACATATTGCTGGAATTTTTATATACCCTTTGAAAATGCCTATTTGTTATAAAGATGTCATACCTTTAAAAATTAACTATATTTTAAATAAAATAGAAAGACATTATTTTTTCTTTGCCTTTTCTTCCTTTAGCCCATCTTGGCTTCCTCCTATTCCTCACATGCTGCCATCTCAAATTGAAAACGTCCTTGTTTTTACTACACACAAAATTCTTCTTAAAATGTGCATGCTTGGATGCAGGCCAAGTCAACTTCTGAGCTCTGCCAAGACAGGATAAGCAAGTCCTTCATAGTTCAGCATCACAAATATGTCTGTCAGATATACTGGTCCAAAAGGCTAAAGATGATGCTCCAACATTATAGAGATTTTGTGCCTCTGTCATTTTTATTAGTTTTTGAAATCTGCTTGCCTGCACTTCCTGCTTCCTCAGATAACATATTCCTTCTCAAGTCTCTGATGGTGTTGAAAACCAGATAGTTGTAGTTTTACAATTAGTCTTAGTTACTTAGTGGTTAAGAAGATATTGTAAAGACTTAAAATACAGGTGGACTTATACATAAAAGATATGATAAAAAATAATTTGGGTACAAAACTTTAGACTCACCAAGATTTGATAGGTATATTTTATTCAAGGTTGAAAAACACATATAGACCACAACTTATGTATGCAAGTCTTAGCTATTGATATTAATAAATATTTCATAATTGTTTTTACTGTATATGTTTTTGGGAGGGTTGTTTTTCAAGACAGGGTTTCTCTGTGGAATAGCTCTGGCTATTCTGGAACTCTCTTTGTAGACCAGGATGGCCTCCAACTTACAGAGATCTGCCTGCCTCTGTCTCCTAAATGCTGGGATTAAAGGTGTGTTCCACCACACTGGGCTTTTCTTTCTTTGTTTTTTTTTTTTTTTTAACTTATTCAATTTACATCTCAAATGAAGCTGCCTCCCTAGTCTCCTCTGGATCCCAGCCTTCCTCCCTCATCCTCCCTACCTTTCCTCCCTTGGTCTTCAAAAAGGGGGAGCCCTGCCTCTAATCACCTGACATCAGCCTATCAAGTATCATCTGGACTGCCTGCATCCTCTTCCTCTGTGGTGGCAAAAGGAAACAATTTAACATAGTTTCAGGAAGTTCCTGAAACTGAATAGATTCATTAGTCAGACACCATTGACAAAAGTACCTAAGCAGTAAAGATTGCTCAGAGTCACTCTCAGAGAAGTCAAGATGCAAAGATTCTCATAGAAGCTCAGCTGCTTGGAGAAAACAAAGACTAGCCAAAAGTTGCCTGGAAGAAGCCCACATAAACAAACTGACCCATAGATAGGACACATTCCAACTTGCTAAGGTGCCTGAAGGTTGTCTGTGTGTCTTCTATGTTTCTAGCTTTTGCGACCTGTCATCCATGCTGACTTATAGGATGTAGCTGATGTGGGGTTATTTCTATTCTTGTAAGAAACTCCTATTCAATATTCCTGTAAGCAATGCAGCTAAAACTAATTGTTTCACCAAGTTGGTCTTCGGTGGTCTATGTACTTTTCTACATCGTTAGTTACAGTGAATAGATATTGGTTCAAGTCTCTCCATGACAGGACAATCTGTTAAAATATGATAAGTATTAACAATTTAAATGCTGAAATTGAATATATTGTTCTTAGAAAGAAGAGAAAAAAATACAATTAAGATTTTTACTGTGCAATAATGTTGTTGATCAAGAAAGATAGGATAAATAGGTCTAAAGAGACATTGAAAAAAATCTGACTGTAGGAACAGATACAAAGTGTAGGGTAGCTTAACTATAAAGCAAACAACATTTAGTTATAGAAAGATAAATGTGAGCTAAAAATGAGACAATAAATAAGGAATCTATCCAATTATAAATACTTGACTTAGTGACTTTTGTCTTGATGAAGACTCTTGCACATAAAGCAGAGATTCTGCCTTAGTTTTCATTCATTAGAATTGTTTCGAAGTCTTTCTGTCCTCAATTGCCATTGAAAGGACAATTGAATAACTGGGTAACCCCCAAATCTGTTGAGCATTAAGTCCACAGTCACTAATTTCTGTTTCTTTCTGGCTGTGTGCTCTCAGAATTTAGGCTGAACAGGAGAAATAACAGAATGAGAGAGAATGATATCCAAATAGCTAGATGCTTAGCTTCTTATGGCCCTCTAAATTAAACTTAACCATGTAGTTTGCAATTCTGCCTTCATGGAGTGCTTCTTTTCCTTCCTTTAATGAAGGGTCTCTGTTTTTCAGATTTGCAATAATTTATGTTTATATGTTTTCTTCTATGTTGTTCCTGTGGAAAAAGCAAACTATTGTCCCTCTGTTTGCAATAGCATGTTGCTTCAAAAGCAAAATATTCCTCCTCTAGCAAGGCAAAATAAATAACACTAATTAAAGTAGGAAATTTTGGTCCATATTTTTCTTTCCTTGAGGGATCCAGCAGTTCTGCTTGGAGCATGGAACTGTTTGAGAGACTTAAAAAATTCAGAATTAGAGTGATAATTTGTAGATATTTGATAATAAAGAAATACAAGGTAATATCTACAAACTCTGGTTGAGAAGGGTGTTTACCTCACCACCTTTTTGGCCATGTATATGTAACTTTGTTTGTTATAATAATGATGAGGAATTAAAGGATGCACCAAATGATATATGCATATAGTGGTGTGAGTTATTTGGGTGTTGTGAAAAAGAAGAGCACATTGTAAATAAGGAATTTAAACAGCACTCTCATCAGTGTACCAGGCAGCTCCTGTCCTGATTCTCTGTGTTAACCCTGGTCCCTAAAGTGGACGTGTCAGACATTTCAAATAAAACCTTTCTTGGTGGTATTTCTAACATACTGCCAGCGACTTGAGAGAATAGAAAAGTGTAAGATAAGAATTCACAGTCTAAATTCGGAAACACTTTTTTGAAATCACTTTCTAAAGGAAACATTGAAAAGATGCTTTGAAAAATAGTAAAAAGATAACAAAGCTACAAGGCTTCACTAGAAGAAAGGTATGGAACACGGCTCAATACAATTTCATGTTGACAGCTAACCACTTTCAGGTCATGGTTTTCTCAGAGAGGCAATAAGAGAGATCTTAGAATGTAAGAACACATACTGAGATATCAGTGCGGTGAAATTATACTGCGTGAGGTTATTTCCAAGTAGACTTAAAGATTAAGCATCATATCATCATTTTAAAAGGGAGTAAAGTGACTAATTATGTTTTTCTATATAAAACTGAAGTACAACAGTAAGCCATCCTTAGTGATATGCTTTATTTAAACAACGACACAGGAGGGCTCATGGGATAGCTCAACAGGTAAAGTAACTTAATGGTAATCCTGATGATGGGTTTGGTCTTTTGATGCCACATGATGCAGGGAAGGAAGCAACTCCTGAAAACTTGTCCTTTTACCTCCACCTGAGGGCTGTGCTATATGCCTGACACAGCTATATTCAGAGTAAATAAAAATATAAAAACGAAGAGTTAATATGTTTTAGTTAAAATGATAATTTCATGTGGTATTATATACAAATTTGACATGATTTTTTGTGAAAACACACTCCTATAACTGTTTTTGTAGAAATTGGAAGAATTTGGTAAGGTAACATAGAATCCAACAAAATCTGTGCCTCTTACTGCAATGAAAACATATTCTTATATTTATATGTACCAAAATAATTATCAACTTCTTCTTAGTTTTAAAAAACAACATTGGACAGGAAAACAGCTCCACTAGTCTGTCCATCCCAGTTCAATCGCTTGATCCTATAAGAGGGAAGAAGAGATATGACTCCTTAGAATTGTCCTCTGGTTTCTTTAAGAGCTGTTATGGAAACACACCTCACTACACATAAACACTATCACTCACAGACATGTACTCACAAACAGTCACTCACACAAATATAGACAGGGAAATATACACAAACAGAAATACACTCACAGACACACACAGAGATACACATACACATGCAAACATACAAAGCGATAGACACACAGACACACAGAGATACACACACTCACACATGTGCACACACACACACACACACACATCCACATTACTTAAAAGACTTACTATCACCACAAAGGTATAGAGACACTCTATATTAAGCAGTACTTCCCACATGACAGAGCACTCCCTAATAACAGCATCAGAAACCGTGTAGGCTTCCATTTAATAGAATTTGACAAAATATATGAAATAATAAAGTAGAGAAAGTCAACAAGGCTTCAAACTGCTGTCATTTCAAGGTTATAAGGCAGATTAAATAATTGTCATTGTGAAAAGTTAATTGCAGATAACCAGATTAAGTAGATATTATTGAGTAAAAAAGTACATGTAAAATAAAATTTGGGAAATTATATGTACCTGACACATTTTCCAAATATCAGAAATTAGACATCTAAACCAAAATGATATTTTATGGTGGACTATCACTACAAATTATAACAAGAGCACACAAATCAAATGAGAGCTTCTAAAAGTTAAAATATACAGAATAAAAATAATGTATGGCCTCACCCATATATGCTAACAGTAGATTTCATGTAATAACATAAAGGAGAGGTCATTAGAAGCTTTTGAGGGTTAAGTATGGGTACAAGGATTTGAATAATAGGTATCAATGTATAGTTAAATATCAGTGTGTAGAGAAATGGGGATTCTAACAAAGCCGAGTTATCACAATATACCACAGTTAGTAATATGTTGTGTAAAAATTACTAGAATGAGTCCAAATTTCTCCAATATCAACAAATGATATGGATTATGGGAGGATGGTGCTGAGCAGCACAGTACTTACCTAGCATTCTTGAGCCCTGGGTTTTAATCGTTGTACCACAAAATCAAGAGCAAGATGTTTTAAAAGTTGAGAATCTTAACTTTCCTAATCTGATTAGTCACATTTTATACATGTGTTGATTTTATTAAAATGTGTCCTTTAAGTAAGTACAATTAAAAATAAGAAAATAAGTTTGAATGAAGGGAAAACAAAGTGAAGTACAAACAAACAGCTAGAGTACAAAGCATGTACTGCATGTTGTATCCACTTACATGCTTGTCACATAAGGGGACATGTCATGTATGTGGAGTCCTTCTTCCAGGATATCAATTTATATTTCCATAGCTATACCACCATCTGACACCATTATTGATTTAAAACATATGACATATACAAAGGCAAACACACATGCACTGACACACAAAATATGTGCATATTATATAATTCTAGACTTCAATTTTTTTCTCACTTCTTTCTGTGTCTTTTTTTTTTTCTTTTAGAAAATAGACTTTTTGCCTCAAATAATACATGCTAACTATGGTTTTCCTTCCCAATCTGTTCTTCCCAACCCCTCCCCCTCTTACTTCAATCCAGATCTGCCCCTGCCTTAGCTAGGGCTAGCATTTTAGTATTGCTATGAAGAAACAACGTGACCAAAAGAAAGTGGGGGAAGAAATGTTTATTTGGCTTGTATTACAAGTCATAACCCATTACTGAAGGAAATCAAGACAGGTACTCAAACAGGGCCAGAAGTAGGAGCTGATTCACAGGCCATGGAGTGGTTCTGATCACTGGCTCGCTCCTCATGGCTTGTTCAGTCTGCTTTCTTATAGAACCCAGGACCCCAGCCAGGGATGACACCATTCTCAATGGCCTGGGCCCTTCCCTATTGATCACTCATTTTTTAAATGGATCTTATGGAGTCATTTTTTTGAATTGAGGCTCCCTCTTCTCTAATGACTCTAGCTTTTGTCAAATGAAATAAAACTATTCAAAACAACTTATTTTCTGTGTCCCATTAGAAAACAAACAGGCTTCTGAGGGATCTCATAGCAGGACAAAACAAACAAATAAATAAATTACAAGTAAATCAAACAAAACAATAAGACAACAACATAAACACATTACAGTAAGACAAAACAAACTGAATAAAAAAAAAGCCCAAGAAAAGGCACAAGAAAAAATAGGTTTTCTGTGTCTTTTGCGTAGCTTTTCTCATCCTCCTTTCTCTATTATTATTCTTATATTTGAGGAATTTCCAAGATTTCCTTGATATGTTGTGCCAGGTTTTTGTTGTTTTGCTTGTTTGTTGGACCAAGATATCTACCTTTATCATGCCTTTAATGGCCTGAGATTCTCCCCTGTATCTCTTACATTCTGTTGGTAATGCTTGCCTTTGAAGTTTCTGCTCAAGTTCCTTAATTTTTCTTTTCCAGATTTCCCTCACTTTGAGGTTTTCTTTGTGGACTCTAGCTTCACTTTCAAGTCTTAACTGTTTATTTGTTTTATTCTATTGTTCGTTTGTGGTTTCATAAACTTTTAAATGGGATTTCTTCATTTTTATGGACCTCTATTATATTTATTAACACTATCTCAAGGACATTTTTATGCTTCAGCTATGTCAGAGTCCTCAGGGCTTGGTATGGTAGGTTAGCTGGGCTTTCGTTCAAATTGTTCCTGGGTGCTATTGATTGTGTTTCTATGCTGGTGTCTAAGCATCTGTGTTTGGAATGATTATGACTCTACTGCTGAGATCTGCCCTTGTCCTTGCTGTATGATTGTTTTTGTTTTTTGTTTTTGTTTTTCACTTTGGTTTCTGTTGCCCTCTCTGGTTCTTAGGATGATTTGGTGTCTATGTGTTACTTGGTAGGGAATTCTTCTGGGATCTTGTTTGTTATAATGATTGGGCTTTCTGGGTAAAATGTATTTCTAGGATTTAGGAGCAGACACTTAAGAATGTGGATGGGCTAGGAGAGGGCTTAAAGGGATCCACGAGAGGGAGGAGAGAGGGAGGAGAGCAGGATGTTCCACCAGGATCTGCTAGTACCTTGGGAATGGGGGCAGAGAATGAGGAGAGCTTGGAACATGTAATCTGCTAGAGAGCTGGAGATGAATTCCGGGGAGCGGGGGGGAACTGGTGGTGGTGAAATAAATTTGGAGGAGTGGAGGAGCTGTGAAGATCTGAAGCTTGCCAGGCTGCATTGTTTGCTTCTCTGGCAAGCTTGACTAGCAGGTTCCCACAGAACACCTGAGGGAGTTGGGCGGGGATAACAGGCTAAGAAGAGAAGGTTGGCGCAGATCTGTGTGGTCTGCAGTAGAAGGAGGCACAGAAGATAGTCTACAGAGTTGGCTGTGAGATAGAAAGGCTGGACTTAGAGAAATGGAACCAGAGGTGAATACACAAAATGGCTACCTGCCTCGCTGGCTGGAGTGGCCTGAAGGATCTGGCAGGAGAGGAGGTAACAGCAGGAAGTGCCTGTTGGTTTTGAGAACTGGGACAAAACGATGAACCATTGAGACAGAAGGTTGGAGAGGAATATTTGTGTGATCCAACGGAGATGTGGGCGTGCAGGGGCGCCATCAACTGGTCTATTACAGATCTGAGAAATAGACTGGGGAATTGGATTTGGAGGAGAGGAGAAAGAGGTACCTGCTGCTCCCAGCTGGCATCTGTTTTTCCATTTGTTAAAACTAGAGTTGGCCCTTCTGATACCGAGTTTAATCCCAATGACTATTTTTTGACGCTCACAGCCTTAATGACCTTACTGAATCCATCCAAGCACACACTGAGCACTTAGCAATACTCTCTCAAATCCTAAATTCAACAAAATTCTGTATGTGTAGCTCAGTGGTAGAATGCTCACTAGCATGGCCGGTGCCTTAAGTTCGATCCTCAATACCACACACGGACACATACACACACACACAACCCAGCAAACTTTACTTGATAGTATTGACAGTTTAGAACGGAAGGAGCCATAGGATCCAACTTTTGAACTTCAACATCCTTTAAGCCTTTATCACACACAAACTTTTTTCACTGAGAACACAAACTTTTTTGCCTTACTATAGGCACAAGACTAAGAAGAACTCTTCCAAGCCAGGCGCTGCCTACCACTGACACACCCCAACTCAGAGTTCCTCTTGGCAGTTACCTCATTTCCTTAGAGCTTGTATAAAAAACTGGAAAATCTTTGCAAGACACTGTGAAAGAGGAAAAAGATTAATTAAAGAGGGTCATAAGTGTTTCTACTCAATTTCTTATTCTCTCCTCTGAAAGGAGAAAAAGACAAACCCATGTTTAACCTTTATAATTCATTTAGAATACTACCGTGCTGTCTGCAGAGACAGAGCTTCCTGAGACACAGAGATTTACCTGGAGTTGAAAATTTCAATGACCGTGATATAATAGCTTAGGGTAGGATTATTAGCAGAATGGAAACATTCAGAGAAATAGTAGATTACAGTAATTTATTAAAGTGTCTGTTAGAAAGCCATATTCTGTTTAATTTTAATGTAACCTTGTTAAGATAAAAAGAAGAAGCATTTGCCCTCTTTCTGCCCCCATGCCATCACTAGAGATAAGAACTGCAAATCAATACTGGCTGAATGCCTGGGTAAATTAAGGCTCCATGATCACAGGGCTTTGAGCTCTAAGATGAATTAATGATCACTGCACAAGAGAATGGTCCAGAGCTCACAAAGATATATTATGGTCCTGCTCCTTTTCTTTAAAGAGATGTCATCTTTTTCTTCCTTCATTCTCTCCCTTTGCGATTTTTATCAATCCACATGCTGGCCATTGAGACACAGATAAGTACTACATACATACCGCACATGGTGATTCATAGGGGACAATAGAAGAGATGGTATTCACTTATTTAACTCAGTTATGATTTTCACTAGAAGTTAATTATTTTCAGATTAAAAAAAATACATTTCTTAAAGTAAGATTCTGAATATTATTTATAGCTATTGCTTTTGGGTCAAAGAATGTTATCTTTGTGATATTGAGTGGTTAAGAGATTTTTGCTGATGTTTTGTTGTTATTTATTTGTTTATTTGTTTGTGCTTTTCATTGTGATTTACTACACCAACAATTTTAGCAGGTGCTTTGAGACAGACAAAAAGGAATGCACATTATTCATTAGCTACAATGCTCTATTGGGCCTCACAGAATAATTACTACCTTTCCTTTGCATTTTCTATACTATGATGATTCTTCCATTCTGTATGTGTTATTGCTGTTCTTATTTATTTATTGAGTAATATTACATTTTTTACTTTAGTGAGTGGGTTTTTGACATTTCCCATCATATTGCTCTGATTTTGTTTTATATGTTTTGACAATATAGCATGTAGGCCATATTGCTTAATAAATTATATAATCACTTATTTTCACTCAGGTAAGAAGAATACTACACTTTTTAATTTTTATTTTATTTGACATTTCTAATATGCTTAATCTAATGATTACTCTGCCATTAAACCTTTTGTAAAAGTTAGAAGGAATATACATGAAAGCATTTTCTCTTAAAAAAATTGAGCTTTTACTTTGAAAATTAATGCAACTGTTTTTAGAAAAATGTAGCAATGAACTATAATAAATCTCATTCAGTAACATTGTTATAGGTCATTATCAATCCCAATAAAGTTGTTATTTTTTATAATGAAAACATTATTGAAAACAGTGAGTCACTCTTCTTATTGTTTTGCCCACAGAGGCATGAAAAACAATATTAAAAATAACATTATTTTCTGCTTGCTTGTATTTGTTATTTCCAAAATCCAATTACAAAAAATTGGACTGTGATAAAGTAAAAACACATTAATTTATAAGTAACAACTTGTTCAACTTAGTGACAAACTTTTCTTGAAGTAAATACACTGTGAAAGAAGCTTTGAGTATAAGATATTATCAAAACTGAATTTTAATTTAATAGTTATTGCTTTCCTACTACAAACTAAATATTGTGCTAGGGATGCAAAGAAGTTGATCATTACTTCTATTTTATAAAAGTTTATATGATGATTATAGCAGAAGAAGGCTTTCTTGCTTTTCAAGGTAGCAGAAAAGTTAAACTCTAATGGAAAGGTGAGGTTTCTATGTAATTGCACAAAGAAAAACTTGTCTCTCAAAACTGGATGTAAATGAATCATACACTGAGTGTATGATAATGCAAATAATTTTATTTGATAGAGTAAATTCAATAAGCATTACTTTGTGTACAGATAAGAATAGATACAACTTGAAAATTGTAGTCTGATGATATAAAAATTATAAAACATTATTTATCCAGTTAAAATTATCTTATGAAACCTATGATTAGTAGTAGATACTTGCTCTTATCAAGAACAATTTCTTTAAGTCAAAGAACATAGAATTAGAAACAAATATAATAGCTTACTCTGAGAAGGAATGTTGGCAGTGAAGTGGAACAATTATAACAAGATTATTAATTTTCTGTAAATAAAATGAAATAGTAAATGTCAGTAGAAGAATAAAAACAATTCCCAAAAAAGTTTCTAAATAGAACCTTGATGCAAAATCTTGTAACAGGCACAGAGCTGAGAGATATGTGGAAGAAAGAACTGACTGTTAACAGAAAATTGCGTAGTTTGTAACTATTTTAAATTTCTGTACATGACTAAAGTGTAAATAGATGTTCTAGTTTTCAACCACTGCCATTTATTTCTCTCAAAACTCTATTATAATTTAATTTAAAGTACATGTGTAGTTGTCACTTTGTCCAACTGTAATAAGAACATGAGATTAATTTTACATATGAATTAAATAACATAATTTCTGGCCCACTTTTAATACTGATAGCTTCTCTGGAGAAAAGGCTAGCTTTCATGAACACATAAACACTTGACATTAAATATGTAATCAGCTTGGGACCAAATTATGATTTTAAAATGATGATAAACCTAAAATATGATAATTGGTTAAAATTGTATCACAAATATGGAAACAGGAAAAACAAAGAGGTCATATGGTGTGCCCAGATAATAACATTGGGGTATGGGGTTAAAGCAGCTTTCCCAGACTGTATGGGGGAACTATAAAATTGAACTGTAATAGTCTGAAAATATTTCTAGCTTTTGGTGCCAGCCTACATATCAGAGGAGTAAGCACATATTTTTACCCAAATGAATAGCCACAATAATTTGCAAAAACAAAGAATATAAATCCTGTTTTATAAGTGAATAAAGATCAACATGTATCCACTACAAAATGCCAAAAGTGGAGGATTGAAACCAGCAGGAGCTCACTGTCTCAGTTCTGGAAGCCACGCAGAAGATGTGTGTTATGGAGCTGTGAAGTGGATGTCCTTCCTCTGTGTCTCTCTCAGCTTTTGATGTCTCCATAACATGCATCTTCTGCTATTACACCCACTCTTGTCTTCATTCTTCATGTAGTATTCTTCTGGTGGGCGTGCCCTGGACCAAATGGCTCCAATATGTTATAATGCAAGTCTGACTGAATTAGGAACCCGTGTTACTGTGGCTTGATTTCATCACAACTTAAATCTATTAGAAAGGGGTTTGTTTTGGAAAATAATTAAATTCTAAGATCTTGAAGTAGGCATTCACTCTATAAATTCTGAGGAGATTACAATACATATTTGATTGTAATCATATATTGTTCATTTTACATGTAGCAAAATAATTAAATGAGACTCATTAAAATATATTACTATTATTCATGAGGGCATGCTCTTTTTATAAAATCTGTGTGAAGTTTCACGTCTTTACTGTCTTTTTATGAGGGAGGGAGAATCTGTAAAAATGTATCAGGTATCTCTAAGTTTTGATAGATATTTGAATTGATCATCTAATACTGGTGAATATCTACAAAGAAAAATACTGAAAAGGTAATAAGTGATATGATTTACAGAAATTCTTATTTCAAAGCATTTTTATTTAAAGAATAATGGAAAACATTTACTTCAAGAAACAATGCAGTGAAATGCTTGTTATGAATAATAGCTATATGCAGGCATTAGATATAGTGGCTAAGCCTCAGTATTTTAAAGGTGTAACTAATGTGTCACAGATATTTACCTAGACACCTCATGAACACCAACCAATACATAAAATCCTCATAAGAACTCATGAAGCACATTTCAAAATCCATTTTGATTTTTCACAACATTACAATCAGAATAAGGAATCCGAATAGTTTGTGTAATTCTGTTCAGGTTTTGTGCATCATAGTAGAGATTTAAACTTAGGTGGGCATCAAGGTCTACATAATAATCACATTTTAATTCTTATATTTTTAACTTGACAGGGAAATAAGTGTTATAAGGTCTTTTGTTACAATTTAAGTCTGTTTTTTGCATATTTCAATTATTTACTTTAAAATAAAATAGGAGTACACTGTTGCAAGCATTAGAAACTGTTTCTATGGTATCAGTGACTTCTTTTTCTATTTTAGTATTTTTAAATGTAAATTAATTATTTTTATATTTCAAAATTTTATGTAGCATTATATATTAATTTAAATAAAAGCTCTGGTCATATCTATGTCAGAACCAATTTAGGAGCCTAATATATTAAATTGGACAAGAATATGGATTCTTTAAGCAAAAGACCTGTGTTTCTATTTTTAATTTTATTTTATTAATTTATTCGTATTACATCTCAATGGTTATCCCATCCCTTGTATCCTCCCATTCCTCCCTCCCTCTCATTTTCCCCTTACTCCCCTCCCCTATGAATGTGACTGAGGGGGACTTGCTCCCCCTATATATGCTCATAGGGTATCAAGTCTGGGTTTCTTATATAATTGTTCTTTGAAATTTTCTTTCAGGAGTACTGCATCTACATTACTTCCACCTTTCCTTTTCTTCCTAATTTTTCTCCATTTTCTCTCCTGTACCACTTATTTTTTAATGTACTATTATTATGTATATATTCATAAGCATATAGACGTATATACCTATGCTCACACATTACCCTATTTAGTTCATTAAACTTTTTTTATGTACATGTGTTAAGGTTGACTACATGGTGCAGAGCAAGCTATGTGAAACTCATTCCTAGAGGAAACTGCTTCTCCTTATTTCACCTAGAAACCAATGAAAATATGTAGCTCTTTTTCTAAGAATGGGACTGGGTGACATATTTTCTATTTATGTTGGCTTACTGTTGTTGTATTGATCTTTTTTTTTATTAATTTATTCTTGTTACATCTCAATGGTTATCCCATCCCTTGTATCCTCCCATTCTTGATCTTGTTCAGCCATCCATATATTGAGAGTTCGTGAGTGCCTTTTCCTTGTCATGTGTTGGGGCCACTTTCTAATAGGAGGGGTCTTGGGTCTCTGGAAGCCTCCTCCCTGAGGACTGGCTCTTATGTTATGGAAAGGGACTTTATAAGGTTCTGCAGAGGCTTATATAGCTATAAAGCTTATGTAACTCAACAATGACTAGATGGCAAGATACCCACAGTTGTAGAACAATGACCCTTTTTTATCTTGGAAGGAACCAATGACTGCCATTGGAATTAAGGCTCGTTTGGCAGAGAATGAATGCCTGGTACTGAAAACCTAACCAACTACCTGTGAAAGAAAATACCATAGAACTGAGAAGACAATGTACTACCTTCATATTCCTACATCAATGTTTTTCCGACTAAACAATTGTTCTTAAGTTCACAGAAAAACACAGCTGACATCCCTCTTCAACGAAGCTCCCATTTGCCACAAATGGAACTGTTGGCTCACAGCCAGTACCCATCCCACCTGATACACCTGTAAGGCACCTCTAAAGCTCAATGAATTTGTGAAAGTTGGAGTGTAAAGCTTCTGTGGCCTGGTTTTTAAGGCTAACTCAGCCACGTGATAATCTGTGCACTTTACATAAGTCATTTAACTTTTCCATCCTTGTCAATCTTTTAGAAGAGGTAAGAAACATGAAAGAGACAGAAGGCAGAAAGGACTGGAAAATGTTATCTTGTAAACGTGCTACAATAGTTGCAGTAATTAGCTCACAAGACGTGTGGTCATCTGCAGTGAGCCCACTCTTGACCAGCTATACTACTAATAATTGGCTCAGGGATGAGGAGGGGTTCACTGAACCCTACCTTAAAGCTAAACCATTGGCTTGGATAAAATCACAGGGAGGAAGAATCACTGTTTTCAATTATGTATCTACAGTTGAGTCCATCAGACTTCAAACCCATGGTCACACAAATGACCCTAATTAAACTAAGTGGGTTAGAAAACAAAATGAAAAGACGTGAGTATGAGCAAATTTGTTAAGTAGGTAACCATAGGTAGTAGGAGAGGAGATAAGGTCCAGTAAGAGTGGTCAGTATGTATGTATATATGTCTGAAATTATCTAATAAATAATTTAATTAATAAAAATCAATCCATCAATAAAACAAAAGAGAAGTATACATATTGGTTGGTTTCATTTCTATCGCCATGATAAAATATAGTGATCAAAATAGCTTATATAATAAACAGTTTATTTTGAGATAATAGCTCATAAAGGTAGAGCAAGGAAAAGTCTATAATTCTGTAGCAGGCATAATATCCCACGATAGCAAAACAGGGGAATCAGGCAGTAGGGCCTGGTCAGCAGTTGGGAACTGATTCCCTAGAACCACAAACACTAAGCACTTAAAGTGGAATGAGTTTTTTGAAACCTCTAAGCAGGCCCCTAGTGTTATAATTCCTCCAGCAAGGCCACACCTCTTAATCCTCCCAAACAGCAAAGAACTGGGGACTAAGTATTCAAGTACCCAGAATTTATTGGAGATATTTCATTCAAGACACAGGTATGTTTCCTCAAGGTTTTCTTTAATAATCAGAGTAAAGTGCTGACATGGGCTGGGAATGTAGCCCAATGGTAAAGGCCTTGACTAGTAAAGCCTTCAATTTCTATTTCAGGACTACAGTATAATGTAAATAATTAAAATTATATGTCATGAATTATTAATTATGATAATGTACACCTAAGGTATATAAAATGTTTTATATATGTTCATGTACATTTTTATATATAATGTTTGCCAAGTAAAATTTGATAATAAATACAAGACTCGGTCATTTACATTTCTGTTTCTTTTTCTACATAAGCCCTTTTTGAGTTTTTAATTCAAGCTTGAAGCAGCTGCATACACTTGCAAAATATAAATAGATTTCATGTTTTATGCAATTAACTCAGGGTCACTATTTATTACAGTTTAGTTAGTAGGCATGCCTTAGGGACACGTGGAAAACTCAAGGTGCTTCACAGAACCTAATTTGCATACATGACCCAATACACACCAAAGGCATACAACAAAGGACCTGTTGATAGGTCTTCTGAAGCCTGGCTTGTGATTAGTACAACACTATTATACACATTCCAAGTAGGGAGTATTCAGGAAACATAGGAGCTTTGAAAACAAATTAACGCATCATAGAGTAGTATAAATAGTCAACACAATCACAATTGCCCAAATAATGGTCAGAGAAAACCCCAAAGAAAGTTAGAGAAATGCAAATGAGCGTAGGTTTAAAGGAAAAAAAAATAAAACTCAAATTCTCATTTCTCTCTTTGTTTTGGTGTGGGAAAAGGGCCTTTACAGTCCATGGTGCACATGTCAAGACTTTCGGGTGCAAGTCAAAGGTCAGCACTTATGAATCAGTTTTTTTTCCTTTTTCTTGTAGGGTCTGTAGATCAAACCCCTGTAATACCATTGGGCATTAAATTTCCCAACACATGAAATGATGTTATCCTCCTCTCACATATTTTCAGCTTCTAATTGTACTCTTCAGCAGCATTATCTTCATTGTCTCCAGAATGAATGTGATGGTAGATTGAGAAAGAGAGACCACTCAAATGATTAGTTACAATAGTGCAGAGAATAAGGTATACGCTGTGTAAAAATTCTCTGTTTTGGCTTTAATATGGCAATAAAGACAACAAATACAGTATCTGGTTCTATTATCTACTTTATATATGTAGTTACATTCCACAAACATAGACAGATTGAAAATCCATTGCTGCATGAGGCATTTATTGTTAAAATAATTATGTGTTCCAGTAAAATAGGTGCATATATCTAATGGCATTTAGTATGGGCTCATAGAATTCCTTTAAATATTGAAGGAAAAGAAATAGCAGGGACAGCTAGGCTTTGAGGAATATGGAAGAAATTAATATGATAGATGTGAAAAACCATGTCAAAATCTGAGCAGTAACAAGGGGGATCATTTGAGTGTCCAAGTTTTACTCAGACAATTTTCTGCCTCATTTATGTCAAAAGATAAATTCTTTCTTGCAGGCTAGAGCAAGACTGGAAGAACTTTGCTTGTGACAAGGATATATGAAGGTGGTATTGTATATGCTGCACAAGAAAAGTACAAAAAAAACCCCATAATTTTGTTATAGTTTTCATTGATTGGATCTTTCTGAAAAAATGTTCTACTCCAGCCATATTTAAAATTATGGCTTTGGTTAAGTTTATTTTGATTCTACAGGCTTTGTGTTTGGGACTTTCTCTATTTTGAAGATACAATTTAATCACTACTCCTTGTCATATAAAATATAGAAAACAGATAATATATATCAAACAAACTGTGTAAATTTATTTCTTTTTTATTTTATTAATTTATTCATATTACATCTCAATGGTTATCCCCTCCCTTGTATCCTCCCATTCCTCCCTCCCTCCCATTTTCCCCTTCCCTATGACTGTTCCTGAGGGGGACTTCTGCCCCCTGTATATGCTCATAGGGTATCAAGTCTCTTCTTGGTAGCCTGCTATAGTTCCTCTGAGTGCCACCAGGTCTCCCCATCCAGGGGACATGGTCAAATATGAGGCACCAGAGTATGTGTGAAAGTCAGACCCGACTTTCCACTCAACTGTGGAGAATGCCCTTCCATTGGCTAGATCTGGGTAGGGGTTTGAAGTTTACGGCCTGTATTGTCCTTGGCTAGTGCCATAGTTTGAGCAGGACCCCTGGGCTCAAATCTGCCTATCATAATGTTCTTCATGTAGGTTTCTAGGATCCTCTGGATCCTTCTACTTTGCCATTCTCCCATGATTCTCTCATCTATAGTCCCAATAGGATGTCCTCCCCTCTGTCCCAGTTTCCTGGTAAGTGAAGACTTTCATGGGACATGCCCCTTGGGCTAGTATGCAGATATAAGTGAGTATATACCATTTGAGTCTTTCTGCTTCTGGGTTAACTCACTGATTAGGATCATTTCTAGTTCAATCCATTTGTCCACAAATTTCGTAAATTTAATGTGGTTAATTTTTTTCTTGATTATAAACTCATCCCATATAATGTCATACTTCTATCTATGTTTGAAGTTAATTTTGAGCAGGAGTACTCAGAAAACTTGAGTGTTCATCTATGATAATCTCTTCTTGCATTATTAAAATAATGGGGTAATCATTTGTGCCATGATTATATGTATAAAATTAAGTAAAATTGTAATATAGTTATAAACTTTTATTTTATTTTACCAAATATCTAGGTAAGACAAAAATGAAAGAAATAAACTTAAAAGACTAGTTAATTTCACTCATTTACAAATGTGTATGTGGCCAGAGAGAGGGGATTGGCGACATCTATGCTAACATGTTAAAGAAGCCAGTTGTCAGAGACAAATAGAAAATCTTTCCGTACAAGGAAAACACACAACAACCAGAGACTGCTTGAAAATACCTCACAGAAGTGGGAAAAGACAAGGCAGTGTAAATGACCCAGACAGGGACTTTATCTTCAGGATGTGGTCCTTTAGAAGGAGAGGCTGTATCTCTGCTCACTAACCCAACTCTACTCTTAGGACTACTTTCCTTCTTTTAATAAATAATTTCTATGTCTAGTTTCAGTCCTACAGTTCTATATTTCTGTTCCTCTCTACTTACACCTGCCTCAAGGTATTGTTTTGAGACACAAGAAACTTCTGAGACCTGTGTGCCCTAGGTCTCAGAAACACACCTGTAAAAGCAGGCACTGCTAGGCAAGAAGTGCATACTATGGTACTTAATTTCTCCTTTCTTTTTTTTATATTTACCCTTTGATACAAAAATACTGTGACATCTTTGTGAACAATGAGGCTTTATGCTTTATGGGCTCTCCATGAACTAAACTTGGGGAGCTATGGTCCTGGATGACATAGCCACAAAAGTCTCTTCAAGCCAATGCCTTTCCTGAGTTTTTGTATTAAAATTCAAAAAAAAAAAAAAAAAACTCACCTCAAAGGCTCTTTTAGATAAAAGTTTATTTTAAGTTCACAGATGGGATGTTTAGAGGGAGGTGCAGAGGATAGAGCAGGAGGGGTCCCAGAAAAAGGGGTACCATCAAGATATCATTGTCATCACTGTCTTCTTCTTCTTCTTCTTCTTCTTCTTCTTCTTCTTCTTCTTCTTC